>VZTE01003313.1:0-24929 GCA_013397775.1 Eulacestoma nigropectus | reverse complement strand
GAACTTTTTTTTTTTTTTAATTCCTTTTGTTGCCTTTTTTTTTTTTTTTTTTTTTTAAATGAGACCGCTCTGTGGGTTGTGCCTGGGAAACTTGGGAAACTTTTGCTTTCTAGAAAATGGCAGGCTCATCTGATAGATTGTAAGACCTCCTGCATAACATGTAGCAGAAGAAAAGAAAGCGAAAAGTGTGAAGCTTCTCTTGTGCTCACCTGATTACACTACGTCATTAACTAATTAATCAGTCCTAAGCATCCATAAGGCCAGGATGACTGAGATGCTGGGAAGCTGGGAAGGAAATGCCGTATGATAACCCACTTACAAATGGTTTTTGTAAACCCGATCAGCAACTTCTGATAACAAGTCAGGCTTACTGATAGTTCTCTTTTCTTACTTCTTTTTTCTCCATAATGCACCTATGTAACATGTAATGGGGACAGGCTCAGCTGGAAAGCTTAGTGCCAACTTAATGATTTTAATTTTCCAATGGCTTTATCCTAACTGTACCCATGTGTGTGCAAAACTTGAAACACCACCAGGGGAAATCCAGCAGTTCTTTAGCTCTTACATCACCTCCAGCATTGCAATCAAGTCTGCAAATTCACGCAGCTAAAAGGGGCCATATTTTGAAAAGGTCAGTCGCAGACACAGTCACTATGTCTGTCTTATAGAGCGTGATTAAAAGAATGAGATCATCTTCTCAGGTTAACTCATCTGCCTTGGGTTCCAAATCAATGAACAGAGACAGCTGACAAAGCTTATCTCCATCTTCAGTTTGGCCCATTCCTTGTACAGTGGTGGCTGAGCTGTTCATGGAACAGCTGTTTCATGAAACACCTGACTTGATGTCAGTGCAGTGCTCTACAACAAATTAAAATCAGTGATGGGTGTACCTCAGGTGTGCTGCAGACAGCTGCAGAGGGATTTGCCAGCTATGGTTAATACGCCTTCTAGCAACCCAGTTCTTGTGCAGGAAGCCACCAACTGGTATTTGAACATGGCAGCTACAGCCTAGAGGTCTCAAAATAATGCAGAACTGAGTCAGTCATTGTTGGTTTTAATGCAGTGGCATATGGACTGGTGCAGCTAAGAAACAAATAAAACAGTTTCATTCAGCAACAAACAACATTTCTGCTACCAAGAATGTGATTTCTGGTGGCCCAGCAGACCAGAAGACTGGCAATTCCAATCACTTGAGCTGGCAGATCTAAGTTTGGCTGTGACTGTTGTCAGAACCCTTGAGTTATTCTGTGCTGGTATTACCATGGTATACAGGATTTATCCTTCTAGGAACAACCCCCCGAATTTTTGTCACCACAGCTAACCAAATCACCCACCACAACCTTCCTAGAGAGCCATGGAAGATCTCCCGTGTCTTTATTGATGGAGGCCTAGCAGTGTTCAGTAACTCTTCCTCAGAAAGGCTATGTTAGCTGCTGGTGGGCTGTGCTGGTTTGAGCCATAGTTCACCCCAGAGCAAACAGCCAGCCTGAGCTGAAAGAAGAGTTGGAGTTTCTGAGTGAATGGATTTAAAGCAGGAAAAACAGTCACATTATGAGTCAAATGAACTCTGCTATAAAAATAAACTGAGTGAAGCAAAATGTCACTCAAGAGAATACCTATTGGGATTTAATTCTGGAAATAATGGAGACCTTTATATGAAAAAATTTCTCTCCAGGATCCCATTTTATTTGTGTTATCATTATTTTAGTAGAACATAGAGACTAACAGACCATCAGCAGGTGGAAAGTACATACTTGGAAACAGGGGATAGGTAGCTATAGGACATAGGGCTCATTCAAGTATTTAGGCTACATTGTCACAGTAATGCACCTCAGAGATCAGCCATGCCCTGACCTTACTCTGTGATATTTGTCCAAAAGTTTCGCCTTTCTGTCTCAGCTATTTCACAGGGCCCAAAGGCTCCATCAGAGAGGGGAATGAAAGATGAACACACAATAACGTCATCATTCCCCTGCTTGCACAAAACAGACCTTGTTTGTTGAGGGTTACAATGTAGCTGTGCTGTAGCTATGTGCTTTTATGAAAAACAGTCTCATTTCCAGTCTATTTAATGTATTTCTAATCCTTTTCCATGCTTGAGCCCTGTAATTGGGGGTTGGAATACCTGGAAAGCTGGTCCTGGTTACAGGCACACATAGTGACAAGTAAATGATTACATTTTCTCTATCCCCACCTCTGAGCTGGGGATTTTCCACTACAGTGTCTTTGCTAAGGGAAAGTTTTAAAATGGTAGCAGAGTGTCAAGCTGTCTGATTTTAGTGCTGATAGAATGGTACTTGATTTGCTTGACTAAGGAAGCTGCTGGCAAAAAAATGTTACAATTGGCAATTTACTTGTCTCCATGCATATTTTGGCTCCATATCAAGATTCTGAAGTGTTTTCCAGACAAGTGCAGAATAATCAGTACATCTGCCACACCAGCAAATGTAAAGTTGATGAAAATATTTTATTTATAGAAACGAATGCAAAAATATAGTTTGATGTGTTACAAACGTCAGTTCTAATACTACTAATTAGAGCTATAATCTCATTGTAGAATGAAAAGATTTTTCTCATTTACTGAGAGTATATTCTCTTTTTTTTAAATCCAGGTTTAGAGCTTACAGTATCAGAAACCTTTCTTACACAAATAATACTAAACACAGGACATTTTATAGGGTAAATATTTGAGACTTATTCTCCCTCTCACCTTCAAATATAAAAGTTTACGTGAAGTGCCTGTTAAATGCAGATCACAAAAATGAAAGATGGAAGCAGTATGCATTACTAAATTACTGAAGATTACTTGCCATATATTTACACTTTTACAAGCATTCTTATTTTTTTTTCTAATGGCAAATATATGTTTTTACTCTGCATGCAGCAGAATACTATTGTACTACATATCATTTTGTATAGGCTATACAGGGCTTTTTATGATGGACAATCATACAATTAATTTGGATAAATATACAGCAATCTTAAATCATACAAAAAGTATCTTTAGTCTAGCCTGACTTTTAATTTTTCATCTTAAATACATAAAATGAATAACAAAGGGAAGATATTATTCAGTGCAAGTAAAGATATCAGGTTCTAGCTCTCATTGCCAGCAGACTGCCCATCCTAAAAATAATTTGTAAAATTCAAGTCAGAAAAAAGGGTAATTTAAATGAAGACTTGGGAAACGTAAGAAAAGAATGTTGATTTAGTTCTAATTTAATAAATTGCCCCTATGTGACAAAGCTTTTCAATGTGTATATATATATATATAGCATAAGCTCATGCTTAAATCCCATTTATTTCAACAAGACCTAAGCATATGCTTAAGTTCTTTGCTGAATTACAGCCCCAGTATAGCTGATGTGTAAAGTCAAAGTATAGTATGATATAAAGTAATTGACATTATGATTTCAGCTTTCCTCATCAATTTCACTTCCAAAGTTCATCCTTAAAAGAGTTGAGGAGTCACTTCATTTTGTGCTGACACTTGTGACTAAATTGTAACAGGGTTGTTGTTATCAGCAGTTTAAAGGATAATGATGTATGGAAAGGAGGTTAATAATTTTAACTAATTAAAAAGCTTCATAAAATGACAAATCATGAGATCTTCCTGAATGACTGGATAGAAATCTAATTTCTTTCTGTCAGATCCCCAGTATTAGTTGAGAATTTTCAGTCAAAGTTTCTTTGGAGTACTTCTTATAGTCTGCTGCAAAGAGCAAGATAGACAGTAATAGTTTGCAGGTGTTTTTGAGCCAGCTTTATTTTCAAATTTTCATACTTCACACATTCTGTATATTGCTGGGAGAATTATTCCACAAATTATTGAAGTCATATCCATTTATCCATCTAAAAACTGAGCTTCTTATTTATTATAACTGCCAGTGAAATTCACATATATAGAAAATGCAAAAGTCATAATACACGTGCATACTTATTTTCTACATCTTCTTTATGTGTAACTGTTAAGTGTATTTTTTCCGCTTTGATTCTTCAGAATTGTAATTTTACTTCAAAACTTTTTAAAGGTTTTTTATTCCATTGCTTCAATTCACTTAAGTTCTTTCAGGAGGGGATATGAAAGTAAAGGGTACAAAGAAGCAGGAACATGGTATGACATACTCTTAAAGAGGGAAGAATTTAAAATCGAGGAAAATTTACATCATCTCGTTAACACTGAAAATTTAATTTAAAAAATCAAAAAAATGTACTTGCTAAAAATCTAGTGCTACAGTGTGGTCAAGTTGATTGTTTTGATTTTCTACAGCCTGTTGTATTTGACACTTAAAATTCAAAAGTTGAATTTATTTAGCTTGGATATTTCTGGCCTGCTCTTTAATTAGATCCATTTTAAATGAATTTTTTTTTAAAAACCACCTGAATATTCTGGCTGCACTGTAAAGTGCTCACTCTTGAAGTCACTGTTTGCTGTGCAGGAGTATGCCGCATGTAGTTCAGTCCAGTTTGGCAGTACCATTCCTTAAGATCACAAGTAATGGGTCAAAACCTGCCTCAGAGTGTCAGGCCCTACTGGATTCCAGTCATTAGGGCTTTCTTCCAGACTAGATGATATTTCTGGGACAATATGACTCCTAGTTCCTGTCCCTTATATACATAATGTAGCTAACTGTACACTTGTAATTCTTCTACAAGGCTTCAGATATCTTAACTGCAGGGTCTATAACAGTTTTGAGAGATTCATTTTAACTCTTTGCTAGGTTTCATGTACATTTTTAGCATCCTGACTTAGTATTCTTGACTGTTTAAAGTAATATTATGTCTGATTTTTAAAGGCCTCCAAAAAGTACGTTACACCACAAAGAAAAAAAGCACTTCTGTAGTAATAAGTTTTAGCCCATATGAAAAAAACTTAACTGCCCAGACATTGATTGTTAGTGAATTGTTTCCTTTTAAAATAATGATAAGTTTATTATCTTCAATCTTTCAATCCCTAAATAGGTTTCTCCACTTCCAATACACTGTCAGAACTTTCAACTTCAGCTCTGCCTGCCGTCAGAAATATACACATTTGGTTTTCTTTTTGTATAATTAGTTCTTTCCCCAGAGTTCAAAACACACTAATGGCTCCAACAATAGTTGTGAAGTGATTTTGTCTACTCAATTTAAAACAACTGTTCTATAGCCAGTTGTTATTGAAGATTTGACTGAAGGTCGCACTCTGACCAAAAAAACATTTAATCAGTTTGTTCTCTGCTTAGATTAAAGTCAGCTTCTTCTATCCTAGACCTGTGTGAGAAATACACAACTTAGGTTCTGGGAGAGATAAAAGCTGTACTTGTCTACATACACAAATGAGCAGAAGGTCAGCTTTGAGTCTAAAACCCAGCTTGAATCAGCTGAAGTGGGACGGAAAACAAACCATACACTGACACTAGGAAAAGTGAAGAAAAGGGACTTGAACACTCTAAGATGGGGAGAAGAGTAGTTTCAGTAGCCTGAAAGTGTGGAAGGGAGAAAAGAAATGTACAGGAAACCCTCAGTCACTGCAGGCAAGAGAACTACAATAGGGGCAGCGAAAGACTTCAAGATGCGATTGTGGGTCCTGGAACTCCTGAATTGTGGATGGATGGAGTGAGAGGGTACAACTCAGCACATACCCACAGGGAAATGATACCAGAAGCACGAAGAACCTGACAAAGAACAGTTTCACATTTATCCAGATGGGAAGGGAGGGCCTTTCCACAGTAATTATGATAAACAGAGGAACCTCAACACAGCTTTGCATAAGAACCGATTCTTTGGTGTCTTGGTCCTTTAGAGCTCAGAAAGCAGAAAAGCAGGTAACATGTGGCCAATCTTCACAAGAGTTTTAATGGACATGTTGAAAAGGTGAGCCTTTTAAAATTCCTGTGCAAAAATGAAATTCTACTTTATTGAACATCATAACATCTATTTATAAATTATACTTATGTTCCTGCCACTTTTGCAGTTTTTTGTCTAAGACTTTGAGTCTATCGATATAAACATGCCAATATGATGCCATGATTTCTATACAATTTTACTATATCCATTTAAATACAGTGACATCCATCTGTGGTGCCCCACCCTTAAGGGGAAGGGGAGCATCAAAGATTCGTAGATGCTGGTGGTAGAAAGGAGCAGAATTGAGAGGTTCTGCAAAAGCTTATAAAGTTTTGTTAGTAAATTACACACTGGGCATGGGCATTGGTATAAATCAGTTCCTGATCTCCTTGTCTAAGCACACAGAGGTGTGTTTTAAACAAAAGGGTGGGGTAAAAGGGAACAGAGAGAGAGATGGATTAAAGAGCGTAGGAGAGACAGATGGATTAAAGAGTTGGAGAGAGAAGAAAAGGAAGAATGGGAGAGACATCACCAGTCCTGGCTCCAGAGCTGGTCCAGCTGATGGGGTGTTCAGTGTCCCGGGGCCCATGTGCACCTGGAATTGGTGGTGGTGCCTTTTTACAGATAAGTTTTCCCCACCCTGGAGATGAGTTTCATCTCTCTCTATGCAAATCAGTTCTCGTGTGCAGTTCATTCTTTCTGACCTTTCTGGAAATGGGTCAGAGGCTTTGGGGGTCTTGAACAGTCTTGATCCCCCCTACAGTCCATGGCCACATCTTACCCTCATTCCTGCTGTGCTGTGTTGTGCTTATCTCCAGGAGCCAGAACACTACATCTGTCACAAAAGTGCTGCCCTTGCTGTCTATGACCCCTTCTCCAGCCACATCCTGTTCTTTCTCACAGCACGTTCTTACCAACAATCCTTAGCTGGCTCCACAGCTATCCAGCTAACAGTGTTTGGGATATACACATCACTCCCCTTATCTTCCAGGCTTCTGCAATATCATTAATTACAATTTTTTAAAAAACTCCCAAACTTAAAAATGATAGAATTTGAGAACATATATAAAATACTTCCTTTATACCCTATTTCAAGCCTTATGAAAATTAGTCCATTTTGCAATTATTACAAGATTCTTAAGAGCCATTCTAATTATAATACTTTAATCCATCTGGTTTCCCTGTTCATCTGACAATAATCTTACCCTTAGAATCTTAAAACATTTTAAAAACAGCCTACAAGCTGCTAGAAAACTGTAAATGTCCGTCTTTAGACCAAGTTCTTTTTCTTTACAGTATTCTATTAATCACGTCTTATTTTAATGTCCACATTTATATTTTAAAATTTATAGACAAAGTCCGAATTAGTTGGAGAATGTAAACTGGGTAGAAAAATCATGAGTGAAGTGAGGAACTGACTGGATTTTTAAGTGCTTAATGACAGAAACTGGTTTGTTATAATATTAATAGTTTCCAGAAGGGACAAACATGATGTCAAGTGTCTCTTGCTTAACATTAAGAAGTATTACAGTCTTGTATGAAGAACATCCTAGATTTCCCATTCAGTTTTCCTTCAGGAAACTGAGGATAGAGTAGTTTATAAATGGAACAGTGTTTTAATGTCTAAGTTACGGACATTTTCCTAATTTATGAAAAAACTTTTTTAACAATGGAGAATTTATCTGCTATACAGAAAGAGACATTTTGCTACGATATTGCCATGCTGGAGCTTTTCTAGTCAGCCTTAGCAAGAATTTATTTGCAAAACCCAAAGGAGATTGTTATATATCCCCCAACCATCCAGAGCCCTTCAACCAGAAAGAAAAGACACCACAACCACTCCATAAAATTCCTTGAAATTTTGTCTTCTACTGGTATACAGGAAAAAAGATAACATTCAGACATGCAAGCAGTAGATTTTGTATCTGGTGATTAACTGTTCCAACAGAACAGAGAGGAATATGTAATAGAACATCTGAGCATTGAAAAGTTGTTCTGAAAGATGCCACCATTTATTTTTTAGTTTAAAGATACATATTATCCTCCAATTCTCCACTCTGGTAGGACCCCACCTGCAGTACTGTGTCCATATCTGAGACCTCCAACATATGGAGGACATGGACCTCTTGAAGCAAGTCCAGAGGAGGCCATGAAGATGACTGGGGGGCTGGAGCACCTCTTTCTACAAGGACAGGCTGGGAAAGTAGGGGTGATTCAGCTGGAGAAGAGAAGGCTCTGAGGACACCTTAGAGCTGCTCTTCAGTACTCAGAGGGGGCCTATAGGAAAGCTGGAGAGGGACTTTTTACAGGGGCAGGTAGTGATAGGACAAGGGGGAAATAGGACAAGTTTAGCTTAGATGTTAGGAAGAAGTTCTTTACTGTGAGGGTGGTAAGGAACTGGCACATGTTGCCCAGAGAAGCTGTGGATGCCCCATCCCTGGGAGTGTTCAAGGCCAGGTTGGATAGGGGTCTGAGCAACCTGGTGTACTGCAAGGTGTCCCTGCCCATGGCAGGGGTTTGGAACAAGATAATATTTAAGGTACCTTCCAACCTAGGCCATTCTATGATTCTATGACTATGCTCTCACTGAAATACATTTTGTCTGTGACACCAGCTGGCACAAGCAGGCAGGATAGGTATTCTATATTGCTTCTACACCTGTCATTATGAAGTTGATAATGATTATATTCTAACATTCTGAACCACGCAGCTCTTTTAAGGCTCTGGTTTGCTGAACCCAAAGCAGCCTGGCTCAATAAAATATGTTTTAGTATGTGTAGAAAGAAGCTGTATACAGTATGTGCCTCCACATTCCAACTTTGTTTCATTTCTATCGTATCTAAATTTGTGTTTGAGAATGCAAGAAAACACATGACAATAAGCCCTACACCGCTCTAAGAACTGCCAAAAAGTTTAAATTAATTTTATTTCTGAGATTGCTGAATTTAGTGATCTTATATGCTCCACACTCACTGCAATAAATGAAAGTCTCTGGACTGAAATCAGAAGACATAGCTCAATTTTACCTTTACACCAGTTTAAAGCTATTATACTGAATTAGAGGAAACTGGTATTCCTTTCTCTATCCCTTTGCAAAGTCAGATGAATGTACTTCTAGAAAAATCTAATGCTCTGATTTTGTTTCCTACAGATCAAACTTAGAGCTGATATGAGACTGAAGAATCACCACAATGGTACTATGAGGGTCATCAGGGAATCCCAGTTTTCAGAGGAAATAACAACAGTATTTTCAGAGCTGTGAATTTTTTTATAATTATACAATTCAGTAGGATTTATCTGTTTTCCATACAACTTGAATAGTGGCCTTACATCGGTGACAGGGAAGATGCAACTCTCAGCTTTTGGATAAACCTGGACCAAGGTATGAATAATTTTTATGCCATAATCAGATTTTTAGTGAAAGTCATCAGGATTATTTGCTTTGAGGTTTTTAACAAAACCATGATACCTTTAGTGAGTTTCCTCTTACATTTTTGTTTGAATTCTCAGTGTATGCAAACCTTATGCAAACTGCAGCCAGACCAAAGTCAGAAGGCTTGCCAGCAAAAACTGCTGAGTTTCACACAGCTTTAAATATTTTACAAGGTCTGAAGCTTTGTTTGCTCTCATTTGAAAGAACTGTTAGGATACTGCTCACAGTTTGCCTGACCTCAGCCAGTAATTTGGAAGGTTTACTCTCGGGCATACCTGTAACTTTCCACTTCATACTCAGTCTCAACTACTTGGGAAGAACTTAGTGGGCAATATGTAAAAGGAGAACCTCAGTCTACATCAAAAATGACATTTCTTCTTCACAAGTCACAGGGAGGTTAGAAATAGAGCTCTTGAGTGCTCACAGATCAATGTCCAAAAGGATGAACAAAGCAACATACTGTGTGGGGCTGGGTACCTATCACACTAGAGAGCATCAGATAACATTGTAAGAACCAGGCCATCATGTGAAGGCTAGAAAGCTGTATTATCACAAGTCACTCAGTCTGAGAAACAAATAAATAATGGCACAAAACCTAAATGCAGGTAATGGACTATACCCACTCATAGTGTGAGCAGAAGGTATCTATGCTTATTCTTCCAACTTTATAATTGCTAAGTATCACTAATGAAATAGCAATAACAGCAATTATCAATTAAAAATTTGTAACTTCAAAGACAACTGCACCAGTTAAGTGGCAAGGAACTCTAATTTGAGCAGATCACGTGTCAAACAGAAGAAAACTGCAGTTACAAATATGCATATCTGTTGACTTTTTAAAAGGCTAATTTTATATTGCCAAAAATGAGTGAATCAGCTGCCTGGGAGAAAAATGTGAATGGCAGTAGAAAGCATTTTAAGGATAGCATGAAAAATTTGGAAAAAACCCCAATTTTCTGATAAATGTGGCAGTAGCAATGATCTGTATGTACATCTGTATCTATATACAAAAATATATACTCAAATGGAAGGAGCAGGAAACTGTCAGCAAGAAAAATAAACTAAAATCTGGAAACTTTGGAAAACTGATAAAGAAATTAACAGTCCAGCAGAGAAATCTACGGTCTGTAGAGGTAGGGACAATAGTGAGATTTTTCATATATTAGGAACAATGACTATGTTCCTAATATTGGATATAGACCACAGCTACTCAGATACAGTAAAATGTTAGTAAAAGGCAGCATTTTTTATTATTTCTTGACTGTATCTTCAGAAGAAAAATCCAGATTATTTATTCATTACAGGGAGATAATTATACAATTTCCATGCAAAACCTAAGAAAGGATATCATACAAACGAAGCAGGGGAGAAGTCAGCAGGTCAATGTAATTTGCACTTAAAGTTTTAACAAGCTAGAGAGTTCAGAGTTATCTGAAACATACCTGTTGATTTTCAGTAACTGTTGGAATGCTGGAAAAGTTCCAGAAATCAGGAAAGAAAACTAATGCTTCATGTGCATTTAAAAGGTTGGCAGTCCATATAATTGCATATTTATCCACTTGAAATTGATTCTTACAAAATCAATCACGATGCAAATTAATTAATAGAAATCTTTAAGATGGTACTAAAAATGTCTGTCAATATAAACATAATGAAAATAAAGCCTGACAACACAAGTGACTTCTTTTCACTAAGATGGCCAAGATTGGAGTTCCTTTCCTTGTGTATGACAACTGACTCTGTTCTCAGAGTTGTCTCAGCCAGTTAGCTGGAAGAAAGGTAAAATTAGCATTGCTAAAACCTGTAGATGACACAGTTTGGAGGACTGGTAAGCAACAGTACAGATGGGTCACTAGGAATGGCAGCAAGATTTGAGATTTAAATACATGAGTCAGTCAATTCCTTGTGCCTGAAAGTTGTTCTTGACATGGGAAAATAGGAAAATCTCTCCATGCTAGGAAAAAAAAAGAAAGAAAGAAGAATTCTAAGAAATTGTGGACAAGAAACTTTAATCTGATGATATGGCAGGTGGAAAGTTTGCCAGTGCGGGAAGACCATGGTGAAATGGAGGGACAGGAAGGTGGCTTTCAGTGTCAGCATCTTAAAGGGATTTGTTCAAGCAAATGATGTTGCAGAGGTAATGAGGCTTGATATCAAGACATACAACTGCAAACGTTAACAAAAAGGGGTGTTGAACAAGTAGAAGTAGCAATAAACAGCTTAAATACATGAGACAAGGAAGAAGAAATATATATCTCCCAGTTTGCACAAAAATGGAAAAGCTGAAGTGTAGAAGGCTTACAAAGGTAAACCAAAACTGAGATCCGACTTCAAGAAAAAGCAGAGTTTTCAACTAAAAAGCACTGAATGCATAACTCTGGGCAGAGACATAATATTATCACGTGTGTTCAGATAAAATGAAGACAAACTGATGATGCCTGAGGAGTGGACAACTTGCAAATCTTTGTTACGTCTTCATACTTCAGATCTGAACAGAATTAATCCTGCTATCAAAGACTCCCAGGAAAAAGGACTCTTGTTTGGAAACATTAAAGCTCTGCATGACCATCCTTGCCACTTTCTCCTTCCTCCCTTACTGTTTTGTGTTTATGCAGCATGGTGGAGAAAGGCAGTAACAGAATCACAGTCACAGAAGTAACAGTCAAAACCACAACATGAAAGCCTTTCAGGATGGTGTGGGAGGCATGTGTAACTTGTCCAGGAATTTTCATAGCAGAATACTGGGGAAAAAACACAAAGGTGAAGGAATCTTGGAAAGTTTTATCATGCTTTCATTGTATCTTGAAAACAAGCAGTCTTTTCTTTTCCCTTGTCTCATACACCCAAGCCATACATAATTTTTTTCTTCATAGTTAGCAGCTCCGAGACACTGTTGTTTTCTTACCATTCTCATTTCTAGATCTTTTGTTCTCTTATTTCTCAAAATTTTGCCTTAAAAAACATTTTCCTGGAAATGCTTCCTAGCCTTTTACTGGTTATTTCTCCTTGCCACTTCTCTTCCAATCTGCTACATTCTTTTAATTTTGTCTGCTTTAAATAATAATCCTTTTAGAATAAGAACATGATCTTATTGAGTGATTCACAAATGGTTACTGGCACGCATTTTGGGCTGCAATCATGAGTTGTACAGATTAAAAACCTCTGCCCATCAAACTGCAAAGGTGATGTCTTCTGATCACAAAGCATCCTCTAATTAGCATGTTTAGGATAAAAACAATTTGTTGTGAATAAAAGAAAGAATTCATTACATATTAAAAGCTGTTAACTATTAAAACAAAAAATACTGGTATTTACCATACATATAACTACCAATCTCATTTACAATTATGCCTAAGTGAAGTTATTTCAATTTAAAACAAATATTTATGCTTTTGGTAACATCTGCTCATCATTCAAATTATTACATCCTTGTATTTCTCACTAGAACTGTAAAAATGCTTTTTTTTTTTTTTGATTAAACAAGATTAGATTAGGTGAGGTTAGAAAAAAGCAGATTGGTTATCTTTAGTAAAGTAAAGGTTGTACATTTCAACTACCATAAAGAATTGCAAAACTTTAGTGTGTGTAGGGTTAAAGGGTGGAAATGTGCTGTAACTTGCAGTGGAAATTTCCACTGCGTGCTTTATTGGCAGAGGAATGAGCCTTACCCATGGTGAGGGGGGCTGGGAGTGTGGTCTCTTCATAAACACATTGGAATGCTGTGTCACGATATTTTTCCTTCCAGTTTTCTGACCAGTTTTTGGTTTTGGTCCTCGTGAGTTTTCTGGGGTCACATGCACACTGATCCACTAAAACCTGAGGGACATATTCCTGAGGACAAACTGCAGGATCATATCAGCCTCCTCTACTGTTTTCTCATACTGATGCATTGCACACTCCGTAGTATTCTCCGATCTTTGTCACCCATTCATTCGGTCACCGTTTTTATTATTGAATGCAACACTGTCTTTTTTAAAATTCTGTAAAGCAAATACATAATTATGGGCATGGGAAAAAGTGTAAAGACAAAACCTGTTCTTCTATCTGTACAACAGTAGTTACTGTGCTTCTAAACTAGTGATTGGTTAGAGGATACAAGAGCGAAGTTAGGAATACTTGGAGAGAAGTTACCCAGAAAGTCAAAAAAGCTTAGTACTGGAACCCAAGGTGTTTAATTTATTTGTCAATGATCTGGAAAAGGTCTTGTATAGTGAAGCAGCAGATTGTGCAGCACTGTTATTTTTAACAGTCAAGATTAAAGCTGGAAAGGAACTGCTAAAACAGGCAATATTTGTGCATTGAAAGGACAAACATAGGAAAGGAAAGGGTTAACAGAATTTTAAAAAGTCTCTAGGCAGATGTACAGATATGGGCTTAATCAAGTTTTTGGCCTAAGTAATAAAACTTTAGTCAATGTGAATAGTTATCCAGAAGTGGGAATCAGAACGTAACAAAACCCTGTGAATTATGATGAAAGGAAAAAAGAAAAATAGATGGTTAAGCCTCTTTATAAATCCATCTTGCTAATGAATCCTGAATTCTGACCACAGTTCCTTTCTCACTGCCAAATTGAATATGCTGGAAACTGAAAAGGTATAAAGAAATGAATGATAGAGAGATATGGTTTTCTTGTAAAAAGAACCTGAGCAAAGAAGGACTTTTCATCTTAATAAAAAAAATATATCAGAAGTGACTCAAAATCATTATTTGACTGAGAGTAAATAGACAACAGAATCACAGAATCATAGAATGGTTTGTGTTGGAAGGGACCTTTACAGGTCATCTAGTGGATACCCTGGAAGTGTTTAAGGCCAGATTGGATGAGGATTTGAGCAATCTGATCTGGTGAAATGTGTCCCTGCCCATGTCAGGGTGGTTGGATCTAGATGATCTTCAAAGATCCCTTCCAGCCTAAACTATTCTATGATTCTGTGATCTTGTGACTAAATGAAAGTTTACATCTCATGAGGAGCCCTCCAATCACTCCCATCACTTGGAACAAATATGTTAACACATACCTTTAAAAAAAAACCCCAAAAAAGTATTATTAAAATATTTCACTTATAACAAATGAAAGCTGATCAGAAATATAGATTTATTCAGGTTTGATCTGAAAACCTTGCAAAGGCAGGGTATGTTTATGCCCAGTTAATGACTTCAGGGATAATGGGGAGGGGTTTTCTGTAGATCATGCCCAGCTAATATATGGCCTAATGAGCAGAGACATCTTCAGCTAAATCAGGTTGTGGAAGCAGTGGGCCTGCAGAACAGAATGCACAGGAGATCCCTTGGAGGGATGTGCCCTGAGAGACGCTCCCAAGACAGGGAAACAAAAACAGGCTTCTCCCAGGACCCCTTGATTGCATTATGTTAATGTATCCCAGTTCTCTTTCCCTGGTTGGCCCGTTGGCCTTCCTGCCCCTTTTTACCCTATTTGTCCCCAGTCCAGAATGTTCTGCCTTCCCTCCTCCCCCGTTGGCCCCTGCACCTCAGCCACTCCCCTGTTGTTTCCCCATTGGCCCTGATACCCTAGCCCTGCCTGGGTACCGCCCTCACGCCCTCAGACCATTGGCCCTGATGCTCTCTCCACCCCTGCCTACCCTTTATAAAGCCCTGAACCCTCCCTTGTCTCGTTTTCGTCCCTGAAACCCTTCAGATGCCTGGCTGCAATAAACCTCCCTGTGGAACTCCAGACGAAGACCTTTCCCGTGTCTCTATTCCATCGGCTTTCTGTAACAGCTATCCAGCGTGAGTGGTGAGTGTGTGTTCGTGTGGCACTGCCGAGAGGCTCCCGTAGCTGGAGACGCTTTTGGGAAGGTTGCAGCCCTTCACCATCTCCACCCGCTGCAACACAGGCTGCTCAGAGCCTTGTCCAAGCTGGCCTTGAATGTTTCCAGGGATGGGGTATCCATCACCTCTGCAGGCAACCTATTCCAGTGTCTCACAATCCTCATTGTTTAAAAAATTCTTCCTTACGTATAGTCTCAATCTCTCCTCTTTTAGCTTAGAGCCGTTACCCTTTGTCCTGTTGCAACAGACACTGCTAAAAGGTCTGTCCCCATCTTTCCTGTAGGCCCCTTTTAAATACTGGAAGGCCAGAATAAGGTGTCCCTGTAGCCGTCTCTTGTTATGGCTGAACAACCCCAACTCTTTTAGCCTTTTTTCAATTTTTCAATAGGAGATTCAATTTTTTCAATAGGAGAGGTGCTCTGATCATCTCGTGTCTCTTCTCTGGACTCGCACCAACAGGTCCATGGCTCTCTGATGCCATGATGATTTTTTTGCTTTTTCTTTTTACATGCCTTTCATGTATTCTCAGTATCCTTAGCACACGTAATTTTTCAAGCCTGATATCTTAGCATAGTCCTGGTATTCTGCTAGGCCAGAAGACCAAACATCCTAAAGGCCTCGGAGTTGGAGGCCAGAAAGCCTTACGCTATCTTGAAAAACCAAGGCACTCTCCAAAACACATTCTGTAAACTAAGATTAGGCCCATCTGTAGGGGGAATACTTTAGAATAGGGTGATGGCACACCATTCATTTAAGCCTCTCATTGGGAAAATTTTGTCAGATATGCTAATTTGCAAAGTCAATGAAACTGTATATGCTACGTAGCGTGTGTGTGCATTTTGGTGTATTCCACCTTGACAAACTGTTGCACCATAAAGATCCTTATTAAATACCAAAGGAAAAACCATTTAATCCCTTAACCATGTCTGGCTCTTAATTCTAAAATCAGGAAAAAGGCATCACCTCCTGTGCTGGGACCACAGAGCTGGATGCAGGGCTCCAGGTAGGTGTCAGCAGAGCAGAGCAGAGGGGCAGAGTCCCCTCCTTCTCCTGCTGCCCACGAGGCTCTGGATGCAGCCCAGGACACGTTTGGCTGGGGCATGTCCAGCCTCTCACCCACCAGCACCCCCAAGTCATTCTTGGGCAGGGCTGCTCTCAGTCTGTGCATCCCCAAACTGGGTTGATTCCAGGCGTTGCCCCAACCCAGATGCAGCACCAGCACTTGGTCTTACTACACCTCATGACATTCCCATGGGCCACTTCTCGAGGTTGTCCAGGTCCCTCTGGATGGCATCCTGTCATTCAGACATGTCATCTGCGAATTTGCTGCAGGTGCACTTGATCCCTTCATCTATGTCATTAATGTAAACATTAAATAACACTGGTCCCAATACAGGCCCCTGAGGGGCACCACTTGGCACAGATGTCCATCAGGACTCTGAGCCATTCACCACTAATTTCTGGATATGACCATCCAACTAATTCCTTGTCAACTGAACAATCCACCCATCAAATCCATGTCTCTCCAGTTTAGAGAGAAGGATCTTGTAGGTGACCATGTCAAAGGCTTTACAGAAGTCCAGACAAATGGCATCTGTAGCCCTTCCCTTGTCCACTGAGGTGGTCACTTGATCATAGAATTCCACTGGTCAGGCAGGACTTACCCTTGGTGAAGCTGTGCTGGTTGTCTGCAGTCACATCCCCGTCCTCCAAGTGCTTTAGCACAGTCTCTAGGAGAATCTGTTCCTTGATCTTACCAGGCACAGAGGGGTGGCTGACAGGTAATTTCCAGGGGCCCTCTTTTCTTCCCGTTTTAAAGATGGGTACAATGTTTCCTCCTTTCCAGTCACCTGGGACTTTACCTGACTGCCATGACTTTTCAAATATGATGGACAGCACCTTGGGAACTACATCAGTCAATATCCTCAGGTCTCTGGGGTGCATGTCAGGTCCTGTAAGACTCACGTATGTTCAGATTCTTTAAGAGTCTTGAACCTGGTCTTCTCTTTCAGTGGGAGGAACTTTGCTCTCCCAGTTCCTGGATGAAGCTCCATCCACTCAAGAGATGTGGGAAGAGTGGTTGCCAGTGAAGATTGAGGAAAAATGTTATTGAGTACCTCAGCTTTCTCATCTGCTGTTACCAATTTCCCAATTGTGTTCATCGGGGGGTACATTTTCTCTGATCTTTCCCTTGATTCTTAGTGTCCTTTGTGAAGTTCAGCTATAGTCAATTCTTTTCCATCCTGAACCCATCCCTACACAGCTGGGTAGTGTCCCTATACTCTTCCTAGAATACCCACCCCTGCTTCCACTGTGCATTTCCTTCTTGCCCTTTAGTTTAAACAGCTATTTTATTCCCTTTCCTGATTTCTTACTCATGGGCAACAAGAGCTCTGGTGCTCCATGGAACACACCCTCAAAGATCTGCTGGCTTTGTTCCCTCTCCTTGTCCCTGAAGGCAGTTTTCCAGGGGGCACCACTGGCAAACTCCTTGAACAGCTCAGAGTTTGCTTTCTTAAAATTTAGTGTCCTGACTTCACTCTTCTCCTGACTCATATCCCTCAGGATGGTGAACTTCACCAGTGCGTGATCACTGCAGCCCTGACTGCCTCCAGTCATGTCATTGATTAGCTCACTTGGAGTGGCGACTGACAGGACAAGTAAAGCACCCCGTCTGGTAGGGCTGTCACTTATTTTAAGAAAATGCTTATTAAATATTTATCTCACTTTGAACACTAGAGGGCACCAATGAGACCACCCATCAGAAGAACTGATAATCTCAAGGTAAAATAGTTTTTAAACGTAATACAGTTCACTAAGGCTTTCTTCCTGTGAAGTGCTGTGGTAGTCAGTATTTTAAGGGATTCAAAAGGAAAGTGACAAAATGCAGGGAATCCCATGAGCAGTGGTGAAGCTCTGCAGCTGCTCACTCAGAAAATACTTAGGCAAAGGATGCCCAAGAAGAGTGTTAGCTTTCTGTCTTTGAATCTTCCACAAGAACCTTCAGTGGAGCCATACTAGAAGGAAAATTCTGAGATGAGACAAAACTTAGGGATTTTGTAGCATGACAAATAAATGTTCCTGACACTAAACATACAATGCCACATTTAACAATAACCTGACACCACGGTCTAAAATCTGTGAAACCAAGACATTTGTAACAAAATTGAATGAGCAACAGGGCTCAAAGTGCTGTAGTGAATGGGGCTACATATGGCTGGTGCCTGTTCACCCTGCAGAGATGGATGTGGGGCCGGCTGGTGCTGGGCTCAGTGTGGGTCAGCGGTGCCCGGGCAGCCCCGAGGGCAAACCCCATCCCAGAGCACGGCACAACGGCCCAGAGAGGGGATGGTCCCGCTGGGCTCAGCCTTGGGGTGGCTTCGCCTTGGGCACTGTGTGACGTGTTGCTGTGAAAGTCCTTGAATGCATCCTGAGGAGGGCAGCAAAGCTGGTGAGAAAGCCTGAAAGGAATGTCCTGTGAGGAGCAGCTGAGGACTTTGGGTTGTTCAGGCAGAAGAAAAGGAGGCTGAGGGGTGACCTCATTGCTCTCTGCAGCTTCTTGAGGGAGGGGACAAGGACATGCTGAGCTCTTCTCCCTATTGCATAGTGACAGGATGTGTGGGAATCGTCCAGAGCTGTGCCCAGGGGTGGTTAGATAGGATTGTATTCTGTATGGTGAATAATTAAATGATGAAACTGTCACAGGGTTCTCTGAATATAAATGTAAAAATACACTACAAATGTAAGCTAAAAATCAATTAGGCAAAATAATGGAAGAAAAAAACACAAGTAAAAGCTTCTAAACAAAACCCCCACATTCATAAATTCCATTCACAAGTCCCATATTACCTCAGGCTAGAAGGGGCACATCAAAGGAAACACGGTGTTCCTGAATTGCTTGCAAACTCTTCCCCTGAGCAGCTGAGCTGCTTTTGGCCATTGGCAAGGACAGGGGTCTGGGCTAGATGGACTTTTGGACTGACCTAGGATAATATCAAGGTAATTATGTCACATCTTTGTACAACATTTGGTTGTGCAGTTTATAGAATGAACATCAACTCAATAGAAGTAAGCTCATTTCTCACCATGAAAGAGAAAAACATAAATAGTTAACCATATGTCTCTGATTCATTCTCAGGATATACATTTACACATCTAATTAATTTTAGTGAAAAGAAACTACGTGCCCAGGGGTGGCAAAATGGCAGCAGGCAAAATGGCTTGCTTTAATACTAAAAAAGGTTTGATTTTTTTCTTATGAAGCTTTTTAGTATTCTTTATATTTGAAACTTAATGTCTGCCAATGAATTTTTTTGGCTTCTTTAGGGAGATCAGTCAGTGCAGAATGCAGTAATCCATCAACATTTCCTTGTGGTTTCTTGTCCAATGTTAGAATTTGTTGCATATCAACATAGATTATAATAAAAAGTGCCTCCAATTTAACAATCCTAATTTTTTGTTTTCTCCTCTCTTGGGATATGTCTTGAATAAAAAGTTTTCAAAAATCAAAGAAGGCATTTAGATGCATTTGCTTGCATTCTATCATAAGCCTGCTTTGAATTAATCACCATCTGTTCCAAAGAGAGTTGTATCTTTTCTTGGAAATTATCACCAACCCCTGTTACTGCCTATTTTTATTTCTAAGTCCATTTTCTGATTTAAAAAGCTTATGTGTCACAGCTATCCTTCATGAAGGGAAAAAGTGTTTGGTGTGTTTTGCTTCAGTTTGACAACTCTGCTGAAACTTGGAGCATTTACAGTAATTTGCAACTCTAAGGTACTGTGATATGTGGCTGCTGTTACTATAAGCATGAAATTGTTATTAGTTCAAGTATTAAGCTATTATTTCTGTATGCTTTACTATGCACTGTGTGAATTATTCACTCCTTTTTACGCTGATCAAACATTTTTAGCTGAGGATACAAAGAAAAATGTAAAGTTTGATTACTGTTTCAGCCACTTCCTACCATGATTTGTTTTTCTGTTTCATGAAGTCTTCATCTTTATGGAATGTAGTGGTCATCTTTCTGAAGCCACACAGAGCTCAGAAACTGTGTTTCACAGGAAAATTTGAATCTGGCTCAAAGGTTTTGTAACTAATTTTACATCTGCCTTTAAAAACATTAATTAGGCAAAAATATTCCCAATAGAGATTTTCAAAACCAAAATTCACCCTGTATCCTTACACACAGATTCAATAAGCCATCAAACTTGTCAGATTAATGCTTCCAATTGCCAGAAGTCAGGCCAAGAATACCAGGTCATCCAGACACCTTTTTAATGGAAAAAGTAAGTGCACGTATGACTACACTTTATAACAGCTGGTAGCCTTAGAATACTGACTTGAGAAAGGATTCACAGGGTTCAAATGCACTTTGCCACAGAGCTTTCATCTTCTGGCAAAATGCTTCCACCCGGGCTGAAGTGAGGTGTGGAACAGGCCCAACCATCACTGCTATTGTGAACTAGAGAGAAATCATTTTTCTGCAAAAATACAGAGAAGCCAAGTCTACAGCTACATAATATCCCCTTGACAAAAATCCAGTTTGGTCATAGAAGAAGCATGAACTGTGATAACTAAAACAATAATTCAGGATGTCAAGCAATATCAAGTGGATAACACTCCAAGTATGTGTTTGAGGAGGTGATGTCATTCCTCTGTGGAATATTTGTAGGCAGTAGGGATTCCCTGTGTTGCACAAAGGTGCCTAATACGTTAAGAGGAGCTATAAATTTCATTTGGAATCAAATCTGGTGGAATGGTGAGAAATGTTTTAAACCAGATTTGTGTCAGTAGCGAAAAATGAAGAAGTTTTGATCGACACACCAGAATTACAAGCCAAGCTAAGCAGAAATGCACAGTCTAGTGCTAAAAGAAGAACTGGCTGCTTGGATCAAGGCAAGCTTAGACTGGATTGAAAGACTTTTCGAAGTATTACGCATAGATTTTAAGCAAGCAGTAGCAAAACAAGACAGATACTTTTGATAGACACCTTATATCCTGTATCTAACAAGGGGTTCATGGGTATGCATTTAAACAACTTTTACTAAGTTCAGTCCAAATGGCTTTCAGTTTCCTTGAAGTGGATGTATTGAAGACACTGATGGCTACTGAAAACAATGTTAAAATAATAAATAAACTGCTCACTGAGGATGAAAAGTCTGACCCTTATCCATTCTTAGTATTGTTAAATCAGGGACAGCACTAATGAAATCTGGTTTGTCACCTACCAGTTTAAAGGAAGGCTAAAAATTAGAAAACTTACTACCATTGAAGTGGGATTTAAAATGAAAAGTATACAAAATCCCAACACAATGTGGGACCATGATGCTGCCATCACTCAATGAACAAAGGATCATATTTCTGTGGTTGAAATGAAAACTGTCACAAGTGATAGAGTCGTGTTCCTTATGTGGTATCATGTGTCCTTTGTCTTTCTGGATGACTCCCATCCATATGTGAAGAAGAGCATTTAAGACACAGGACGCCTGTAGTTTAGCCTAGGAGAAATTGAAAATATGCAACAATCACAAGACACACAGTCAGACATATGGACAAAAACAGACCAAATAATCTCTCTGCTGCAAGCAAATTTCCAAGGAAATTGGCTAGAACTATCTAACTTGGAAGGGGTGTAAATCTGCTTGGCCTTAGTTCTTTTAATGAGATAAAATAGGGGAGCATATTTCTGTAACAGAATTGGTAGCGATCTTAGTTGGGCATACAGAAAGGAATAAATTGTCACAATGAAGAAACAAAGCAGGAGGTAAAGGGAAACTCCCAAGTGCTGCTCCCAAGTGCTGCATCATATGGTGCCACACTGCACTACTTTTGCCAGCGAAACTGCACAGGCACAGCAAGGTTTCTGCTCAGACACAGCAGTGCTGCCATCAGATTTCTTAAGAAAACTGTGTAGCTGCAGCTCATCTAGAGTTTAGTGAACTTTTTCTAAAGTAATATGTAAAGCCTTTGATTTCTACTGTGATTTCAACTTCTCTTCTTGTCACTTAAGTATTAGTTAGGTTAAGAAAAACAAGGCAGAAGTGCAGCAAAAACCAAGAAATATATTTTGATGGTGAATGCTACTACTGAATCGTAAAAACTTCTCTGAACTGATGACACGTCAGAATACATTAGATTTCACATCTTTCTGATGTCAGAAGAAGAGACATGAAATTATTTTGAAAACAACATCGTTGATACCAGTTACATTTAGCTAAAAATGACAGTTCAGTGTTCTGGGAATTGAGACAAGAACAAAGAATTTGTTATGTGTTGCTGGTGTCTGGAAAATTCAGACCCATTTCTCTTTTCACCTTGATTGTGAGGCATTAAGTCCTTTACAATATCTTCTTCTGAACTGAGGTTTTTTAAAAACATCTCCTACTATAATAAATGTAACTAAGATCGTGGCAAATACTTGTAAGAAAAGACACTGTTAACAATCGGAAAAAAATTAAAAGTCCCTCTCAGAAACAAAGTTTTAAATTAGTTTTAAAAATTAAGATCTTAATAGATGCACAGTAAAAAATTCTAGTTCATGCTGACCTGTTTATCAAAAGGCCAGAAGCAACAGAATACCTGAAGCTGGGGCATATTAGAAGCACTACACTACTTGTGGTGATGAGAAAGACTAATATCCAGTTGATATACTGGAAGATAACAAATATGGCTACTTTGGATTAGAATTTTTGAGTCTTTTAAAGACTTTAAATTATTACAAAAATGCCTTTAGAGCTTACACCTCGGACTCACTTTTTAAAAGGATACAAGTAAGTATCTGTCTGATTTACCAGACACAATTACAAAAGGTGCTTAAAACCCTTAGAATCTGACCACGTCTTCACTGTGGTGATTATTCAAGGTTTGTATCAGTAGCATTGATGTTTTCAATTTCTGATATGATCACACATTCTCAAATTACACATTTTAAACCTTTCTAGAAAAGAATGGCAGCCAGGTAGTATAGTCTTTTAGTCAAATTAATGTATGCTGTGACTACAACCATCTCTCATCTATTACTTTCTTTGCATGTTCCACTGTTCACTGAACAACAGGAGGGCTTGATGGTAGCGAGGAAGTAAAGGGTGGTGTTTATTTCCATTTCAGTAAGGCTTTTGACAGAGTCTCTTGAGACGTCCTTATAGACAAACTGATGAAGCACAGACCAGGTAAGTAGACAGAGAGGTGGATGGAAAGCTGGCTGGACTTCAGGCTCAAAACAATGTCTTAAGTGGCACAAATCCAGCTGGAAGCCAGTCACTTGACATTAGGGGTCAGTACTGGCATCAATACCGGAGTGAGTCCACTGAGAGTCCATGAAGACAATTAAGTGATTGGACTGCCTGAATACAAGGAGAAGCTGAGAGAGCTGGGACTGTTCAGCCTGGAGAGGAGAAAGCTCAGGGGGTTGTTATCAATGTGTGTGAATACCAGGGACATGGGGCTGGCAGACTAAAGAGGATGGAGCCAGGTTCTGCTCAGTGATGCCCAGTGACAGGACAAGTATTACTTTTCTCTCTCCGTTTATTTTCTTGCTTTCGTGAGTCCATTTTATTCAGAGTTTGAATTAAAATGCAGGAGACGGGGAGTTTATCTTCGGACTTAGATGTTTATTATATCTTATCTATAACACAGCTGCACAGACTGTGCCTTCTAAGTTAACAAGGTGAAAATGGCCACGAGTTCTAATTTCCAAGGACTTTTAAAGTCCAAATCACCCAATTATGGATTGCCAACTAAATTGTTTTTACTTATAATCCAGTAACTAACTATTCATGATCTGCACTGTGGCATTTTTGACCCAATACCAGAAAACCCAGATTTGTGAAGAAGAAGAAGGAAGAAAGAAGAAGTAAAAACCCACACCCCAAATCCTCCATATTGTTACACATATATATATTACTATATCCCATAAACCTAAATTTCTACATTTCTACATATTCTACCCAGTGACATAACCTTCATTACACAGCAACAATCTCAGCAGTATCACACAATTTGGGAAGCTTCTCCCAAGGTCTCAGGTCAAATGGAGTGTGCTTTTGAGGATCATTGCTTGTCAGAACTGAAAGAATGAAATTCTCAGAACTCAGGGTTCCAACATCTCCCCCTCCTGTTTGAACTATGAACACTGCTTTAACTGCTTTGTTGAACCATTGTCAGAGACACTGAAGTAGACAAGGTACAAGTACCATGATGGCTATACTGACAATCAAAACATACATGCCCAATTTCAAAAGCTCTCTCCACAGTGGAGAGAGGCTCAGCCAGTCAAACAGACCATCCAACTGCGATCCTCTTTCAACTTTGAGTTTGGTGATACCTTCTTCTAATTGTTGAATGCTCTTGTGTATTGATACTGAATGGTCAGAAAGGTTCATGCAACACATTCCATCAAAGTCTTTGCATCCATGTCTGTGCACTAACAAAAAGGAAATCTATTGCAGCTCTATTTTGCAAAGTTGCATGTCTTACACTTTGAACATCTGTTAACAAATTGCTCAATGTGAGAGAAATGGCACGAGAGTTCTTACTTAGCCAACAGCCTAATTGATCCAATTGTTTTAAGGCTGCACCTGCAGCAACTTGAGGTAGCTGCAGGAGCAAAAGACAGCTGCAGCAAATCTTCTTCCAAAAATCCAAGCTTTAAAATTATCATTACAATCAGGTGTATATTGATCAACAAATCTTTTTCCTCTGTGCTTATGTGAAATCAAACAAATCATATCCAAGCCTGAGGCATTGGCTAAGGCCACCCAAACGTAGGTTTTTGGTTGACTCACGGGCAGGATCACGTTACTTAAGGCAAACAATGAAATAATAAGGCACAAGTATGACATCTTAATGTCTGATTCCCATGTTTTTGTTGTTGGGTTT
>VZTE01003312.1:334357-366818 GCA_013397775.1 Eulacestoma nigropectus | reverse complement strand
CGCGCGCGGCGCCCGTGATTGACAGCCCGGCGTTTAAATACCCCGAGCGGCGACAACAACAGCGCCGGCCGCCCGCGCCGCGCCCCCTGCCGGCCAGGGCCCGCACCGCCGCCCCCTGACCCTGCCCGCGGGGGCCGTGTGCGGGGTCCTGGTTGTTTGGGTTTGTTCTTCCTTTATTTATTTTCCCCTTTCTTCCCGTCTAAAGGCAGAAGACAAACGCCGGCAAAAAGTAGGTTGCGTGTCTAGGTGTTACTTAGCAGTGATTGTTACACACGGGTGTTTTCTTGCCACGTTTTAGGACGAAAGGAAGGCTCCCAGCATTTCAGATGTTTACTCGTGTGTACGTCGAGTTGATGTGTTCTTTGTACATGGGCTTCGAACTGCAGTATAATAGAAAGTGTGAAAAGGTCTTCGTGAACCATAAAAACTGGCAAAGCAGGATTGTTGTACCTTAAAAACAACCTCTCATTAATATTTTTAACTAGACTGCTATTGCTCTTGCTGATACTGTTGTTTAGAGCGAGACGCACAACAGCTCTTTTGGGTTACAGCAGCTTAATACAAGTTTGTCAGAACTCGGTCACTGCCTGCAGTAAAGGTGCAGGCATCGCCTGAAGGTGTTTGTACGGTTACAGGTTCTTTCTCTTCCAAGTCTTTTTCTGCGTTTGTGTAGTTGCTCTTTCAGAACGTCCTGGCACTTGCTCAGGTTCCATGCAGGCTTAACTTAAATGCCAGCCTTTTGCGTCAGTATTACTGGGGTATGGGTGAACTAAATTTCTGAAATTGTTATGAGGAGGAAAGCATTGCCTGGTTCAAAGGTGGGACAGACTACCTGGTAGCTTTCTTGGATCTTGATCTGCAAAAAGCTCCACACAGGTTCCCATGATTGACCTCTGTCATGTAATGGGTAGAAAAAGCCTGCTGGCACTGAACTGCTTTGATAGTCTGAAACCCTGAGAGTGTAAAATAAGTAAGCAGGCCAGCAAGAGTTGGCAACAGCCATGCTGCTTTGGGATTTAGTTACATGCTCACCCAGTCCCATGACTAAGGGACAGGTTTTTGGGAGACACGTTGCCCCCTGCCAGCTGTGGTCTGCTCTGGGAGTGCCTTTACCCTTGCTCTAAGAGTGTCTGAAGACTGTTACATAGCCTGTGAAAGAAAACACACACTCTCAAATCTTGAAGTTTTTGGTGAACTTCGTAGTTTGATGTTTTCTTGATTTTATTTTTTTTTCTTTTTTTTTCCCCCGGCCTGTGGAATGGGACTGATGTGTCTTCTATCTCAAGAAACATATGAACCCAGACTGTGGTGTGCTAGCATGATACCTAGCACGTATTATTGGATTACAGACTCTTTGCTGCCTTCCTGTGTATAGTCAAGAGACTGCCTGAACAGTACAGTGGAGGCAGTACAAAGTCTGTTCTGACAGATTGTCACTTAGTCCCTTTAATTTTTTATGTGATTTTTTTTCTGTGTGTTCTTCTTGCGCTCTCTCTCTTCAAATGATTTGTACTTTGGTTTGCTGTTATCAATATATTAGTACTATGACATATGCATTTTATTGCTTTTGGCAAATATTTGTGTTAAAGCAAATGTTTTGTTGTGCCTGGCAAGGCTGCGAACCTGCATTGTGGGTTTCAGTTACTCTCTGAGTGGGCCTAACATCCAGCCACAGTCTGGTGTAATTACCCCTTGTGAACAAAAGAGCGTAACGCGGGTGCCTGCGTGCTGTTTGAGGCTTCGTCACCTTCCTGAATGGCTTGCAAGAGTGCAGAGACTACAGAGCTTTAGATGTGACAGACTGTCAGAGCTTTCAGGTGGGCAAATCCATTTATATTTTAGACAATTTTTGTGTTTTCCCCATCTATCTGCTTTAAATGAAAATGTCACATTAAGCTGATTCCCGCTTTCTGACTTGTCTAGAATATACTCCAGCTAGAATGCAGCATAAAAAGTCCTTTATGCTGCTCTGTGTGCTGAACTTTTTCTTGGATCTGTTCCGTAGCTCTTGAAACCCCTTTAATTTCTTAGTTTCTTCTTCAAATGATATGTATCGTTCTATGCTTCTCATGCTGTCTCTGCCTCCTTTCGTTTTTTGATGCTTTGCCTTAGTTATTAGGTTAACTACATGCTGTCATCTTTTCTCGTTTGTGTTTTTTGCTGTGATATGTTCTGTGCATAAGTTACATCTCTTTTTAAAAACTGATCTTGCAGTCAGCTCTGTTCTTGAAATATGTTTGTGAAGTTTGCAGAAATCCTATTGTTAACTTTGAAATTTTTGTCCTTTTTTCTGTCCATGATATGTGTACTCGACTAGCTTTATGTGTATTGCGTAGACTTATTCCTGTAGACTAGATTTCCGACAGGTCAGAACAAACTGAAATTTAAGCATATAATTCCGTTTTTGTCCACACAGTGTAATGTCTGTAGTATTTCAGGAGTAAAGTACTGTAGAATTGGTCTTTTGAGGAGGTTGGCATTGTAAAGCTGCACTGATACTGTACTAGTTGAAAAGGAGTGTGGGGAAGTCAGTCAGGTAAACTGAGAATTAAAAATGCAGGTGCCCCTACAAAGTCTTCTGTGTAGCACTTTTCCCGGGATGTTTTGTGTCTCAGCAAACACAGTGAACTTCTAACATGCCTCAATGATGAATAGGTTAAGAACTTATCAAATGTGTGCATGTCAATTACAGTAATGATTTTTGCCTTTTGAAATGCCTGTAGCCTTTCTAATGTATTTTTTTCCATTAAGAAAAGATATTTGTCTCTTTTTTTCTTAAACAAAGGAAATGTTTTGCTATTCAAAGTTAGAGCAATGGGATAGAGAAAGGGAAAGCATCCTTTTTTTTTTTGTTCAAAATTAGCCCTTTACCTGAAAATTTCGTAATGGTGTCAACTTTGGTGACTTCCCCCTCAAGGAGAATTTTTTTTATGTTTGCAGAAATAAATATTTAATTTCAGCAGCTTAGGGGGCAGTAAGGGAAATACAGCACTAATCTGTATGTATGTACATGCTTCTGTTGCAAAGCAAAGTCACATTGATTAAATTTATATGGAATTGTTTTTAAATTGATAGCTCTTGCTCTCAGGATTAATTCTGTATTTTGTATAGTCTTGAAAGAATCAACTTTTGCCTTTCCTAGAGCAGTTCATTGATGATATTTTGCCATTAGGTGTTTGATGTTTTTTACAGCTTTGTCATTATTAGAAAACATTTAATAACATCATTTGAAAAGAAAGGTGATTCGTGTACCGTTTGAAGATTATCATTTAAACTGCAGATGCCTTGAGGCCTTTTTTCCTCAAATAGAGGACAAATTCAGTGCCAAAGTCACATCTGAGCAAAGTTCATGTAGAACATATTTTTTCTGATAGTGTATAGATTTGAATGTGTCTTTGTTTGGTGACTGAAGAAACACAAAACTTCTCACCCACTCCTCAATATGATCTCTATGTAAAATCAAGGTTTCCTTTTTACAGCTGTTAGGTTACGTGGTACAGGTCTCTCCGTACGCACTGTTTTGTACTCTGAAGACAGGCTTTCTTTTTAAGAAAAGAAGGAAATGCATGTGCTATAGTGACTGCTTTTCCTGAATTGGTTCTTTGTTTTGGAGCTTTATAGATGAGGTTCTGCACGATGGGCTTCGCCAACCCTTTGCTGCTGAAAGAGGTTGTCCAACTCCTGGCTGCATGCTACTGTAATTCCTCTTTTGCTGCTTCGGTGCTTGCCTGATTGGTAAATCACCTCTGCTCGGAAAACAGACAGAACCCATTCTCTTGCTGGGTTAGCTTTTTGTTGGATTACTGAGCTGAGTGGGCTTGTCAAAGGCTAGGATGAGTCCAAGAGTTTTGCAAAACACTGGGACAAATGTGCTGTTGGAAATGATACTGGTGGGAAAAGACAGAAGAGTTGCTCATTTTTCTTCTTCACTGACCACCTGGGATTGATAGCTCACTCAGTTTTGTAGAGCCTTGTATTTGTGTCTCAGTCACCATGTGTGGTTCTTCCCAGACCCAGTTGCTCAGCTAGCGGGGTCCAAGGGAATCAAGGTGTTTCCAGTGCAGCTGCAGGAGCACAACCCCAGAACATCATCTGCTTGCAGGGGTAGGTGAAGCTCTTGTATCTCTCTCGGAGTTAGAGGACAAGGCAATGGTGATGCTCATGTCAGGGAACATGGAGATTGCAAAGAGACTGTTACAAGTGTTTTCGGGTGCAGACCTTCTCTTTACAGAAAATTAAGACCTTGTAGTTAGACACATTCAGGGGCCTGAACTGAATCAACAAATCCTTGTCTGGTCAATAGAGCTTTGGTCTGGCACCAGAGAACTCTCAAGCTGGCTTTCTGGCTTTTGTGATGTATAAGCCTTAAATTCTTCATGTGGCAATTTAGTGTATTTTAGGGAAGTGGTTTAGACCTCAAGGGAAAGCTAATGTGTTTAATCTTACTTTTCCTTGGCTTAGCCATGTTTCCTCAGAAGTAGGATGGAAGCCTCCACTTCAGTCCAATAAGCTGTGTACCCTCTGCCAAAGAATTAAGTAACTTGAAGTGACTTCAAGCTCTTCTAACAATACAAAAGCTGAAACAGTTTTAGTTAAACTGAAAAGAAACTAGTTATAATGAGGATGCTAGACAAGCACTTGTGTAACTGGGTGTCTGTTTCCAATCCTTTTATATTCTTCATTTGGACAAACCATTTTTTTCCTCTTGGTTCCCATCTGTGAAGTGGGAAGACTTATTAATATATATTAAAGTTAGATGTGTTCTACCATAATAAGCACTGAAGAGTTGCAAGTATTCAAATTGCTTCAGTTTTTGAAACTGTGTTTCAAACATGTAGAGTTGTGTGCAAGTTTTTCTCTTTATAGTTTTCTTGAAGAACTGGCTTTATTTGAAGTAGGTATACTTTGAAAGTTAACACTCCTTTCCTTGAAATCTGTAATTTTGTATTTTTTTTCATTTGTTCTGGAATGAAACATAGTAGATGTTTTAGCTTATGCCTTCTGATATAGTAACTAGGACAAGAAAAAAACATGTTGTCCAATGAGGATCTGTAAGAGAACTGAATGTTACACAATTCAATTTTTAATTAGAAGTCCAACAAGATTCTAGTGAGTTTCTAAACAGTTATTAAATGGTAATAGTTCTAATTTCTGAAGTACAAATTAATTATTACCTTTTCAGTGTTAGTTAAAAGATACAGAAGTTCAGGTTTAGTCATTTAAACACTACCTGTAATTTTCTGTAATATTATAGTTGACCTATATTTTTGGTATAATTGTTTTTGTTTTGGCCATTCTTGAATGCGCAAATTAAGGCACTGTAAGTATTTGTGTAATTTAACTGTGAAATTTTTATTAGCTAGTTAATTTATGATGATTTTATATTCCAAAATATCATTTGTTGATGCTCATGTAGCACTTCAGTATCTTCCTTTCCCTTTGTTATGTTTAATACATAAATGATTTGACTGAAGAATTCAAATGTTTTCAGAAGGCTCTGTTTTGTGACTTCCCTATCGACAAACTAGAGAGGTAAGAGGACTCTGGTTGGGTGACTGCAGCTTGGTACACGTAATTTCTGTATATACCTACTAGGTGCTATAGAGCAGAATGTGAAATATATTCTTTTTATTTTAAACTTACGTTGATCTGTTGATAATGATGAGTCCTCTTAGAAAAACACAATGGCAGTAAAATGGCTTAAGCCTTAGAGCGGAGTATCACTCTGTTAACTGCCAGTGGGCAAAATCACATTAATTTTGTTTTCATTCTTCATTTGTGGTTTCTAGCTTTTCTTTTTGTGGATAGTTTTCATATTCATTAGCAGATTTTTTTTTTTTTTTTTATGATCAGTGCAGTTTCTGTGCACTTTCTGCATCATCTTTTGAAAGATGGTGCAATAGTAGTCTCCATTCTGCTCACATGACAGTCTGCACAAGTTGAAGATGAGCTAATACTCTTCATGTAAATATTTGTACTTTCCCTACATCACTGTAAAATAAAATACCATTGCCTCAAAACAACTCTGAGTAATCAGTAAAGATTTCCATTGGTACAATGCACATACTTAAAATCACAAATGTGCTCAAATTTTACCCATGTCTCATTGCTCAAGTATGAAAATTCAATTAACAGTATTACTATTGCTTTATTATCAACATATGAGAGGTATTTTAGTGAAATATAGAGCTTTTAAAAAAGCTAAGCTGTTTTTCATTTTGTCAGTCCTTTCTAATGTATTGTAACATTAGCTCATGAATACACAGAACTAACAATCTGTGGAGTATGAATTGTCTTGAGATGTCTGCTGTGTGGTGGTAATATGGATTTATGTGGCTGGTTACCCTCCTCAGGTCAATTCTGCTTTTGAATGGAATGAATATTTAATACTGTTTTCTCCATTACTTCAGCATTAACTAAAGTAGACTTCAAAACTGGGGTTTCTTTTTGAAAATACTGAATTCGTTGTGGCTCAGGCAGGCATAAATGCTGATGTTCACCACAAAAGCAAGAAAGCTTTTTTTTTTAAAACCCTCCCACATTATTCTTAAAAGCGTATTGGAGTAAGTATGATTGTTCTAGATTTTTAATATATTGTGGTATAAAGTCTATTTATTTTCATCTGAAACTGTCAGCTGACATTGCAGCTAGGGTGAGAAATTAATTTCATACATTAAATTGTGTTTGTTCTATTTACATAAATACTTTATTCACTTAAAGGCTCTTAAAGCACTGTTCATGGAAATGAGTGCAAGGAAAGGTGACTCTCTGAGAAATGGAATCTTCGATATTGAAGATATGGGATTCATCTGATCTGTCATTCTTGCTACTTATCAGGCAGCATTTTCTAAAGAGAGTGACATTTTTCTTTTGGGATATTGATGTTTGCCAATAAACAAAGGCCAAGTCAGATAAAGGAAGAACAGCCCAAGAAACTGCTGTCTTATTACCCAATAGTACTTGTAAAACTTCTAGTTGTCTTGCTCAACATACAGATTTTTAGTTTTGTTTCAATAACAAGAATATTTGGATCTTTTCACTAAAGGATTACATCATGCTGTTGGTGACTTGCAAAACTTGGTGTCAAAGAACAAGCAGAACAAGAGAAATGAGGTGTTGCAAATCAACGCAGGGCTTTCAAGGGTGCTGCTGGGCACATCTCTGAGGTGCAGAGTGCTGTACAGAGCAGTCTAGAACAGTACCAAAAGCAAGGTAGCTGTGCTAACGAGGCACTGTGCTCAGGCAAACATTGCCAGTCTGCCTCTCAGCATAGTGTTATCCCTTATCTCATGAAGGTGTGCCATGTTGACATATCACAGCCTCAAGCCCACTCTGTCCTAGGTATTTCTCTGTGCTCTATTGCTTGTGTAACAGAGGACCAAAATCCTGTCAAGAAAACTGGTGTGCACATGTAGCCTCTTAAATCTCAAGCTAAGTTCTGACTACGGTATTTGTCTGCCCAGAGGACACATCAGTGTGAGGCAAAAGTGAGCAGCAATTTGCTGCCTCTGATGCTGTGCTCTCTTGTGTGAACAGCTAAGACATCTCGGGGCATCCCTTTGCATCTCCTAACAGTGCAGTGAAATGTGCTGCTCTGATGGAATGAGTATCACAGAAGTAGTTTAGAATGCTGTTCTTATTCTTGCTGAGAACAAATGGGACAGCTGTAGTATTGAGTGATCGGACTGATGTCCTTGCTGAAAAGTGCTTATTTAACATTGAACTGAGTGAAAGCAGATGCCTTGGCTGTACCTTATACTTCCAGCATGGTCAGCTGGCTTGTACTTGAAGCATCATGAAACTGAAGGATTTAAGTATGAACTAGGATTAGGAGAATCATTTGAGTAGATCAGAATTTGAAGAAGCAAAGGGGCAACTCTTACGTGCTTCTGCAAGTGTTACCTCCTGACTTTTACATTTTACCAGTAAGGGCAGATTCCAATTTCCCTTTGGTTTTTGGAATTGGTGTGTCAGCTGGCATTGCCAGTGAGAATATACTGTGCATTCTATTTCCTGGTCCTTATTTGACTGTGGAAATAAAGTTACTGTCTGATGAAAAAACACAAACCCTCCACTTTAGAGAAGAATAAACCTTTTTACTCCTAGTTAGTCCTGATACTGAATAGATTTATTGCTATAAGAGAGAACAAAATCTTGTATGTGAGTGAAAGGAAGATGTCACTGGTACCAGTGTTCAACCTCTCAATGTCAGGTGCTGTTACTTGCTTCTTACAAAGATGCCTTGCATACAAGTTGTCTTTTCCCAAAGGTAGTTCCTTACATTAAAGAACAGATTTGAGATTTCTCTACAATCCTGTTTGCTTATTGCACATTAGTGCTCTTGTGCCTTTTTTCTTCCCCCCAGCATAGGAATGTCAGTGCTTCTGTCTAGTTGGCTGAATCTTTGTTTTTCATAGGGTTGCATTGTGTCTAATTCTCTTTTTTTCTGTGATATCTAAAACAGTGATGCTATGTGGGGACTGGGACAAGGAAATGAGCCAAAATCATGAAAAAGTGGTAAACATGGGAAAATAAAGCTTTAGCCTTTCGTTGTGATCAGCGAAATGATTTTGAGCAGACATCTTGTTTGTCTGGACTAAAGTTACATGAAACAGGCACCGGTATATTTACACCATGTGATTAAGAGTGAACGGCAGTGCATTCCTTACTGCTTTTGATACACCTGTGCCGAGAATGGAAGCGAATGCATCCCTGCAGTATGTGATGGCAGTTCTCAATGCAAACTACGTGGAAAATTCCCGGGGAGTTGCTGGTGGACCATGGAGCTGAGGAAGCAGTAAAACCTCTATTTGCAGTTTCCCACTTTATTCCAGGGCAACAGTAGTAAACTCTAACATGATTTTCATGACACATTGTTAAATGCTTTGAATAGTCTATTTTTCTGGGTGTTTTTTTTTTCCTTTTTTTCTTTTTTTTTTCTTGTACCACTAATAGGGAATTTGGAGATAGAAGTAGCAGATAAATGTTTTATATAAATGTGTTGGTTAACCTAGTAAAATAAAATTTTGTTTCTTATGCCAACCTGAGGAAGCTGGACAAGCATCTTTCTGGTGTGAACATATGCATTGCTCTGAGCCTCTGAGAAATTCATCAGCTTTCTATGAAGCTCGTGCACCATTATACTTTGGAACAAGGTTTTTGTTAGGAAATGTGCTCTATCCCTTAATATGCTTGCCATGTGTTTAGAAGAAAAACTGTAAATCTCTAAATGATCATTGTTGGAAACATACTGACTGTATGCCAAGAGGATGGGAGTAAAGTAGATACTTCCTTTTCAAAACTGTACCAGACACAAAATAACTGAATGGAACTTACGGTTTTCAGGTGTCTGAAAAATTGGAACTGAGATCAGAAGATTTTTCTGTTCATATGGGGTATCTACAAAGGGAGTAAGCAACCTCGTATAGAAGAGTCTTGTAGGTGAAAAGCTGGATGGAGAGAGATCAGGAAAGTAAAGACAACGCAGAAGAAAACTGTTATCAAAACAAAGAATACGTGGAGAATATTAACTTGTACTGCAAGAATGTGAAGTTTTAATTTGAGCATTAATTTCTGACTGGAAAAAGTTTCTGTGCTAAAATATCTGTTGCAGTGACCAGTCACTCTGAAGTGATGCAGGGAAGATCCAAGTTCTAATGGAGCCAGTGGGCTTGGTGATACTTGCTGATACAAATGCGTGGTTGAGTTTTTGATTGGATGGAAACTACTTTATGGTGTGCAGAACATAAGGAGTGAGGATCAACATTAATTTAAATTTAAAATGTAACTTTCAGTATCTTTGTCAGAATGGAATCTAACCTGAATCAGCTGCACTGAGTCCATTTAATTTATTTCATTTTCTGAAGATAAATACATAGTTTGTGGTCTTATGTAACTCTATGGCTTGAATTGCTAAAGGAAAAAAGATATCTTTTTAAAGAAAGCTGAGTCTGGGTGTACTACAAGTTACATTATAAGGTTAGGGAATTCTCACTCTTCAAGTAGATAGTTTTTTTTTTTTTTTAGTATTTCTAGTTTTAGTTTTGTAGCCAGTGTTATGCAATATAAAAAAACCTCATAAATAAACATTTCTTCTGTAATTGAATTGTGAGAAAATAGCGTAATAGTTCACATTCAGTGATATGTCAAACTCACTAAAGGCTCTTTAGAGATCGTTGACCTCTAAATCTTTATCTAAGAAATACTTCTGGTAAAAGATTATTCTTCTGTTAAGTGTTTACTACTTTTTGCTAATTATCAAAGAAAAACTTCTTTGGCACTTTCACATAATGTTAGTGGAGGTTATAAAGAAAACCAAAACATCATTATCACTTTCAAGCCAGAAAAGCAACACCTGTTAAGTGTTACTTATACTCCAAAAAGTCTGGCAGGTCTTCGGCAAATTTCAAGTCCTTGCCAGTCCCTGATATATTTAGAGAAATTGACAGTTCTGCCTTTTTAGAAAGAAAAACAGGTGCATTCATAGTCCCAGGGATAGACTACTGTATTTCTGTAGGAAGCGCTATTAAATCTGAAGACTAAAAATAAGTATTAGTATGTCTTAAGACTTGGAAAAGGTTGTGCTATAATTCATGCTCACGTTATCTATTTATTCACTAATGTCAGGAGCAGGGACCAGAACTTAAGATAATCTTGTCAGTGTCTGAGGGTTTTAACCAGGCCCTTGTGTTCGGATCATGTTACATTCTGTTCAGGCCCATAATTCTTGGATACTTTTCTGTAGAGTAAGAGGTCCTAAGTGGGGGAGATAAAGGGTATCTTTACATAAAAAGTGAGCTGGAGGTGAACATTCCCCTGAGATGTGTGGGCTTGAACTCTCACAACCTGAATGAGCACTGCTGCCATCTCGGTTGGGAAAACAAAATAACTTCTCCCTTCATAACAACGTTTTAGTGCCCAGCACTTTGACAGTATGGCAGCTGTGCTTGCCTCCTGGCTTAGATACCAGGGAATGTGGCACATGCTGGGTGGGAGCACAGGGTGAGCATAATAGGGGGTGCTTCTGGAATTTTCGAATAAAGTGGTGAGGTGCTAGCTGTGTGTAGGTACTTCTCAGGTTGGCTTTCTTCTGAATTTAAGTAGGCTTTAGGGACCAGCATCTTTAATTGGATATTGCCCTAACAGCCATATATAGATGAACCTTTTCTTCTGTGTTCTTGCAATTTCTTTTTTTTTTCCTCCTCTTTAGATGGATTTCATGTGATTTAGTCTGTGGCCATTGTCATTTGTCCTGTCATTGGGCATTACTGAACGATGTCTGTTAACCTTTCCCCTTCTATCAGGGCAGTTTTCACACATTGATATTTACACATATTGATAAGGATGGAAATTTTCTCCCAAAGAATTAATTTTGTGTTTTTCCCAATAGGTGAACCATAATGTCTCTTGTAATTTTTACAGGAATAGTAACTTGGTATTTGTTTCCAGGGGACCTTTTGCAGTAGGTCCTCTGCTTCATGCTTCGTATTTTTCCTGTGCATTTCTTTGAACATTCTTGTTTGAGTCATGGGAATTTCATCCACTATGAAGAAAAAGGTATTTTAAGAGCTACGTATGTGCACACTACACATACACTGATATATGGATAAAATCATCTTCTTTTTTTCACATATAAAAGCACTGGAGCTGAGTAGCACAGACTGTGAAGTCAAGGTTACCTCTAAAAGTGTTTGTTTGTAAAATTTAGGCTAAAACATGTAGATTTGTGCTTTTGCAAATACTTTAGATGACTCTAAATAGCATACGATAGAGCAAAAATGGTTTGGTAACCTGGATCTGGCCTCATAAGAATTTTAGATTAAAATCAGTATGTCAAATTATATCCAGAATAAAAATAATGGATGCAGATAGAATTCAGTGCTGATGTAACTCAACCCCCAAACTCTATTTAGCTTTGTTCTTCACTGTTTGAAGTTTCCACATGGTCTGGAAATTACTGTGCTTCATTAATTCCATCTGAAGAGGATTAAACAGTTAGATTTCTGTAGCTAGAATAATGTGTAAAAGTAACTTCTTGATATGTTATGGGCTGCACGGGTGCAGTTTTGACCAGCATGCCCCTCTGGACCTCTGTAAGCAGCTGAGAATCCAATAAAGATGTCTAAATTATAGGCATTATCTAGTTGACTGAAGGAGCTTTTTCTACTTACTGCTCTGCCAGCCAGCCAATGTAACATCTGATATTTAGACTCATTATCTGTGTATCTGAAACAGTTTGCTTGTATCATAGCTTAAATAGAAGTTAATGTAATCAGATACTCCATCTGCTTTTGAAACGAGCATGGTGAGCTAGAGATGAGCCAGTTTGCTCTCAGATTTCTTCAGAAATGAAGCATCTGTCTCTACTTGCTATTGACTGCAAATGTATTTGCCTTATACAAGTAAGGTATTTCAAAGCTATAGGAGCCATCATGTATTTTTTTGTGTTGGGATCAGAAGATGCAGAAATTATTCAGCTTAATAAAAAGCTTGCTAAAAAGTTCTAGCAATGTCTGAAAAATATTGCAAGCTGGAGGAAGAATTACTCAGTTGAGGAGCAGATGAGTTGAAAAATGTCCTTGATTTTTATTTTTCATTTTTTTAGTTTTCTTAAAGGAGAACTATTTAATGAGTTGAATTTCGAAGGCAGTAAAAGCTTTATTTCAGGTACAGCTGCAGAGTCTCTGAATGCTGCTGTGACTGTTGAGGCTACTTGGTAGAAGGCTCCAGGAGGTCTTTAAAACCAATCTGGGTAAGAATTTTTTTAACCCAGTTAGGTGGTAAAGTGTTTTTGGTGTAAGGAGCCAATTAAAAGCTGTGTAAAGCAGGCTGAAGCCAAGTTTGCTGTTGCTGCAGTCTGTAAAAGCAGCAAACAGACATACAGTAACCCAAGAATAAGGGATTTGCAGCAACGGAGTTTTAAGGTTGTGCTAATACTGGTTGCTGGTGCTAGAATGTGGGAGACAGAAAACTGTATCTCCTAATGTTGTTAGCAAAAAGTCCTTACTTTCAAATCATTCCTGACATCATTTTTCAATTGAAGTGGCACAGTTTAAAAACAATCATTAGTGTCCTAATGATTGCCCCTCAGGCCAGGAAGTCATTGTGGGTTTGCTGTTGTTTGCCTCCAAATCTTTTTTTATCACTTGAGATACTTGAGAACAAGACAGATCTGATGGTGTCTACTGACAGTGTAACTCAGGATGTCGTAAGCTTTGCAGACTGTGTATTGCATAAAATAACAGTGCTGATAGTACTTGTCAGGCTTCGCAATCTTTTTAAACAGCTCATCTTTATTAGGCAACATGATCTTTCTAAACAACTCATCTTTATTAGACAACCGGAATAACCAGCTTGTACTCTCTCTGTAGGAGTCTGCAGTCCGTGCACTTTGTAGATGAGGAACATAAAACACTTCTAGCTGTTGAGAAGGAGATGGAACTGCTGAAGACATACCAGAAAATTCCTAAATGGATTAAAGAACGCTTAGAGTGCAGATTGCATAAAAGAGGCGGTTGAACGAATATTGATGTTAGAGACACTTGTTACATAAAAATGATATAATAAATGGGGGTTTTTTGTGAGACTTTGATGTAGGTAATTATGGAATTTAAAAAGCTGCTGTAAGTATGCAAGTCAGTGAGTATGCGAGAAACATTAGCGAGATTTTGTTTTGATCAGTCTCTAAAAAACACAGGTATCTTCCCACTTCAGAGTGGTCCTCATGTGTCTCAGACTAGAAGGTGGGAATTTAGCTGAAAGTTTGTCCTTTTGATCTTCTTCTGCTTTATGGAAAACTGTTTGATGTGGTTTAGAGATGTAGCTTCCAGACTGTTGGGATTACTTGTTTTTCAGTGTATTACTGGAAAGAGTGTTTCGTAGGCAAATATTATATTGATAGTAGCATAATGTCATACATCTGCCTAGTACTTGCCTCAGCTACTCCTGTAGCTGGAGCTACAGATAATTTGTCTCAGGGAACTGATTAGACACTTCATCAGAGAAGGACTGGGATGCCTAAAAGAAGTCAGACTAAGACCGTCTTAAAGCTGTGCTGTCTAAGAAACCCTTGCTTCACATATTTATTGCTGATGCATCCATCTCTTGGCCTCTCATGATGTTGTGCAGGGTATATGGTTGAAGTCGAGGAGGTTTTTCAGGTGCAGGCAGGGATGTTCCTTGCAGTCTAATTGGTGACCTATTGGCAGTTTATCTGTTAGGCCACAGTAGTTCTGCGTCTTAGTGAATAAAGAAGTCCCAGCCGTAGGCCTGACCAGGGGCAAGTCCTACTCCCCATATCCCTCTCTCTGGATTACATAGTCCTCTTCCCTCTCTCATGGATTGCTTCTGACAGTTGCCCAACTGTGCTGTAATCTGACTTGATAAACAGGCAAAAGACTGGCTAGGTTAATTTCTGTCAGATTAGTGAATAAAAACAGGTTGCCTTGTAACCAGGCAAGTACCAGGGCCGTTGCAGGGAAGGGGAGTGGAAGTGCTTGCTTGGAAGGGAATAGGTAAGCTGCCTTTTCTAGTGGCTGCAAGCTGTTGAATCAATGCAAGCTATGTCATGTATTTCTAAGATTTGTTTGTCATTTTGGATTGAACCTCAGTTTCTCTTCATAGGGTGTGTGTTTATAATTCCATTAATTTCTGTCTTTTTTCCTTCCCTTCCAATGCCCTCTCTCTTTGAAACAAGTAACTAATGTGTCTGTTCTGTGTATAAAAGGCCCTTGCTCTACTTCATAGTAAACTGCACTGGAAGTGGAAATGGAATTCCTGTTGTTTGCTGTCAAAAGACTAGTTGGGATGACAAGTTTAAGATGAAGTAGATCTTAAAGCCATATAATACGCAGTATTTCATTAAGGTGGCTATTGAGAATTGGCAGGAGTCTGTGTGCAAGTTGGAGCTCAGGAAGATTAGGACAAAAAGCTAAGAACCTAAAAGTTGAGGCAGGCAAATGTGTATAGACTGTATATCATAGAATCGTTAAGGTCAGAAAAGACCTCTTAAGATCATCTGAGTCTAGCCATTAAACTAACACTGTCATATTCACCACTAATCCATGTCCCCAAGCGCCACATCCACTTGTTTTTTGGACACTTAGAGATGGTGATTCCATAATACACATGCACGTATATAATTAGGGCCATGTTATAAGCAGCTTTAATGTGCTGTGTTAAAGTTGTTGTAGTTGCTTCGTTCCTGAATGAGTGAATGTTTAATTAGCTTGTATACTGACTTCCCTTTTTCAGCCTTTTGTTATCTCTGTAGAGTTTAGGATATTTCTTCCTCTTTTTCTACTGGGGAAACAATGGTAGCAATTTTGGTAGTAGTTTGTTCTTGGGTAGAATACAACCACACGCAGAGGCACTTAGTTAAGATGCCTGTTTCAAGACGGGTATGGAGGCTGTTTTAAATGGTTGAAGATTTTGTAGTGTAGTGGTGGGGTTGTTTTATTGCTGTTTCTGTTTGTTTGGGTTTTTTGTTTTTATAGCATCGAGACAAGAGCCAGTTCTGCCTTTAAATCCTCCTCTGGTTTGAAGGTATTGTTTTAAAGTACTTAATTTTTGCTTGTTGTAGGTTTGGGATTTTTTTTTTTACTTATTTTTAAGAACAATTAGAATAACCCTGTCTGGGAATTGAAATAAGGCAAATTACCTAAATAAGATGCAGTTACGTGTCAGGGTGGTTTACTAGGTTCTGTTTTATCTTAGGGGGGAAGAGATTAACTGTTGACTTGGAGTCTTGAGGAGGAGACAAAAATACATCATTGAAGAACTTTCTTAATCACCTATAAAACCTTTGTCATTAGTGTATACATACAGAAGCAGTTATTCTCTCTTTTTGTTTCTCCCTTTCAATGCCCTCTCTGTCTAAACCAAATAACTAATATGTGTTTTCTTCTGTGTGTTTAGGGCCCATACTACCTAGTACTACTGTTCTAGACTTTGCATTATAACCAGAACTGAAATTCATGTTGGCTGTGGTCAGATAAATTGGGACTCCAGTGTTCCTAGAATTAATTGAAATCCAATGTTAATCCTTTTCCCTGCATCAGTTGTAGGAAGAACAGGATAGTTCTCATTTATTTCAACAGGCTTAAAGCAGTTGCAACTTCACCAAGACACAGTGCCTGAAGTCAGATTGGACTATTGTTCCTCCTTCTCTTTGGTGTGTCAGTCTGGCCATGCTGGGAAAATGAATGGAGAAAGGGGAGTCTGAACTGCTACGGAGAATCTTTCTGAATTCCTGAGCAGTGTGCTTTGCTTCATCTGTGAAGGGTTACACAGATTACTGGTTTTAAAGTGCTAAAAAGAATTCCTTCATGTCAGATCAATGTGTATTTTTTCTTTCTTTCCTACAAATCTTGTGTCATGATTCACTTGTTGGTATCATCCTTGTTTCTCTCAATGGTTTCACACTGAAATAAGGCCTTCAGCTATCACAGCTGCTTTTAAAATACCTTTTTTTTTTCCTCTCCTCTCACTGTCAAGCTGTTTAGTTTTGAGGTCTGCTGCAGTTTTTTTATATGTTATTTCTTTGAATGTCTTGAGGCAGCTTATTTTGCCAAAATCTACACTAAAAGATTCAGACAAAAAGATTCAGGTTCCTTCAGACCTCCATTTCTCTAAGACAGTGATTATAAAAGGATAGGAACAAAATTAATTGTAAATACTCTTTTAAATCAGCTTGATGCAATCAGTCTGCTTGGGAAGAATAAGCAGAAATCTCCTTTGGCATAGGAAGGATGAAGAAATTTGCTATATGCTTTATAGACGATACTAAACAGAAGGAACACATCAAAAGCACTTCAGTAATGTTAATTTGGCTCCGTCAGGAAATTGTCATTAGGAAAAATAACTTCTCATAAAGCTGCTACACATAATACATGATGGTTGCTGCCATTATGGATTAACCTGGACTGCATGTCTCTTCCTAGAAGTCTTATATTGTAGTGAAAAGGTTGTTTGACCTCAGTGTATATTTTTGCACATAAAGCTGTTTGGATTTTCTGAGCATGTAATTCTTTGACTTCAGTTGGAACAGTCATTCAGCTGTTCAAACAGTCAACAGCATTGACTTCATTTTGCTTAAATTCCTAATAGTTACATGAAATGCTTGTGTAGAAAATCAGCTTTCCACACAATCTTTTCACCAATGATTAGAAACAAGAACATGTTGATTATGCCAAATATTCAGTGGTCAAAGTATTTTCTAAAAGTAGTGACTCTTTCTCTCTTACCTTCATTCTAGCAATTTCAATAAATTGAACTTCACTGTACTTAAAATACAGATCTTGGAAAAAAACATGTTGGGTTTCAAAAACATACCAGTTTTTTTTCAGACTGGACTGGAATTGTGGAATGGAAGAGTCAGTTTACAAATAATGTACATCACTGTTTTCTCCCTGAGATTTTAGGTAACATGATGATTATGTTGACTATGTGGCTACTTTCTCAATGCAGGTAGAAGGTTTGTTGTCTTTGTAACTGAATCTGTTTCATTATGTGACTTGATAGCTTTGTTCCACTGACCATAATTTTCCTGTTAGGTTTCTACTTTTCAGAATCCATTCCTTAGAATTAAGCTTTCTTTGACAAGATGTCATATACTGATTTTATTTATTTTAACCTCTGTGCTTTGAGGGACTGAAAAGCACTGTTACTTGAGAAAGAAATTATGTATACTGATTTTCTGTCTCAATGGAAAAATGTGAAAGAGTATTGCCATTAAAAGTGTTTTCTGAAAGGACAACACTAGAATTGCTATCAAACTTCAAATTTTATTTCAGAAGGTGCAGGAAGTCTGAGCCTTTGGAAGGCCCTTTGGAATTCAAAATAGATCATATACCTGTCTGCATGTTTGTGTTATTGCAATACCTCATTTCAGAGAAATATTTCATAATTTAAAAGCGGTAGGGTTGAATTACATTAGGGAAGTCTAAACCTATGTAATGAACATTAACATTTTCAAAGTGCAATTTGATGGTTAATCGTAAGTAGACCAAGGCCTCTTAGGACTTCGGAAGTATCAGAACAGATGTGTCTGAGCAATCAAAGGTCAGAGTTTTATGTATATTATGGCATGCAGCATTGTTGTTCTTGGGATTCTTATCTGTGTTGCAAGATGATGCAATATTTAATAAGTTAGTATATTTTTAGGTGTTTTGAGAGTTGACATTACATGTAATTTTTCTGTCCTTAAGAACTTGGTTGGTGGAATGTGTTTGAGTGAATGTGTGCTAAAACTAGGTAAGCTGCTGGGCCAACAGGCATATATTCTATGCATATCTAAAAAACGTTTTTGTTTTTTTTTTTCTGGATAAAATTGGTAGCGTTGAGAGGGGAATGTTTGCTACAGATAGCAGTTATTCTGTTTTTCTATGTAATTATGCATGTTCCTTGGGTTGTGTTTGTATCAGTTGCTCCCTTTTAAAAGGTATTTTGTTTTGCAAAGTGAATATGGCAAAACTAAAACCTCAAATATTTTTATGCTGAGTATTCTTTTTTGTAATTTAAGGCAGTAATTCTATATCCAGTGTATAGAAGTTTGTCACTTTTCAAAGATTATTTCATTTCTGAAGTAAATCCTTGTTAAGCTTATTGTGATTCCAAAACTGTTACCATGCTTATCATGGTAAGATGAAGAGATAGTGGAAGGAAACACCAGCTTTCTCATGTTGCTTTGTGGTTGCTTTTGGTCTGTTTTGTTTTCTTTGGTGTAACTGCATGCGTTTTGAAGAGTGGGGCTGGAGGGGAAATCTGTCTAGCTTAAGATCCAGGTTTTAAAACTCACTGCATTTATTTTAAGTTTTAAACTCTTCTTCAAATAAACTTCATTCTTTAATCTGTTTTTGTGCTGCGGGATGGTATGAAGTCTGTCAATAGTATTGTCATGCTGACTTTGCCTTCTATTCCTAATTAAGTATGTTAATATTGTCCCGTAACAAGTAGCAGATGTGGCTGTTTGGTTGTGGCAGTGACATCTTTAGTACTCCCATTGTTTTAACCTGTAAATTTTGCCTACTTGGCATCCTTTTCCCACTTGAAGAGAATAGGCTTGAATTAAATGACTAACCAGAATTCCTTAGAATTTCTAGGCTGACTTCCTACCCTATACTTTTATTTGTGTTCTTGGGATGGAGTAGGAGAAGCTGTTCTTGCATAACTTGCAAGATCACTAATTAATTTTGGCAATAATTACAATAGGTTTTTTGGGTTTGTTATGCTCAAACAGATTAGGACTGAAAGTAGCAACTGCAGACCTTGTTATAGGTCTTGATAAAATGAAAAGTTTGCTATAATTCTTGCCTACTACGTAGAGTTATTTGCTCAGTATATTAATAGAAATAGCTCTCATCCCTGGTGATTTGAAATTCAATATTAAGGCCTGATAGTAAAAGGTATATTATCAGCATAAGATTGCTAAACTGTCATCTCCTTCCTATTGTTTAGCAATCATTTTTAAAAAGACAAAATAGAGATGAAGTAACAGAATATTTTCTTTCATCTGTCTTCTTGAAAATAACATTGTTTTATATTTGTTAAATAAGTGCATATAAGTGTAGCATGCACCTTTTTATTTATAGGAATCTTACTGTTAAGGTTTCCAAAACCTATTTGAAAAAGTGAGTTGAGTGGCAGTTTTTTTCTTTTGGATCAGCTTATTGAACTGACTTCTCATGTGGCTGCCTGATGGTTTAGATCTGGTGAGAGAAACAATGGAAGTCCATGGTCAGGCAGTTGGAGGAAGGAGGGTGGGACCTTTTATTCAGCAGCAGCAGCTATGTTCAGTTTAATGCTATGAGAATCTGTACCCTGCGGTAGTGACTTCAGTTTTTGGACAATTAAGGGTGTCCTGGTACTAATGAATTTTTGCTACCTCCAGAATTGCCTTGTTCCTTTCCTCATCACTGTTAAGACACAGCAGAGACACTATCTCTAGATCTTCTTGGCTGTTCTGTGGATGACTGGAAATTGAAAAAGGATTTTGGCGATCTGCTCTGTCAGATAATAGGAAACATGCCTGTACCCCTAGTAATTGTCTGTAGCCCTGCTTTCTTGGTAACAGGGAACATGCTTTAATACCCCTAGTATTTTTCCACTCTTGCAGGATTTTTGTTGATTTGGTTTTTTCCTACTGGATGTCAAGACCTGTGCTTTTTTCCTCCTTTTACGGATAAAGCCTGCAGTGCTTGCTGAGGCGTATCAGGGAAAGGTTGTGGGTGCTGATGCAAGGGTGGATGTGAAGAGGACATGCTGAGTTCTTGCTCAGAAACAGGATGGTAGAGAAAGAAAAAGGTTGTCCATAGTGTTTATTCAGGGAGAATATAAGGGGGTCTTGGAAAATGTATTTTTTAGTAATTTTTTAGCTTGGAAAAGATTGAAGGTTTTGTGCTTAACTAAATGTACTAGCAAGAGCCCCTAACCTGAGTTTTTGCTGCACAATGACCACAAAAAAAGTCAGACTGTTCAGGTCAGACTGTGGAAAACCAAGAGATCTTGGGGCCTGAACTTCATGTGTCCCAATAATAAATAAGAGACTTAAAAAAACTGGCTTAGTTTTGAGTTGTAAATCAATATCTAATTGTAAAATAATATGTATCCAACAATATCCGTTGAAGAAGTGCTAGACATGCCTGTGATGTCCTGTGCTGTTTCATCATCTACTAGGTGAAGCTTATAGGTGCAAAGTGTCATGCTGGTGTGTAGAGATGTGGAAGCTATTGTGGGAGACTTCCTAAAAAGTCCAAGTGCATCTAGAAAGATGAGCCTGTAAAATTGTTTTGCACATGCTCCCAAAAGAAGTGGGAAAGGACCTTATGGAATTGAAGCAGTAGGGGGAAGAAACAGAAGAGTGAAGCCAAGAGGATGATGTCCCATGTACAACCCATCTTCTTGACAAATTAGGTCTTTTCCCTATTGATAGTGATTCATCTGTTTTCTGCTGTCCTTTTATTAGGTCATTGAGAATTGCTTACCTCTGTCAAATTTCAAGATTTTATTTTCAGTATGCCTTGTGTACAGGAAATCTCAGAATTTTCCTAGTAGGAATATCTTCCTGGTTTAATCTAGGAATTAAACTGGGAAAATGGGCATCCACACTGCTTGTTTCTTGACTTTTATAGTGCTATTTGTGTAATCATTCCCTTCTACATTTGGAATCTTATATAATGGTAGAGTACATATACTACTTGATTTAATAAATTAACTTTCCAAGTAGTCATATACCCTTAAGAGCACTGAAAATAAGCCCTTTGATCAAGAGTGCTTTGGATTTTTTCCTTAAACCAGGATTCTTTCAGTCGTGCCAGCAAAGGCAGTTAAGCAATCTCTAACATGTTGTGCTTGGTAACAACAGAAGCAGGGAAGAGAAAAGCCAGGCTGGATTGAGAGCAAGCAGGTATCAGATGGAGAAGGTGCAGCAGCCTGTGTGGTGACTGACATGGATCCAATATTTATTCACACTGTGCTGAGGTGGAAGAGATGTGCCAGGTGCCTTGGGTGGCTTACAACGTACAACTGTGCAGTCTCCAGGGAAAATACCTCCTCTAGTCTTGGACTTTTGCAAACTCCTTGTACAAGGCTTTCCAGCATAATTATGAAATAGATGTTGAATCTGTCATTCTGAATTATTGGTACTCATCTCTTAAATTGTAAATTAATAACAGTACTGCAGAAGAGAACAGCCTCTGCAGAACTTCCCTCTGCACTGTGAAAGAAGCCTTATTTGCCCTTTACCAAAAAGCAGAGCTGTACTGGTACTTGTCAGAGATGTTAGAGAGTCCCCTTCTGATTGGTTTACACTTTCTGCTTTTACATAGCTACAAATTTAATGATCAAATGGAAAGCTGAGACTAAGTCAAAAACGTTCACCTTCTCGTGCGACTTAAGTCGAGAGAATGGGTTCCTCAAACTTCTAGTAGCAAGGGATTTCTTCAGATGCCAGGGATGGGCATATTCTTGTGTGTAAAAAAACTTACCACTTCCCACTTCTTTTGCTACCTCTTGCTGACCTTGCCTTTGATACTAGACACCTCGGGAAGTTAGGAGTATCTGACCACTCTGAGACTGATGTAATGGAATCTATTTTTAACCAATTTTTTTCTACCTTGCTACTCCTTCTAGAGCATTGCAAGTGAAATTGGGCCTGGTTAGGCCCAATTAGGGCCTTTCCACCTTCATGAACAGACTTAAAGGTGTATTTCTGCATAGTCTTGTACCACTGGTTTTTCTTTTAAATTAGTATTATTGTATTTTATTGTGTAATACTGTAAGCCTTCCACCGTTCCTGAGGATTAGTCTGTGACCTCCCTATAGGAGATGAGCAATTCAGAAACTAGGTAATATATAATCAAGACATTTCAACCCAAATGGATTGAGTTGATTGCAAGGTGAAGGGTAATAATATTTCATACAGGAAAACATCAGTGGATTGGGAGTGTTGCAGTGTTTGAGTATGTTAATGTTTTTCAGGCCCTCTGCTACCTCTTGGTGACCTTGTTTTGATGCTTGAGGTTTGAAGTTGCATTTACCACAGTAATTGATTGCTTGCTAGTAGCCAGAGTGATTAATGTCAGATTCATCTGTGTGTGTTGGAGAAAGAGACGCAGGGAAGCGACTTGTAATGGTGCTTTGTGTGATTGATGTGCTCTGTGGCATCCTTGGCAATGCTTGTTCTTGCAGGTGCTGGCACCTCGTTTGCCCTTTGCTTCAGTCAGGCATCTGCTGCTGGATTCACTTCCATGATCTCCAGTTAGCGTTTTGTGTTTCCAGTGCTGAGTTTACAGCATAAATAGTAGACTTGAAAATGTTTGCTTCCCTTATTGAATGGCTATTCCAGCCATTATAATACCATTCCAGTCTCTGTACACAAAATCCCATGTGCCTTCACGAAAGGTTATGGAGTTAATCGTTAGTACTAAGCCTGAAAATAAAGCAGAAATTCTGTTATCTGTAAAATTCAATAAGAGACAATAAAATTAAGATTCTTAAACAGAATAGGACAAATAGTTGTCAAAGCTGGAAGCTATTTTTACTATATTTTTATGCAAAGTTCTTGCTGTTAGCAAGATAATCTGATTGAAGGGATGATGAATGTATCAGATAAACACTAAGAAAAAGGGAAGGGAATAAATGAAGTGCAAACTTGATCAAGATACTGTTCAACATAAATATCTTTAGCTGTTCAAAAATTAGAAATTTAGCTAAAATAATGAGATTCCTAAGATGTATAAAATCAGCCTTCTCATTTGGGTCTTTTAGAGTGTACATTTTAAAATAATTTTCTTATTATGCATAGGATTATGAGTCATTCATCTATTCTATAAAAAGAGAGAGAACACAAGCAGAAGGAAATGGGACGTGCATTTTTAAAGACTGCTTCTGCCTTCCTTTTTTGTTTGTATGTCAGCTGGATTTTCATGTAATAATGATTCTTGTAGCTGTGGTCTTAAAGCAGATGCTAAATATTGCAAGAATTGCAATGGACTATGGCAGCTGAGTTTTGTATTTAGATTTTAAAATAGTATGCATATAAAAAAAGCGAAATAATTTCTGGATTTCATGTGGTATGTAGGGAATGGGGAAGTAGAAGTAGCTGAATGTTTAAAGGGAACTCAGAATGCACTTCCCATTGATAGTTACGTGGGAGATGCACTTCAGTTTCAGGCTGGATTTGCTCATTGTGCTTTCAGTGCTAGACTGTTTCTTGTATTGTTTTGGCAGCATGTACTGACACTTGCTCGAGCGTGTCAGCAGTTTTGGCACAAGGCTGCTGAGGAAAAGACTTTGTGTAGCTGGATCATTTCAAAGCTTCAGTGTTTAAGCACTCATTACACTTGATATGAAATGGGTTACGTGACTGGGGTAGTGTTCCAGTTCTTATGTTGCTAGAGTGCATTGAGTGTACATACCTAAATTTGGTGTAAATGTTCAGGGTTGTACTCTTTTTTTCTGTATTAACTGTAAAGTCAGCAATTTTGTAAGTGTCAATGAACTTTTCAGAGAGCGAAGAACTCTGCCAGGTTTCAGACCAGCAAGCAGGGATTGCTTGTTTTTTTCCTTAAGAATTTGTGCAAAAGCACATGTTCTCCAATTAATCTCTAGTGTTTCAGCTTCTAAGAAAATGCACTTCATTGACTTTAAAATTGTCATGTTTAGATATCAGCAGAGTACATGCTTTGTCATGACTGTTGTAAAGATTTTGCTTTTAATCACATTTTGACTGTTTTATCTGGAAAAAAATATGCACTGAGAAAACATTATATCTCTTAAGTGCTCTTTAAAATACTTGCTGCTATTTTAAACCAAAAACAGTTCTACTAAGTTATTTGTGTGGTCACTTGTGTAGCTTACAAAGCCAGTTCTATTGTAAAGATTTCAAGAAGAACATTAAATTATTCTTCATTAATTTGTCTTGGGGGGTAGGAGTCAGTTACGTGCTTTTTGCAGAAAGAAAAAGAAAGACAAGAAAAATATCCATTATATCTTCTATAAATTAACAGCACATAAACCTCAGGTTTTTTTTTTTTTAACTTAGCTTCTGTGAGGGAAATTGCTTGAATTATTTTGTATAAACTGTTTCCTGTAATTAGGATCAAAGTTTTGGGGGCAATGGTGTGTATATTGTGGATTTGCTCATTTTTAAAGGAATTTGATTCTTGTTGCCTGTTTATGATTTTTTTTAATGGCATTCTGTGTTCAGTGATAAATTATTACTCAAAATTTATGTGGCAACCCAGTAGTTGAGATAATCTGGTATCTCATTATCATTTTGTAGAGTAAGCATGTTTTGATAAAAACCTAAGATTTAATTATTTTTTAGCTTGAAAAGTAAACCCTGTGTGCATTCTCATTAACATGTAAAAAATATTATTCCAGCTGCGTTGGGGTAGAGGAGCACCATGCTGTTGACATTGATCTATACCATTGTCCCAACTGTGCAATTCTCCATGGACCTTCTCTAAGTAAGTATGGGTTATTCACATTTCATCTTACACGTTCAGACTGTTTTCTCTCCATGTCCAACTGCAAAGGACTGTTCAGAAGAATATTCAAGATGAATTTGATTATTTAGAAGGTACTGGTTCTACATGACTAACCCTGAGCTGATTAAAAACCCGTGAAACAAACAAACCATCTTGAAAGGTTCCCTGATGTGAAGATGCAGATAGAATAAAATATAAGCCACGGCTATGGATTGGAGAAATCAAAGTGCACAGAGTTAGTAGAAAACAATCTTGATTTGGCAGAGAGTGAGAGAATGGAAATTAGGGAATCATCATTAAAAAAAAAAAAAAAGAAAATACAAAGATTGTTTCAAGATCCCTGTATTTTAATTATCAAAGTTCTGATAAATACCTAGGTAGGCAACTTCGAAAAAATGTACAAGTTAGGTATCTTTCCTTTCTTGATGGTTGTAGGTTATATGCCATAATAGTCAAACACAACTTTTCAACAGTGGAAGCAGAATATGAACATCCTGTGAGTGGTGTTTGTTTGTGCAAATTTTTGTTGTTTGGTTTTGATTTTGTTGTTCCCCTCCACTTAAGTCCTTGAAAGTTAAATGGTTCCAAATCTCAGATTTCTGATTTATGCACAGTGTTCTACCAAGGTCGAAATGAGTTGCCAGAAGAGTCTGATACAGAGCAACAAGAGACATCTCTTTGGTTCTCCTTTCAGTAGATAAATTCATTGTAGAGATCTGCAGTGGAAAATTGAAATGTATTTTCTTTCGGTAACTACTGAAAGGATCCTGCTTTATCCAGCTCCCCTAGATTTTCCCCCATGTCTTCCCTTCTGAAATGGAAACAGAATTGTAAAAAATCTAAACATAAATTTCACCTTTCCAACCATGAATTAAATTTCTGTGTTCAGACCTGAGAAGTATTTATAAACAATGTGTCTTTACCCTCCAAGCACTGAGCCATGGTCACTTGTATTTTCTAATGCAGGTTTGTTTGTGAGTTTTGTTGCTGAAGATTTTGGGGTGGTTTTTTTTTTGTTTGTTTGTTTTTGTTTTTTTTTTTTTTTGGTTTTTGGGGTTTTTTTCCCTTGAAGATACCACATAATGTTTTATAGTCAATGCTGACTTGATATATAATATTTGCAAATCTGAAATTACTTTGCATTTAGAAATAAGTTTAAAACCACTGTCAGTGATAGTTTTGTGGAGTATGAACAAAATTATTAAGCATCAATTACTGATTTAATAAATACATGTTGCATGATGTGTATCTTCTGTAATATGTGAGTTCATGGTCTGTCAGCTAAAAGGTAAGATAAATCCTGTTTTATGTAGTTGTAGTTTTTAGTACTCCAGTGGTCATTTTCACTTCAAAAACTGCATGTTTGTCTTATAAATCAGAATACAAGCGATAGTAATTTTTTTCCTTATCTTTCTGTCTCTTTTTTTCTGTGTCGTAGAGGGACTAGGAAGAGAAGTAGAAGAGGGATCATATCAGACTTCTCAAAATAATAAACTAGTAAATTTGAAACTTCTTTGCTCTTCTTGATTAGTGTGAACCAGTCTGCTTCACCTTGATGCCTGTAAAATAACCTTTCTTGTAATGTAAGCGCTGTCTTACCTGCAGCAATTTGACAGTGAGATAAGAGGAATTTTTGTTTTGGAAGTCTTTTCAAGAAGACAAGAATCTGTGGTAAAAATTATCCTTGTTATTTCATATTGCCTCAAGTGTGTAGATCATCTAGATTTAGTAGAAGCTTCAGACATAGTTACCACCCCAAACAGAGGTGATACAATTAAATATGTCTTCACATTGAATTTCATTAATTGTTCTCAGCTATCAGAACCAAATCTATGGCAGTTTGTGGTTTGGGCCTTACTTCCTTCAGTTTTGAAAGAGCCTGATAATGTCTCATGACTTCAGGTATTGCAGAAATGTTCCAGAGTACTTCAGTCATATGAAATTATGTATGTAAGTAAAAAAAGTGTTTTAATTTATAGCTTCATATTCTAAAATCACTTTGTCTAAGAGTTTTCAAAGAGACAAAAATTCAGCTGTTTAAGAGGGCAGGTATCTCTGTGATTGCAGCAGAATTTATAATCACATGAGGTAGTTCAAAAAATTTACTTAAAATATACAAGAAACATACTTTATAGTACAAGTGGATGGTTGCTTTCAGTATCCTACAAAATAAATTATGTAAAAGTTCCAATAATGAAAAGAAAGTTAGAAAGAACTAACTACTGATAGTTAGATGGAAAGATGAAATTAACTAATCAATTTCTTCATGTATTTAAAAGAAAAAAAATCCTCTTCATGATTTGAAAGAACAATTTTACAAGACCTTTAGTAAGCAGCTGTGTGTATAAAATGCCAAATAATGAATCCTAAAATCCAAAATAATTTTAGAAAAAAGCCATTTAAAAAAATAGTAATATACTGTGGAGGGGTTTTTTTAGATTTTTTGATTTAGAATATTCATATTCACTTTGTTAGTTTCAAAGTTTTCTCGGTGATCCTTAAGTCTGAAAATGCTCTATTTGCATGAATGCTCTGAGTCAGATGTGTCACCATCTTATGATGTCCAGTGCTTTGAGAAGGCACAAGGTTCAGTAAGTCCTAAAAAGACTGTGGTTGTCAGGACTTTACTTTCTTTTTCTGGTTTTGCCTTCTCAGATCTGTGAATACCCTCCAACCAGTATCTTTTTGTTTGTGGTATTAATGCCCATGCTTGGTCTGAGCTGAGTATATGAGATGTTGTACCAGGCCTTAGAAGCATATTCTGTGATTTACTGTGTGCTCCTTAAAACTTCTCAGTCTTCCTGTGCAAACATTTCTCTTGCCTTTTTGGTCACTGGGTATCTCCAGTACTACTTCCAAGGCTTGGGGCCTTGAACATGTGTGCACCTCTTGATGGTCTCCATTTGAAGTCTAGCAGATGGTAGTCTCTGAGAGAAACAGTCCAGTAGTGGGAGAAGGCAGGGAAGAGTGTTTGCCTGAGTAGAGACAGTTATTGGCCCATTGTTTTGAGTGTATGAAGAATGTAATTAAAAAAAAAAAAATCATAATCTTTACACTTAATTTTCATGAAAATTTCCAGCACACTCTTTTCTTTTTCTCACCCTCCCTGCAACTGTCTTGTGTAGTTCTTAGTGTTGTCACAGCAGGTTTTACCTCAATTTTTAGAAACACCAAGGGTGAACACTGGTTCCTTCCGTAATTTGAGCATTAGGATCCATTCAGTTAAAATGTTTTTGGTTTTTTTCAGTTGTTTCTGTAATGTCTTAAGTGGTTAAAAAAGCTCTAGAACTAAGAAATATGTAAGCAGAGAAAGTTTTCGTTACTGTTTCCTCTTCTTCTGTGTTCTGTTATGAAAGGATGATGTACATTGCCAAGTACAAGCAAAAGAATGATTTTATTTTCTGATTTGTGTTAGAAAGACAGACTTTAAAAAGTGTTTCTGTGCTATAAAATCTCTTAAGCAGCTGTATCGTCTTACAATTTTAATGAGCTGTTGTAACAGCAGTGAATTTATGGGAAACTACTCTGCTGAAAATTAGTATTAGCCACTAATTTCTTGTATTATTATTTATGACTGAGAAAATAGCTTTGAAAACTTAATAAACCTGTCTTCATTATTTATGAAGTTTTACAGTATTTGGATAGTTGGCTCATTAAGCAGCACTGGTTTTCAGGTTAGCAAAGATCTATAAATGTCAGTTTATTCTCTTAAATGTCTTCTAAAGGGTCCATGTTGTCATGTTTGTGGGAAACAGCACATCAATAGGAATTATTCCCTCTTAAGTGTAATGACTATAAGATGTCTGTTATTCCTGTGTAACCAACTGGCTTTTTCTGGTGAAGCAGCAATTTTTTTTTCTCTGTTAGAAACTATTTTTCCCCTCGTCATACATCCTCATCTTCCTATTACAGTGAGCTCTGTTTTCAGTATTACTAGTGCTTCTTTACATTTTGAGTACATCATGACTTAGGTGAATTCAAGAATGAGCTCTTCCATGAAGTTAAAATTTGTATGAATGCAGTGGTTTTGCTGGTTGTTGTATTTACATTTCAGGCTGTTTGGCAGACAGCTGTAGAACACTACTTTGTTGACAAATAACATTAGCTTTTCCCTCTTCTGAGTTTCCTCAGCTTATGCAACTAAATTTCTGTATTAGTGGTTAAATTAGTGGTTAAATTTTAGATCTGATGTCAGTAAATCTTCTTGGGGCAGTCTTCCAGTAGCAGCTGTCTAACTGTGGAGCTGTTTGGCTTTTTTAGCAAAAACTGAAATGCAGCCTTAAAATTACTGGACCCTTAGTGTGTTTCTTAGTACAGCAAGTGATATGCTTGCAAGTCAATAGAATAGTAGGGTAGGAAGTTCAGCACTCTTGGAGTTTATTTCCCAAATGATGAGATGGTGATCCGTTTTGCAGAGGCACCTCTTCATGATCTAATAGGGCTTCTCAGCCTGTTGAGACTTTGAGGATGAGAAAGGTAGTTTTGCTTGTATAGAGGGGAAGTGCTCCAAAGAGCAGTTTACTAACAAACAGATGATACAACCAAGGGCTTCCATTCAAGGCTGTAAGCTTGTGTTCTTTATAAATGAGGATGAAAAATGAGTGATTGATGAAACTGAATCAATGAAATATCCATTATGAAATGATTTGTCATGAAATTATGTAAATTTGAAGACAGGTGGTTAAGTTAGCCATGAAATCATGAGTCACTTTGTCCTCTCCTTCACTCAAGGTCAAAAAATTCGAATGGGGAGGCTGCATACAGCTTACAGTGTTTTATGGAGCAACCTTCCTATATGTAAAGGGGGCATTTAAGAAATAAGATGACTTTTTACTGAGGTCTTTAGTGATAGAACAATGGATAATGGCTTTAAACTGAAAGAGAGTAGATTTAGATTAAAGAAGAAATTCTTTACTGTGAAAGTGATGAGACACGGGCACAGGCTGCCCAGAGAAGTGGTGGATGCCTCATCCTGGGAGTGTTCAAGGCCAGGTTGGATGGCGCTTTGAGCAACCTGGGATAGTGGAAGGTGTCCCTGTTCATGCCAGGCTATTGAAACTAGATGATCTTTAATGTACCTTCCAACCCAAACCATTCTATGATTCTGTAGAAGTATATATACTGTTTTTTCATTTGGGTATCTGTCATTTGTCATGAGGAGATCACCACAACACATTTTTATGAGAATGTCTAGTGTTTCAATTTCCTTGGCCCTTTAGGTGTAAGGAGATGTTAGAAATGCAGTTGTTACTATTGAACTATCAGTTTTGGATTCCTGAAATTGTAATAGAACTTTAATTTATCCTTCGTTTTTCATTAATATGCTGTAGCAGTGCATTAAAGCTTCAAACTGCTCAGAAGTTGAATGTTTTGGAGTGCAGTGCTTCTGTTACTTGTATTGTAAAGATCACACCTGCCCAAAACAGTTTGCACACAAAACTGTCATGGAGGCATAAGCAATGGAAATGGTAGTGAATAGCAGTAATATTATCAGACTGGACATGGGTGTGCTTATGGGGTGTGATACCACAGTGGGTTTAAGTGTTGTTAACCTTGTGTGAATATGTAAAATGAAGTCTCTGGCTATTCAAGAGGTGTGACCCTTTTGTTTATTAAAAAAAAAAAGTCTGAGCTTTAAAAAATTCAAGTTCTATTTTTAGTTTTGTTGCTGACTTTTTAGATTTGTGCAGCTTTCAGGCTGTACCTGTTTACTTGTGCTGGGTTGGATATGGAGTCTTAAATTGTGTATGGTGTGCACTGAGATTCTCATACAGAAGGAGCTATAAAAGTATCAAGAGTTACTGTGTCCTGCAGATTTCATTTGTTGCAAATAGTGTGTTACCTGATTAAAAAAATAAGGTTTGTTAATCACAGTAATGTGATTGAGGCATGTCTGGCTGACTGATGGGATGACTGCTAATCTGAGTCATCTGATTTAACTGATTCCATGTTTCATCCTTCTGAAACTTGTAGTGAAGAAGAGGAGAAACTGGCACAGACATGACTACACAGAGCCGGATGATGGTTCAAAACCAGTGCAGGCTGGAACACGGACCTTTGTTAAACAGCTGCGGGCTCGCTCTTTCCCAAGGTACAGAACCTTACTTCCATACTTTGGTTGGAAAACAGAGAAATGTCATCTGAGCGTGTCTTAGGGGAGGGGACTAACATTTCTCTGCTTCACAAAGTGAAGGTTGAGGATGACTTCTTCCTTCTTCAGAATTCTTTCCAGCGCATCTCTGTTTCAGATGGATACATTTGCCTTTTCATGCAGTAGCTTCCCCTGTTCAGTTTTGGACTGGGATGGGTTGTCTGTTGGGACTGCTGCAGAGCAGTCTGAGAGGTTTTGTGTTTTGGGGGTGAGGGGTTTTTTTGTTTGTTTTTGGTTTTGTTTGTTTCGTGTTTGTGCTCTTACTGTCAGAATATTGCCTGTCTATTCTTGTAGTTCAGGAGTAGTTCTCAGTTCCATTTCAAGTAACATAGAACATTCACATGAGCTGGTAGTCTACTCATTCTCGCATGCTTTAGAAGAAAGTGGAGAAACATGGTTATACTTTGATCCTGAGCTTGGTTGGCTATCTCACTGGAACATAATGACTTACAATTCTTTAGAGCAGCTGGTGGTGGTTATTGTTAGCAAAATGTACTTCAATGCCTTCTCTGAGAATTCCTTTTCCCCATCCTTTCAAGTTATACTCTTTTCAGTCATATGCAAGGATTATGAGTTTCCAGATTATGGAAGATGGTAAGTTCCTTTGCTTGTTGAGGTTGTTTATTTTGTTTTTTAGTTAAATGCTTAATAAAACAGTACAGTGTGTTTCTTTTGGATTCAGATATAGCCACTCCCATCCGTCCTCCCCCAAACTGAGACTTTTTTTATTTCAGTAGTGCTTGGAGGATGCTCTTCTGCTAATACTCCATCATTTCTTTCCACCAGTGCTGATGAAGTAATTTTGAAAATGCATGGAAGCCAGTTGACACAAAGATACCTGGAGAAACATGGGTTTGATGTTCCCATTATGGTTCCTAAATTAGATGGTCTGGGGCTCAGACTTCCTCCACCAACTTTCTCTGTTTTAGATGTGGAACGCTATGTAGGTAAGAGTCACTCTGGAGTACTTATTAAAATGATTTGTCTGTAAATTAAAATAAGTACTTGCATGATTATAAGAGCTTCCAGAGTGCTAAATATTTATTCTAAATTCAAGACTAGCAGAGAGTAAAATTAAAGCTGTGGTTTGGAGTGGTTTTTTTCTTTTTTTTTTCTTTTTTTTTCCTTTTTTCCTTTTTCCTTTTTTCCTTTTTCCTTTTTCCTTTTTCCTTTTTCCTTTTTCCTTTTTCCTTTTTCCTTTTCTCTTTTTCTCCTTTTTTTCCTATTTTTTCCTTTTTTTTCTTTTTTCTTTTTTCCTTTTTTCCTTTTTTCCTTTTTTCCTTTTTTTCCTTTTTTCCTTTTTTCTTTTTTCTTTTTTCTT
>VZTE01003312.1:264385-333553 GCA_013397775.1 Eulacestoma nigropectus | reverse complement strand
TTTTTTTCCTTAGTATGTGTATATATTTGTTTGGTAGATGTGTGATAGGACTACAGCCTTACTTTTCAACTTTCAAACCTGTTAATTTCAGTGCAAACTATACATAGGATGCTGGGGTTTTTTTCTGCAACATGTTGTAAACCAAGGATAATGGGAATTGAATGAATCACTATTAGGATTAAGAAGTTTAACCATTGGTTAGGCTATGACAATGTTTTGGACTCAGTAAACTGGCCTTTCTGAATTAAATCTTCCTGAAAAATTTCCTACCTTGGCATCCTTTGCCAGGAAATCTAGGACTTCCGAAGAACCACTTCTTTCTTATCAGATCTCTTATCAGTCTGTAATTGTGCCAACTTCATGTAAGCATGCAGTACAGGCAGAGACTGAGGCAATTGCAGCAGGACATTTCCTGTAACACATGGTACAGTTGAGAAGTCTTGAGTGCATTCTCGTGGTCACCTAATGTAATGATGTATGCTGAAAGTAGGTTTTCTGTCCATCAATATTTTACAAAGGCACCACAATATGCAATGTTGTCACCATTGTGATGATGAATAGTAATGTGTGTTCTGCCTTAAAGATTAATTATCACTGTGATATTCCTGAATCTTTTCTTTTGGATTCAGGTAGGAACTTGATTGTCTCATCCTTATATGTATGTTTTGACCTGCCAAGTTTTCCAGTTCAGGGAAAAAAATTGGAATGCCACAGATTTACCTTTATATTATTGAAATTAAAAATAAGAAAACTGAATAAGTACTATTTCAGCTGGAATTTATCAAGGTGATACAAGCTTGCAGTCTTAAAGCAAATATGTTTATAATGTACATCTAGGCATGTTTCCAGCATTCCAAAATTAAGTATCAAATTTCGTCATTGTGTAACTAAATGACCATAAACCAATGGCTAATACAGTGTGGTTGTTAGTCTTTGGCTTGTCTAGTTCTCTAAATGTATCACTTCAGACTACACAGAGTGTAACCCTGTCTTTGTTGTCAGCAGAAAGGAAACACACCCGTGATAATTTTTCAATGAAATTACTGCTTGCTTGCAAGTTGTGCATGTGATGCCATGATGATTTTTTGCCTTTTTTTTAATATACCCTTTTATGTAACTTTTATGTATCCTCAGTGCTTCTAGCATGCATACTTGTAATTCCTTAAGCTGAATAACTTAGCACAGTTCTGATGTTAAACCAAGAGACCAAACATCCTGGAGGCCTTGCAGTTAAAAGCCAGAAAGCCCTAAAAACCAAAGTCCTCTCTAGAACACATCCTATAAACTAAAATAAGCCCATCCAGGAGGAAAATTCCTCAGGATGGAGGTTTCATTCAAGTCTCTCATTGAAGAATCTTTGATAGATATGCCAGTTTGCAAGGCCTATAAATTGCATACGTGATCTATTGTGTGCATGCATTTCGGCACATTCCACCCAGACGAAGTGGTGCACCTTTAAAGATCCTTAAATAAATACCAAAGTAAAAACCCCTTTTCCCTTAACCGTGTTGGGCTCTTAATTTTAAGACCAGGGAAAGGCAACAGATGTATATAAGGAAGGTGGGGGTTTGGTGATGGTTGATAGGAAAAGTGAAGAAGAGATCTGCCTTGATAAGTTTCTCCATGCTACTCTAAGCAATTGCAGCCATAAATCTTTTTTTTTTTTTTTTTAACAGATGCAGCCATTCTATACTACTCTTTCTTTTTGGTTAACCACAGGAATGAGGATTTATTTTTAGAGTGTTTTCAGTTCTGTCCTTAGCTGATTATAGTAATTAAAGTTAAACCTAATAAAAAGTTGGTTTATACTGATCTATCTCTCTTCCAAGAGAATAATGGTAGTAGTGGCGTTTTTCTGCAGAAATGTTTTGCTAAAGACTGGAAAAAAGTTAATTTTCTCTTAAACACCTGAAATGTCTTTTATCTGTGATAGCCTTAAGAAAGTCATCCTGTTTTTCACAGGTGGTGACAAAGTGATAGATGTCATAGATGTAGCAAGACAAGCAGACAGTAAAATGAAGCTCCATAATTACATTAAATACTTCACAAATCCTGACCGACCCAAAGTATTGAATGTGATCAGCTTGGAATTCTCAGACACAAAGTGAGTATTGACTTCAATTCTTTGAATGTAGGAAGTGGTTTTCACTAAGCTGAACAGTATGTGTTAGGAATATAATGCCTGTAGTGGGAAAGACAGGAGGAGGTGTATTTTATGTGGACAGCTACCGTGATGTAATGTGGGTATAAAACATATTTATTGGTTCGTAAGTAATGTCTTTGTAGGAAGCTGTCATTTCAAAAGAGCTGTGCTTACTCCTGTTTATATTAACAGGTCTTTTTTGTTTGTTTGTTTTTTAAAAGGATGTCTGAATTAGTGGAAGTACCAGACATTGCCAGAAAGCTTTCGTGGGTGGAAAATTATTGGCCAGATGATTCTGTCTTCCCTAAGCCTTTTGTTCAGAAGTATTGCTTAATGGGTGTCCAGGACAGCTATACCGATTTTCATATCGATTTTGGAGGAACATCAGTTTGGTACCACGTTCTCTGGGTATGAATGCTTCTTGATTTACACAGTCACAGAATATGCTCAGTTGGAAGGAACCCATCAGGATCATTGAGTCCGACTCCTGGCCCTGCCCAGGACATCCCAAGAGTTACACCATGTGCCTGAGAGCATTGTTCAAATGCTTCTTGAGCTCTGTCAGGCTTGGTGCTGTGACCACTGCTCTGGGGAGCCTGCAGTGCCCAACCACCCCTTGGATGACTATGACTATGTGAAACAAAAGTTACTCAGTGTGCAGCCTTCTGTTGTGGCATTATCACCTGCATGAAATTTTTAGCATGCTGTTGGTGACTTTTAGACTGTAAATGGTTGACTGATCACTTTGGTAGACAAAGTGGTATCACATTGTGGGTGATATAGTGGGGTTTAGTAGGAAAAAAAAATAATTGAATGAAAATCATTGGCCTACTCAATTTTTTATTCATCTCACAAATTTGACCATGTGTACATCACAGAAGTGGCAAAGTGGTTTCATCTTTTATTTTCTCATTTGGTAGGTGTGTGCATATCCATGAATTGTTTATGAAAACTGGAGTTTTATATACTCCAGTGAAAAGTTTTGGTGGGTTTGTTTACTTCCTTTAAATCACAAGACACCAACTGATTCATGTGCTATGTCTAAGCTCTTGGTGGATTGCAGTTGAGGCACTGGGCTGGGAGGCCTGAACATGCCATAGTGGGAAGATGGAATACTTGCCATTGAGGTCAATCTGTTACTTCATTAGGAGTGAATTACAATCAGACATTGTAGTGTACCTCTAGGAGAACATTATTTTATTTATTTTATGTATTTGTCTAATAGGGTGAGAAGATATTCTATTTGATCAAGCCCACTGATGAAAATTTGGCTCTCTATGAGTCCTGGAGTTCATCTGTCACCCAGAGTGAAGTATATTTTGGGGACAAGGTTGACAAGTGTTACAAGTGTGTTGTGAAGCAAGGACACACTTTATTTGTTCCAACAGGTAAGATTTTACTCTTACTTTTAGGACGTAGCATGTTTAATCACCAGGAATTATGATATCATAAAATAATTGCATTATCAACATTTGGTATCCTCTAAAATTATGGATGAGAGAATAATAAAAAATTAGTAATTTAGATTTTCAAAACAAGTAATTAGCTTTTAAGATTGGCTGACAGTCATAACAATTATCAAGGAATGAAAGGGTATTTGTTACCTGATTAGAAGACAACAAATTAAAGTTGAATTTGATTATCAGGGAAGTAGTTCTAGTTAATAGAGCACAGATTGTTCACTATTTGATAACTATCCAGACTGAATTCTTACCCTGATTTTATAATATAGTTTTATTTTCACAGATTTCAGTATTGCAAGGCCTACAAGGCATAATTATTACAAAAAACATCACATAAACTTCTCATGCTTTAGGCTAGAGTATTAAAAATACAAGTGGGGTGGGTTTTTTTGTTTGCTTTTGTTTTGAGAAATGCCAAAACAATTCAACTTCTTTATTAAAGACAAAAACACAGAAAAATCCTTCAAACTAAATACCCCACCCTACCCAAACTCCCAAATACCATAAACTTACAAGTCTTTAATAAATCAAACCATATTTTGTCAATAAAGTGACTGCCAGGTTTTTGTATTTTTGCTTATCCAACCTATCCTTAAAAATGCTTTTTATTATTTTATTATTAAAAATTAGTACTGGCTGCTGTCTTCTCTTTTTGGGGGAAAGAAAGCTTTAAATACACGGAGCAGGAAAATGGTTTACCATTCTACTTCTGGAAGAAGCCTGGAAGATTATGATCAGTATGTTATTCCATCCTGCGCTTTCTAGACTACTGCATTTTTCTCCTAGCTCAGTTCTGTACCTGTGAGGTTCAGTGTTTACTGTTCTAGTTCACAGTTTATGCAGAATAAGTACTACCTGATGAGGACCTCTATGTGCTCTTGACATTCCTGAATGGCCAGAGCTTTTAAAACCATGTATTTCTGGCAAGAGATGGCATTAATTGTCCATGTATGTAAGTTCATACATCCATGAACAAAGAAAGCAGAATTACAGAATGAAGAACTTTGTGACTCACAGAAAATAGTTACTGCTTCCTAGGTAATGAGCTGAATCTGAGCTCTCAGTGTAATATGGCCACGAAGAAGAATATCATCAGATGATAATTTTTCATGTGCACATGTATTTCAGTGTGTAAACACATAAAAAGATACTTTCAAATATAAATGTGTGTCTATACGTGGGCATGTATGTGTATACCCACGTATATAACTTATTCCTATACATATGATGGAATATAGTGTAAAACCCAGTAAATTAAACTAGGTTTCAAGCCAGGTGTTTAAAAAAATTGGAAATTCTGTAAGACTGAGTAAAGACTTTGGAAAAAAACCAACCCTGATCTTTGGTGAAAACCACTTGCTGTTTCTGCTTGCACTGATGCTAGTGGGTGTCATAATTATTTTATAATCTTTGAAATATGTTCAGAGTAGTTTCCTGATCTAAAATTAATCTGGCATGTAGGTGAATAGCATCTACTGGGAGGCTCTTTAGAGTTATTTAAATATAATTCAAGATATTCTGTGTGCTCTACACCAAATTTTCATTCCTTGTTATGGAGACCTTGATCAAAAGTGCGGCATAAAAATAGAAAGCAGGAGTGTAAAAAAATTAAAACTTGTAGTTGATGCAGGTATGCTGTAAAACTGTTCATTATTAGCTGAATTAGGGCATGGATTTAATGCTAATTTGTAATACATAGTTGTTTGTGGTTTGGAGTGATCTTTCCTCAAATTGGGAAGCTTCCCGTGTTTGTACATCTTGCCTACACTCAATGAAGCCATGAAGTAGTCTGCAAATGTCTGGCCAACTCATCTTGTGTCAAAGATCATCTGTGGGCATGCATAATCAGAAAAAAGATCTTGACAGAAAAAAGTCTACTTGTAGTTTACTTACATTAAAGCTCCACAGTATAAATTTCACAGATAACTGTTTTTAATCAGGAAGTTCACATAATGTGTTCTTTTGTGTACTTAGTTGAAATTATCCAACAGTAATTAGCTAGATCTATAGGAAAGTGTTGGCCATGCTTTACCATGTTGCATAGTGGATTTCATAAGAACAATATTTCAATTATGTGACAAATTTTACAGAGTGTCTAGACTGGGTTTTAAACTGATCATAATTTCACTTGACTTAGAATGACTGTATTTAGAAAATTTATGGGACCACTTCTGAATTCCTATTTGAGAGACTTCAGTATTGCTAAATGACTTTATGTTGTGCAAACAGCCCAGTTACTGTAAGCAACATGTAAATATTGAAAGACATATAATTTTGTTTTATTTTTATGACTTGATCTTTTGTTCAGTATATTTTTCCCCTCCTGAGTTGTTTATATTTGTGGATTGGAGTGAAAACTTCTGGAATTTTTACTTGAAAAGTCAGCTTTGCATTCTTACCCCCCCCCTCCTAGTGATAAATATTTTAAGCTTAACTCATTCAGAGAACTACAGTTCCATTAGATTTCTGAAACACTGTAGTTTACATGTTGTTAAAATTTATATTACTTGTTCCTAGCACAGAACACAAATTCATGTGCTTTTCTTTTTTTTCTTTCAGGAACAGCATTTTTACTTACATGTGTATTTAAAAACAGAATAATTCATATGTATGTATTAAGTTTCACAATCTGTCATTTCAGGCTGGATTCACGCTGTGCTCACGTCTCAGGATTGTATGGCTTTTGGAGGAAACTTTTTGCACAACCTCAACATTGGCATGCAGCTCAGGTTAGTCTCAGCTCTTCCTGTACTTTTTCCCCAGTAAGTAGGATATTCTTTTCATAGAGATTTTTCTTCATGCGCTTAACCAGGCTCAAGTTGGTACAGGCTCTCTAACAGACAATAGTGGCATTTTCAGTTAGAATGTATCAAGCACGTTCTCTTACTTTACTTTTGCAAAGTTTGTTTCAAAAGCAAAATGAAGGCTATGCAAGAATTTAAGTGACTAAAAGAAGGAAAAAAAAAAAAAGAAAAAAACTCTACTTTGGAGATTAGTATAAGTGAGTAAAACAAAACTAAGCAAGCCCAGGTGTGCGACACTGAGTTGAAATGAGCATCCTCAAGTCAGCATTGCTCTAAGGGCAGCTGTATTTAGTTTTTGTCCAAGATGTAGAGCTGTCTTCTAAACATATTGTTTTTATTTATTACAGTGGAATCCCGATAAAATTCCATCTGTTAAAAGATCACACATTGGGTTTGTATCCTAGTTTTATGAAGTCCAACTTTATTCTTAGAAGTGCCGCAGTCAAACTTGATAAGGTCAGAGCCTGAATGAGACCAGAGTTCAATCTTGTCTGTGGTCTTGTTGGGGTTTAACTATGTGGTACTTGACTTCTTTTATTTATCATGGCCATGGTTATTTTATTTCATTTTATTTTGGACATTGTGTCGATTTGAATGATTACATAGTTGAATAATGAATTTGATAATTAAAACATTCATGTTTTGTAATATTTGCATTTATTCAGGTGTTATGAAATGGAGAAGAGGCTAAAAACCCCGGATCTTTTCAAATTTCCTTTCTTTGAAGCCATCTGTTGGTTTGTGGCCAAAAACTTACTGGAAACATTGAAAGGTAATGCTTGTTTTGTTTTAAGAGATGCTACATGTATCTGCTTTTATAATTCTTTTTCTCTTAAGTGATAGTGGACCATGGCATTAGGTTTTTTTTCCCAGGCTTCTTTCATATCATTTAAGATCTTTGAATATCCTTTAATAGCCTTTCCTTTGAGCAAATGGTTCTGTGAAATGATTCCACTAACTTATATCTGTGAGTTTCTTCTTGGTGCCTTCACAGCTGAATAAAGAAGTTTTCTTGCACTTCTTCAATTTTCTTTGACCTTTCCAGTCACACTGCCTGTTGTCTTCTGCTCCTGGTTGTGAAAGGAAAGATGTCTGTGAAGGCTTTTGTAGGAAAGATGCATCGTGAGCTGTGCAAAATCACTTACATCAGTGCTTATCCAATAGGTGTCTCAACAGCCTCCAGTTCTTAACAGTTGCTGTTCTTCTCCAAACTTCCTCATCCATTCCTTAATTGCTGTATTTGTACCCATGTATAATTGTGCTTGAGAGACTGCCTGCTCTATTTAATCTTAATAATACAGTGTATTTCGAAGGACAGAAGTCAACCTTCAGAGGTGGCTGCTGAATTCAACTTCTGTTTTGGAAGAGATCAGAATGCCACGTAACTTTTTTCTAATGTGAAACAATTGCATGTTATTGAAAATGATCTCTTCTCCTTTCAGCAAATTAAAGCCATGAACAACCCTTGTTTCCTAAATGAGCATTTAAAGTCTCGAGGTGACCCTAGAGAAACTCAGAAACCTTACCAAATAGAACAAACTTACAGAAAATTTTTCCTTCCAAAAAGAGTATTTTTATCTTGAGAGCTTGAGTTGGTTTGTCTCATTCATGCATATTTAGTGTTTACAAACTCGTCAGAAGACATAGGAACTGTGTTCCTGTTGGAAAAGCAGTGGAACATGCTCGTGTCTTAGGGGAGGGCTGTGAAGCTTATTCTCATGTTGTGTTTAATCTTTGGTTTAGCAGATGTTTTGTTGCTGAGCAATGCTATGACCTATAAACTCATCATAAAAACTAAGAGCTGATGTTTCCACGGCTAGGGTGATGTTTATATTGGGTTTTGGCATCAAGACTCACATGAATTAGGTGTTTTGAGAATCCATTGTTTTATGAATAAAGGATGATGCCAATTTGGTTGTGTTAGGGTAACGGCGTTGTCCAACTGTTAGGAGTACTTTATATGAAATTCAGGTCAGTGAGGAAAATCAACACAGTATGTCTTCCTGGTTCTTTTTATAAAATGGTAACAAGGTCACAAACATTTTGATATTGACTTTTTGTTGGCAGAAAGTATTTCATAGTAAGTATTACTGCATTCAACTAAATTATTTTTCTTAATTCTCGGGGCTTCAAAATAGGCAGTGTGTGCTGTTGTTAATGTATCCTGTACTCATTAATTTGAATTACTTTTAGTTCATGCAGTTGTTTCTATTGCATCTCAAAAATTCAGCCTGTGGTACTGTATTGTATTCTTAAAATTTTATCGACTGAGTCAGCTAATGGGCAGGAAGATTGCTGCTGCTAGTACCTCTCATATCCTTTAACAAGTAGGAGGCCTTTGAGAGAAGAACAGCTGTTTACTCACAGAACCTTCCTTTTTCTGCCAGCTTCCTAATACATTATCCATGAGAACCGTGTTTTATTAGTGTATTCTTTTAAGGGAATAAAATTAGCCAAGTGGTTCTAGTGTTGATCCATTTGCTATTGACAAGTGGAAATATTTGTCAGGAACATGAGGAGAGGTTTTAATCTACTTTCGTCTGTTTATGGAGGATTTGTCTTTTCCCTACTTTCTTTACCCCCATGAAGTAAGAGAGGATGAAAAAGAACTGCAATCGCTTGGGAACACCAACTTCCTTCCCTAAGAAGAGAATGTAGCAGAGTGATTTCCACTGCCTGTCCCCTTTGATTTTGGGAAGAAAAATGATGTAAACCATGTGAGGGGGAACTGTGATAATTGGAAGGGTGAAAAAAAATATTTGGGAAGTGGAAGTATGCTAGTGTGAGCCATTTGCATATGTATGGCGATAAGCAATGCAAATTCTAATTTAGAGACACATCCCACATCCTGCTGGTCCCCTTTGACTAAAATATTTCTCAGTGAATTAAAAGTGGTTTCTTTCTTCAAATGTGTTATTTTTTGTTCTGTATTTTAGATCTGGGTTCTTTTTCCCTATCTGACCTCTAAACTAACCCTAATTCACACAAGAATAGGTTAAAAAAAGAAGGTTTTATGTAGAAGCACTTTAGGATTGGATTTGGTTTTTTTTGTTGTCATTCTTGTTGTTACAGTATGCACCTAAATGCAGGATGTCAAGTTTCATTTGCTTGCACAATTTTTCCTTTACTGTGCTGTTGCACAATGGCGACTTTATTGAGGGAAGGGTAGGTATAATTCTGTTGTCTTCTCTGTTAGTGTGTTTCTAAATGGGTTTCTGTATCCTTTTTAGAACTGAGGGAAGATGGTTTCCAGCCTCCAAGCTATTTAGTGCAAGGAGTGAAGGCTTTACTTACTGCTTTAAAATTATGGATGAAAAAAGAAGTGAGTATAAGTGATTTTGTTTGCTATTTTGGTGAGCTCTGTTTTGATTTAGAACTGAGTGAAGGTCTATGCCCTTTTAAAGTTTAAGATTATTTTTATCTGTTAATGAGTACTGAAAAAGTCTATTGAAAGTATATACTCCTGATTTGGGGAAGAATCATAACGACAATTTTATATTCCACGATGCTAATAAAGTCTATTAGACCATTTAATAAGCTCAAGTATTGTAGTCGATGGAAGTAGAATCTTGCTTTACCTCAGGATGGGATAAGAATGCCAGAGGATAAGATGATTAGGTGGGACTTTTTCTAAGAAATGTGTTTATATAGTCAATTAATCCTAGGCTGAGGCAGTGGAGAGATGGAATGCTGTGATGTTTAGCATTTTCCATTCATGTCAGTGGTTTGGAAAGCACATTTCAGCTACACCTGCTGAAGAGTAGGTTTAGATTCAGACTGAGGAATATTAACTTCAGTTGAATACTGTCCTTGCTCAAGATTGATTGGCTCTTGTAAAATCATAAGTATGCCATCAGTGCTGGCTTTGCTGGTGCTCTTCTCTCCAGGAAAGCTTGTTTGTTTTGGCACAGAACTGGGTCTGGTCTAACTCCATGTGTTTTTTCATGTGTCTGTGCTAATAAGCCCTCTTGAAACTGGTGCTCCTGGGAAGCACTGTTCCCAGTTTGGTTCTGACTGAGGATATTAATTCTAGTTTGTTGCTGCCTGTGATGATTTGAACTGGCTCTTTGAGATCTCTCTGCTCTTTCTGCCCACAAGTTCTACTTGTAAGAGAAATTACTATATAACACTTAAGATAATTGCACAATGCTGCATCCAACAGTATGAGCTTCATGGAAGTGAACATGAGGTGCAAATGCAGAAATGGTTTTTATGTGTGGAATGTGTTGGGGTCCAGCCCATGTAGCATTACTGATCCCAGATGAAGCTCTGGTGGCCCTCTGAGTTGGTTCTCCAGTGTCTCTTGGTCTCTGCCATTCTGGATGAAAGCTTGCTAGTGAGCAATGTAGCAGTGTTTACAGGATGTTGGGCCTACGCTGTTAAATCACATGTGGATCCAAGCAATCTCTGCATCTGTGGCATGGATAATAAGCAAGCTAAGTGATTAGGCTACTGAACTGAGATCAAACATAGCCTATATAAATCCTTATTTTGATTTGAAATTGGATTCAAATTCCTTTTTTCTAGATTGCTGTAGTATAGTATTGTAGCATTTGTATACTGTCTAGTAGCCCATTAAGTATTTTGATTAATACTTCCTGTGGAATGTGATACATTTTCTGCTTTTCTGTGGAAGAAAAATCAATTGCACTTGCTGCATTCTGAATGCTTATTAATGAGACCTGTGAGTATTCCCAAACCACTGGATGAACAGACACACCCATATTGAGGAAAGTGCAGAGCGTCAGTGATTTAGCCGCAGTGTTGTCTGCTACCCACCAGCTATCATGTTTCATACCTTGCATCCATCTTTTCTAGCTGCTGCCTCATACGTGAGCCAATCTTGTCTGTGCAGCAGACCTCGTGTCTGATAGGTTTGTAGTTGTAGGCAGGTGAGGACAGGAGAACCTTTGTACATTGCTGTTTGATCTGCTCATGCTGAGCATTTCAGACAGTTTCTGAAAGAGAAATGACAACTGCGTGCTCCTCAAATGAGAGCCCTGCTCATGAGGTTTCACATTTGTGTCATGGAGTATGTCTTTTCAACATAGGTGAATTATCTTAGAGGATTGTTTTGTGCCGCTTTCTAGAGAATTTCAAATTCATCTTCTTTTGAGAGAGGAGGAAGGATTGAATGGTCCTAAAATGACCAACAACTTGATGGAAAAATTATAGTTTAGTGACAGAGGTGCTCTTTTCTCCAGGGTGAATGTGTAGAGGTGATACATTCAAAGAATGAACAATGGTAAATAATAGCAGCTGATTTAATCTTCTCTGTAGAATTAGTGGCACTGAAATGAATGATTATATCATGATTATATGTTGATGCTGGGTTTTTTTGGGAGGGGGAGAAAGCATTTGTTTTAATGACTGAGAGGAAGCCAGGTTCAGTGAAATGCACATACAGTATTGAATTGCTTCTAGCAATCATTTTGCTGCTGAATCTCATTTTTGAAGTGTGGGTAGCTGAAAGTGTTTGGGATGTTTTTCCATTTAAGTAGTTGATTACAGGAATTCATGTCAGTCACTCTAGCCTGTGTGTTAAGTGATGTTTTATCTGTTTAATTCTAAGTAAAACTGTTTTGAGGGACATTTAGACTACATAAAAAATATTTTTTGCTAGATTTAACTGTAGAGTGTTAGGATTTTTGTTGTGTGTGTGTATATTTATGAAATCTGTCTCTGACACGGTTTCAGAGGATTAAAGGGAACATAAACGCTTACGACTTTCTACATTTTTTATAAGGAATGGGTTTTTTTTTCTGAATTGCATTTTCCAACCTACTACATTATAAATAAGCTAAAAAGGTAGTTTTTAGGAATTAGATGTCAGGAAGATGTCTCAAAATCTGCATCTTGGTTACTCATGGTTATTCTTGATTTGCTCTTGAGATTCAGTTTTTGTCAGGGTGAAATTCCCTTAGTCTTAAGATGTTTTTTAAAGTCATGACTCTAATGAATGTCAGAAGTTTTGCTCTATACTGACCATGGTAAAGGGAAAAAAGGTGATTACTGTACTGAGAGGTAAAAAAAAATTAAGTGGTTGTCAGTATGGCTTTGTGTTATCTCTTCTTTGGATTCTTGGAGACATTGAGGGGTATCTGCTGACTACTAAAGCTTGGACTGGAAGCTACTCTCTGTATGTATCAGTGCTGGCAGTTTGCAGTCATTATTACAGAAATGAATATGCTTTTTCTTTTATTTTTTTCCCTTGTAATTTTGTTCATTTCATATTATTTCTGCTTTTATCTGAGAAAAAAACCCCAAAAACTAAGTATTTTTTCTTCCACCTTTGCATACAGCTTGTAACAGAACATGCCTTTGAAATTCCAGACAACATTAGGCCTGGGCATCTCATCAAAGAGCTCTCTAAAGTGATTCGTTCTGTAGAGGTAAGAACAGAGGCAACCCTACGTAAGCCTGCAGAAAATAAATCTTTGAGTGAGGGAACTCCATAGCAGTTATGCTTCTGATTGACCATATTCACCTTTTAGTTTATTTAACATTCATTTAATAATAGAACATCAAGAGGAAAACTGTTGGGAATACTAAGCTGTGGGTATTTCAGATAAAGAAAATGGATAGTGAATGCTTTATGTATTTTTTGTTAATTTTTAGATTTTAATGGTGAAATTAGTTGTAGGTTAATATTTCTAAAATGTAGTTACTTATAACTACTTAAAATTATTATTGTTAATGTGTTGTTAAAGACTTTAATTTGAAATTCTGTGCATATTCCATTCTCCTATCCCCTTGTTTGTTAGTCCTGGTCCAGTTGTCATCTCTTTTGCTCACTCTTAGGTTTTGTGGCTGTTTGTTATATAGTTAGTGGGGGAGGGTTTCCCTTTGTTTTGTTTGGTTTGGTTTTTTTTTTCTCTCCCATACCAGTGTTTTGCTTCTTTATTCCTCAGGGATTATTGATTCTTGAAAAAGTCTCACATTTCCATGTGAAGAGAACAGATCTGAGGGGATGTGATCTGTTGTGTACAATACATGTCTACCCTATGCTGCCTTCCTGAATAAAACCATGTGTTATGGTGGCACTACTGGTGTGGAGTAGCATAAAAGCCTCAAATGGGAAAGAGATGCAGTAGAACTAAACTTTGTATATCAAATCCAAATGAAATATGTAGTATTTCTCTGAAAGGTCTAACAATTTTCCTTGCATAATTTACATTTAATTAGATTAATGAGAAGCAGCACTTAAATATGTGGATTTATTCCTCTGAGACTATTCTGAAAAGTGCTTTTAATTACAGGAGGAAAACAGCAAATTAGTTAAAACTCAGGGAATTCTTGGTCTGTCTCCAACTTCACGATCTTCACATGAAACAGCTTCCCCTCACCACTCCAGACGAAGGGTGAGGAAGCTCCGAGACCACGCTACCAAAACTCCTTCTAATCTGGACATCCTGGAACTCCACACTAGGGAGGTACTGAAAAGGCTGGAGATGTCACCGTGGGAAGAGGCAAGTATTAAGTGATGTGCAAGGAAAAACAAAACCAGAGTAGATTTCTAATCTCTGTTGAAAAGAAAATGGTTTTAAGATGCGTAGGAATATGGCCTAGAACTCTTTGTCTTATGACATGTGGATAGATTTGGTTCTGGTTTCTTCTGATTTTTCCTGATAGGAATATCCCTTTGTCTTGGTTGTTTTGGGTTTTTTTTTGTTTTTTTTTTTGTTTTTTGTTTTTTTTTTTTTTTGGTGGAGATTCCTTCAACATTTTGTTTCAGGGGGTGCCCTGAATCCACTACCCACTTCAAGTACAGTTTTTAAATTAGGTCTGATGTTGTTGTCAAGTGGTGCTTTGAATTAGTTCTGTGAAGGAGAGGGAGCTTGGAAAGCTTTGATTTGGTGAGGCTCTGAGCCAGCTTGCTTCTCTGTGTTTTTACATAGCTGTTTCTTACAGTTCAGTTACTGTAATTGACTGCCCTTCTTTTTTTGGTCATGTTCCTATTTCCTTTATGACTGTACCTCCCTAACAGTAAGCCTCAGGCTGCCTTTGATCTCTGTATTGGGGCTGGACTTTTTGGTTGTATTACAAAAGTATCATGAAGCAAATGAGTGAAATGTAGTATCTTGAAAAATACTTTTTTTTCACATTTGATGACATTATTTCAAAGAACAGCAGCAGAAGTTGAAAAAGGGCTAAGACAGCGGAAATAAGTAGCTTTCTGAGAATAAGAAATGATGACATATTTAGTTGGGACAGGATGAACTGTCACAGTGGAGATATAATTATTTGGGTCCTTATGTTGATGTTCATAATGCATGGAACAACAGATATTCATTTAGCCCCCAAAGACATGAAGCTGAATTTAAAATTTACCACAAATAGTTAACCCATGCAGTTCATTGCTCTTAAACAAATGTTTAGGAGTATTAGTCATTGTCCTTTAATGTAGAAATATAAGGATCATTATCAGTATGGATTTGTAAAAAAGAAAAATTATTTTACATGTTCCTAGTTTGGGATGTAATTGTATTGCTGATTGCTTCAGAGAATATCTCAAATGTAAATTGCTTTCAGCTAAGAAAGTTCTGCTTATGGCAGGTTACTTTCCATTGTTGATGTTTTGCTGTCCTCTAAGTCAGTTCTGAGATACTAATTTCAGGGAGCACATACCCAATCCAGGAGTTGCTGTAGCAGTTCCAAGCCCAGCTTTTGGCTTGCCTGTCTCTATTGGTATTTCTCCAAAGGAAACATAGAAGGAGTATTATAGGAAAGTTGTTTTTGTTCCAGATGCTTCAGGAGAGTATAGATGATTCAAGGAAGGAGAAGGTGCAGTCGTCTTCTGAAGTTCTTTACATCCAAACATGTTTTGCCTGAGTATTTTTCAGTTGGTTATCCAGGTGGTAACCATCCTAGTAGAGAATTTGATCTTTTATGGAGTGCAGAAAAAACAGTCAAATTCATGGGAATAAATAATAAGCAAAATTGCTTTTACTTCTTTAGGATATCACCAGCTCAAAACTGAATGGGAGGTTTAACAAGCCCTTTCAGCCCTCTTCTACAGTACCTGAATGGAGAACAAAAGACAATGATCTTCGCCTTCTGCTGTCAAATGGAAGAATAATTAGGTATAACGGATTGATTATGGATACTTTTTACTGGTCATTATGGTCTGGAGTATGCTAATTGTTAATATTTCTATTTGTAGAGCTCAAAGTTCTTACCAATAAGACTCAAGTTAGGAATACAGAAGGAATGTCTGTATCTGCTGTCCCCTAGTGGAGCCACAGTTAGGGAGTGAAGAGGAAGGGGGATTCTTTGCATGTTCCTTTGTTACAGCATTTCATTCAGTTGCTCAGTGGGGTCTGTACTGAAGGGAATGCTTCAAAGTAGAAAAAGTTGGTTTGTATCCATCTATTAGAGTGATTCTCATTAAAAGTACTCTGGTGTTGAACTTTGTATCTCTATGGAAATGACAGTTGTATAGGAAGTAAATGGGAATACCTACAATTCAGAATGAAGAGATGAGCAAAGGAGACCATTACTGTTATATCTTGAGAGTGTTTTCTAAATAATGAAAGGAAAACAGTTGCTTAAGGTTTTTAAGAGTAACGTGAATTTTTTTTTTCTTGTGAGAAGAGATGAGAGACGTCCATTTACAGATCGAAGTCTTTACACAGCAGATAGTGAAGATGAAGATGACAGAACAAGGTCGAAAAAAACAGCTGTTAAGGTAGAAGATCAGCCCTCAGGATGTGAAGGAGAAGGAAATGCAGATGCCCAGAAACCACTGAACAGTAAGATTGTCTCCAAGTCCTATCAATTGAACATTTTGATGGCCTCAGTGAGAGTCTAACTACTGTTAGTTAGTCTGGCTGAAATATTACAACATATAAAGAGGATAAAGAAATAAATTAGAGGAGTAGTATTAGAAGTTACACAAAACATTTCTCCAATATTATCTGTCTGCTGAAGAAGTTTAACAGGATAGAGATGAAAAGTAAAACTCATCTTTTTATGTTAGTACTGTCTTAAATGCTATGGACAGCATTTTTCACAGTGGAGATTTAATTGGTGTTCTGGATGAGTATTTGTTACTCTAGGTCTGCTTCATAAAGTAAGAATGCTGATCTGATTTTGTTTTTAAAACCAAAATATACCTCATTGTGAAAAGCTCATCACATCATTTCACTGTAGAGAATGAAAGATCATAATATGTAGATAATTTTAAACCTAGCTTATATTTTACTTTTCCTGTTCTGTTTGGCAATTTCATACTTGATCGTACAATTTTGTATGTTTTACTAATGAATTGCTTTATTCCATACAAGTGATAAAACATAATTTAGCATTAATAAAATCTTATACTTTCAACCTTTGTAACCTGCAAGGTTAGGAAAGAATTTAGATGATGTGTAAAACACTTTAACCACACTTTCCAGTGCTTTAAACCATCCTTCAGTAGGAACTAATCTTTTTTGGTCTTTCTGTAGCCTCAGGCCCTCCTGCCATGTGTTCAGCAGTGATGATCACACAGTATATTAGAACAGTATCAATATTGAATGCCTGTTGCCAATGCCTACTTTTAACAGCACTGTCTGTGTGCAGATAGAATTAGTCCTTGACATAGCTGTTCAGCTCTCTGCTTAATTGTAAGTCACATCCTTTCACACTGGAGCTTACAAGGGCTCAGAAGGTATGTACTAGGAAACTGAAGTTAACTCTTAAAAGATTATAAGACTTCTCTAGAGATTTACAGTTCCCTGAGTTTCCTGGACAACAGTCCCTAACATTTAACTCTGCTGTCTTCCTGAATAAAATATTTAATTATTTACATTAACAAAGCAAACTATAATCCCTGTTGACTGTGCTTCCAGACGTCACTGAAGACAGTATTAAAAAACCTGCATGTGAAAGAGGTCTCTCTTGGGTATTCTAGAAACAATAGGGCAAACAGCTTGTTGAGTGAAGGCTTACTGTAGTGTTTTTCCACTTCCAAAATTAAACTAAGTAACTCAAACTAAATCTTGCGCTTTAATCAAAGATTATATCATACAGGGAAATGGTCAATTTTCTTCAAAATGGTTGTTCTTATTTGATACAGAATGAATATGGCAGTGAGTATCCAAATGTGTTAAATGTACTTAGAAGTGAATGCTGAGATTGTTCTTCCAAAAATTGAGCCCTCAGGACTATTGCTGATATTTTTAATTGAATATTGAGCGTCTTCAAACTTCCCTATTACCTATGTGTGATTATTTTACTTTAACTGAGACTCTAGAGAGAGGGGGAGGGCATTGTCTGCAGAGAATTCCAGAAAAGGAACTACCTGTTCCTATAACAGCTGCTAACTTCCATTGTTCGTAGTGGGATTGAGGCCAAGAGGAATGTCCACAGGCAGATGCCTATAGACAGATCAAGCTCTATCTAGCTTTGTGTGTCATGCCACGATGCTGGTTTTAAATGGTGACCCAGTGGTATCAGAGAGACAAAGATCAAGTGCTGTCCTTAATAGAGCACGGTACTTTGTGTGGATGAAGAGAAGGTGATTTGAGATTTTTCATAATTCACAGTGTCTTAGCCTGATCTCACAGATAATGACTACTCTCATTCGCCCAATTTCAGGAATATTCCTCCTGATCTCTGAAGCATACAGAGCCATGTATTTTCTTGGAAAAGCAGTAGTCTAAAGGAAAATTCTTTAAATCTCTAAAATTATATTTTCTGTATTGTTCATGCTGTTGCTTATCCTACAATCTTGTTTGCCCTTTTGAAATGAGCCAAAGGCATGAGTTATCATCAGAAATCCCTCAGGCTGGTTTGAGCTGCAGTAGTTAAAAACATTAATTTTATTGTTATATGTTGAGCAATACTTTGTGTAGCTTAATTTCCTATACAGTGGTGTTGCTCATTTAATGTGCTTGGATACTCCTCATGGTTCTTTCTAATGCCATCTTAAGTTTAGTTATAGTCTTCTCTAGCTTTTGGTCCCAGCTGTTCAACTCACTCGCTTTCTGATAATAAATCTCATTCGTAGCTTTCTTCTGACTCTAAAAATAACACTGTGTAGTGTTTAGAAATCAGTAATATCCCTTGAATATATTTGATGCCTAATTGTGATCTTTGCCACAGTCTTCAATAGGAGCAAACTTATACTAGAATTGCAGTGTGTATATATGGTTACAGGTACATCCTTTATTCTTGCATAATTATAGTTAGGAAGAATTGTGTTCTATTTATGTGGTTTCATATAAAATTATGCAGAAAACAACCGACATTTCAATTTTATTTGTCTTCATTCCAGAGTTAATTTCTGATCTGTGTAGCTTTGCTTTCAGCATAGTTTTGTATTAAACTATAAATACTTTAAAAGCGATGTTTCTTTCTTTAGACCCGATTTTCTTGACACACAGTCATAATTTTTTTATTCTGTCTTGCTTTTCTCCAAAAAACTTGTGCTACCTTAACTGCACATTGTCATCTTTAACAGATTTATACTTAATCAAGATTTTTGCCAGCAGCCTTGACACAAGATATCTGTGAACATACAGCTCACTGGCCGTGAGCCTTGGAATCCAAACACTTAGAAATGTGTTTCCTGCTTGTGGTTCTTTGGGACAAATGCTGTCTTTTAAGGGTACAAGCTGTTGAGAACTGCTCTGACTCCAGCCTGTACACAAAAGCAGAACTGCCCAAGGTGGCATCTCTGGAGTAGGTGCTCTGTGGGAGAGAAGAAATATAAGCTCCTGCTGCACCTGATTTCTCTTCCTGTCTTCATCTGCTCAGTTGAGAAGTCTATTCTCAGCAGTAGACAACTCTTTGTAGTCCTAAGCAAACTTGTGAACCAGTGTGTGCATTTGTCTTTGTTTACAGACTGTTAAAAACTAAATATGTGTTTCTTGGTTTTTGCTTCAAAAATAATTGTTACATATTAGCATAGTAAATGTTGTGTCTTATATTTTAATTCTTCTCTCTGCAGTGTTCTTTGAAAGTGTGAAATCAGAACTCAGGAATGGATCCTCAGAGTACTCTGATATTTCTGATTCAGAAGAATCTGAGCCTGATTGCACTACACAGGTACATCTAGAAAAAAGACACAGAAATTAATGAGGCAATTAAATGTAATTTTGCTCAACATACTTCAGATTTATCTGGTCAAAGTTTGTGTTAAAGCAGCAATGACAAAGGGTTCTTGTTCAGATTAATATCTCAAACAATGTTCTGCTTCATTCTTTGTTTATTCTAGTGTTGAGAAGAAAGATAAGATATGCTATCTTGAGCCAAATTTTATGATTTCATTGTCATTGGAGTGGGGTTGGCAGAGGATGAACCTTGCTTTGGAATAAGCAAAGTCTGAGAAAAGTCAGATCCTAATTGCTTTATTTATTCCTTTAATGACAAATCTAAATTTCATCATTTGAATTGTGAGTATCTCCCACACAGTTTCATTTTAGAGCATGCTTAATAGGAAACAATCTTACAGGTAGTCAGTTTTATGAACAACCTGAAGTGGCTAAATCCTATTCAGGTATTTTAGACTGTTGGAAATACATGGGAGTTGTCCATTTGAGGGTCTAGATTGTGGTGATTTCTTCAGAACTTAACAAAATATGAATGCACGCATATGTATAGATATTTACAAACATATTTTAATAAAACTTGCAGAATTTAGAAATGTGTGTATGTATCTATAAATACTGCAGTTATTTTTTCATTTGCAAATTGAGTTTGTACTTATAATTTAAATTTTTATTGGTTAGCAGTAAGGTGAAGTGATTACCTCACATTTTTGTTTTGTGCTTCTGGAAGGCTAATGCCTTGGTCTTTCTTTCAGTTGTCAGCCTGTTATAAGACTTTACAAGAAGTCTTCAAATTCCTACTTTTTCCATGGTGGTCAAAGGTTTTTTTTTTTGATACTTGCTGTCTTTCATCATTACCTACTCTAGATACTGGAATAAGTGATAGGAACCTTCATGGTGTGGTTTCTTCTGGTTTCCTAAACTACATTGCCAGCAACTTTGGCTCACAAGGTTTCCTTTTCTAAGACAGAATCAGTAGTTACTCAGAAATGATATATTTCATCTTCACAGGAGAATGTAGCCAGTTTTGTATGGCTTTGTAAATGAGTGAATGTTTTATATTTATGCTATACTTTTTCTTTTAGTTCTTACCATATTCTCCTGCTTTTTAATTTCTAATCCTATCTAATGGAATAACTTTTCTGCATGTTTAAATTTGTTTTTTGTAATGACATATCCAAAATTAATTCTTTTGATAGCACCTGTAAATCCTTTTAATATTTTTATATTGTACTGAAGATGATCTTAACAAAATAATACCTTTATTACTAACACTGAATCATAGTTAAAATTTAGTTTTCCGTCTGTGTCACTTTCTAAGGGTCAAAGATTAGGAAGCTGCTCATGTAAATGAAACTGTTGTATGAAAATCCCTCTTGGTGATAAAATGCACTTCATTCATTCCAGTTCTGTTTTTGATGATGGGGATAGTGATGTCAGTCTTTTAAGGATTATGATTCCTCCATGTTCTGATCTTTTGTTTTCAACACTTCTGTTGAGTGTCATGTATATTCCTTGTCTTGCAAAAAAAATTGTGATGTTCTCTGTACTTGTTGAAAATAGATTAGTCTGAGTTACCAAGATAGAACATATGTACTGTAGCCCTTGCTTCGTGTAAAGGCATATTGAGTCACATATGGTTGCTCCACCTTTGAGAAGCTCCTGCCCATACAAGCTGTAATCTCAGCAGGAGCTGAAAAACTCTTTCATTCATAAAATGAGGCTGTGCCTCTGTAAGAGAGGCAACAGCTGTTGTGTCTCTGTTCCTGCTGCATTCTGGATTTACCTGAGAGCATCTGTCGTCCATCGGAGATGGTGCTGTTGAAAGTTATATTTCGTGAGAGCAGGAACCAGAAGCAGTTTTCTGGGGCAGAATGTGTCCTGTTATATATAACAGGCATCAATTCTGTCTGCTGCTGGGAGCCATACTTCTGTATTTTTTTCCCTGTACTTTGAGTATTGAAGATAAGAATAATTAATGCTCTTATTAAGGAGAATGCAGTGATTTATGTATGGTGTAATATGTGTGGTGGTTTGTAAGAAATGGATTTTGGAGATGCTTTCTATATTGTGGAACGTGTACATACCAGCATTATAAAATTTGGATGTATAGCATCTCAGCTGCTATATTCAGATTAACTGCATTCTGGATACTATAAAAATATTTATATTTAAATAAATATATTTATGTTTATATAAATACGTAAAAAGTTGGACCTCAAAGCTTTTGAATTCTTCACTTAGCGTAAATTAAGGTAGAGTCTCCACTTAGGATTTCTGGTGACCATTCTGTTTCCTCTTGTTTCAGCAGAAGGATTCCTCCATGGAGGAGTCAGAAAGCTCAGGTGATGAAGAGAAGCAGGAAGTAACATCAAATTTCAAAGAGGAATCTAAGGTCACAAGAGACCTTTGTCAAAATACCCAGAAGCCATCCAGAAATGAAACTCCCAGTAAAAAGTAAGCACATGGTGGGCATTTTTAATAAACTGTTAGACCTTTTAGCATGTATTTATGGTTCTACTTTATAGCAGTGTAAAAATCAGTCCTTCAGAGGTTCTGTTTTGAACTACTTACTACTTCTTTGATTTTCCTAGGGAATGTCCTACCTCGACAAGTACAGAAGAAGAAGCTATTCAGGGCATGCTTTCTATGGCAGGATTGCACTATACTACATGTTTACCAGGTCATACTCAAAGCACAGACTGCACAAATAAAAGAACCTCTCTTCAGGAACACAGAAGCTACCCCAGGAGTCGGCATAAAGACAGACAGCCATCTCAGAGCCACAAAACCATAGAGTGTGGTAGGTATCTGAACTAATGACACTGCTGCTCCCTGCTCTTGGATACAGTGCTCAGAATAATCACTCAAAGTTACATTTTTAGATTTGTAGTTATTAGATTAGTAGCTTTAAATAAATCAGACTGACATTTAAAAAGGTGTGTTCTTTCGTTTTGCTTTGTTATGGATTTTTTTCTATAAAAAGTAAATATTACTTCTGAAAACTGAGGCAAACTTAGCTTGTCATTAGAATACCCCTTCTAAATATTTCTATCTAAAAGTTTTGTGGCATCCTTACAAGAATGGAAAAGTTGTGGCTAGATTGAAAGTATTAAAATTTAAGCTTGTCGAACTTCTCTTTAGGTCGGTCTGTGAAGGAGGAGGAAGGAGACTTGGGAACTTCAGCGTGGACTAGACACCTGAACGAAGCTTCGAGGATTACCCCTCAGGTAAAGCAATACTTTTAGTATATTTAGCACATTTTTATAGGAGAAGAGATCATGAAACTGGAAGTACAGAAGGCGTGGTGGACAGGTCTTTACACACTGTGTATCTGACAGATACTTCTGGTTCTGGTAACTGGGTTATTTTTGTCATGCATTTTTTCACTATTATTGTTTTGGGTTTTTTCCTTTCAAATTCTCTTCTCTCATAGTGCCTAATATTAAGGTGTTCAGGGCAGTATCTTGAAAAATAAAAAATACTGTAGTAAAAAAGTGTGAATTCATGTTCATTCTAACTGGGGAAGCACTTTGTTGTTTATTCATTGTTATTCCCAACAAGAACATCAGAACAAGTGGAACATGTCAATAGTATGTATAGTAGAGATACTTGCTTAGGAAATTGGTACTGCCAAACTGATAGCTTTCAACAGCTAGCAGGTAGGAATATTTTTGTTTTCTGATGTCCAGATGGAATCCAGCAAGGAATGAAAGGTTGTGTGTCTTACACTCTGAAAAAGTTCACAGTGTAGAAAAGTTTAGTATTTCTGAGCTTGTCTGTATTAGAAGTATTAGAATAATTAATTAAATAGAACAACTGAAGTTGCAAAATTACAGCCGTTAAATAGGAGTTTTTAACTGCATGCTTTGTAATGTTTGCTTTCTAAGAATATCCAGCTACATGGTACTCCTTTACAGTTTGCAATTGCCACTTTAGCATTTGTTCTCTCATCAGCTGAACACTGAAAACAAATTACCTATTAAAGTAGTCAGTGGTTATGACATGGCTTGTTATAGTGGCTGGTTTAACCAAGAACAATTGCATTTGTTTTGGTCACTGCAAGCTGCAAACAAAACGTAGAGAAATTGAGGACATTAATATGTGTACTTCAGCTGTAGCATTGCCCTTAGGTGCATATGGAAAAGCTTGCACAGAGACTTTGTTGTATGCTATCTTTAAGAGGTATCTGTACTGAAGGAAATGATGGACTCATAAAATGGCCAGATACTGGTGGAACTGAAATACCTGTTTGAATGACACAGTAGTATAATCGAAAAAATTGGACTGAACCCGTAGCCAGAAGCTACTAACCTGTACATTTTTTCTTCTCATTTCCATACTAGGATGCAAATAAAACTCAAAAATATATCAAGAAGGAGGGTGCATCAGAAGCCCATATTAAGGTTCAGGAAAACAGAAGCATAGTCCACAACAACAGCGTGAGTTTTCAGCATGGCAAATATACACGAGACTCCAGCCTAATGCAAGGAGAATGTCAGCTGAGTGATGGCAGCCTTAGTCCTGACAGGCCCTATGGTGAAACGTCCTTGTCTGTACCACTGCACCCAACAAAGAGGCCAGCATCAAATCCACCCCCTATCAGCAACCAGGCAACAAAAGGTAATGCTTATCTCCATCCCCTTGCCCAAGTGGGGTGGGGAGGAAAGAAGAAGACTAGGAAAAGGAGCTGGTAAACATCAAAAAGAGCTGTTAGATGCAGAATCTGAGTAAAGGACAGGATTAGACCTTGAGGAAAAATATGAAGTGAGCATGCTGTGGACACTCAAATTTTGGCATAGGGTATGGGGAGGTGGAATTAGGAGAGATCTAACTGGCCTGAATCAGATTTGCTTACTGAAATCAGATTTGCTTATTAGTCTGATGACCATACTATTTAGTTTTTAGTTTCTAGTTTATATTCTCTAATTTACTCAAGGGAATAACTTGAATAAAATTTGGGAAGCTCAGTTTAGGTTCTCCCCTACTACACCCACTGCCCTTCATAGACTGGAAATATTTGTAAATAATATACTCATTTAATTTATGATAATTCTAGCCAGAGTTTAGGGAAAACAGTTCCTGGGGGGTTTCTTTTAACTATTCTGATTCCCTATTTGCTTTTCAAACTGATTCTGGTGAAAATTTTGCCTGCTTCAGTTTGAAAGCTGAGTTTCACCGTTGTTCTACAATTATTAAAATTCATTCTGAAATTCCTGGCTGAAGTCCTTGCTTGGGTTTTTCAGGCAAACGTCCAAAGAAAGGAATGGCAACTGCTAAACAGCGCCTTGGGAAGATCCTGAAGCTGAACCGGAATGGCCATGCACGCTTCTTTGTTTAATGTAGCTGCTACTTCTACTACTGCTGTCTTTCCTACACAGACCAATATTGAGGGCAACAGAGCCTGGAGCTGCTGTTATTCCTCTGCTTGAAGCAGACTTGCATGTACCATAGAAAACACTGCCTGATGAACAAAAGAAAGAAAGAAAAAGAAGAAAAAAAAAAAGAAAAGAAAAAAACACACAAAAAACCAACCCAATGCTGCATTTTCACTGTGCCACACCTGCTCAGCAATAACCATATGGGAATGGGGAAATCTTCAGAGAGACATGGACTGTGAGAAATAGTCTCTCATCAGGGCTTGAATATCTTTTGTTGCTGGTAGTTTCTGACCTAAATTAATGAGTGGAAGATGATGAAGGTGGTTTATCAATAATTTATTTCTGATAGATTTTTCACAACTTTAAAATTCATTTAAGAAGCTATTTATTTGGAAGACTTTTTCTGTGGGGGTTATTAATTTAGATTTAATAATGTGAAAGTTTTAAATTGTTTTGATAATGTGTGTTTGGTGCAGTGGAGAGCCACATTAATTGTGATTAGTCTGGACTCCTAAATTTGATATTCAGGTTATAGTCTTAAATAAGGGTGAGATGCATTATTAATTATTTTTTAAATTAAGGCATAAGGAATCTTTTTTTTTTTTCCTGCTTTTTGTAAGCTATTGGCTGGGCTTCTGTTGACTTGCAAGTTGCATATTCTCTGCCCGCTTGGTTATTTTTTGACCTGTCCTTTTTAATATCAGATCTATTTATTTAATGGACTAGAAGAGACTGCTAAAGCCAGAAGAATTTTCTTATGTCAGTCCAGTAGCTAACTTGTTTTAAACTGCACCTCTTTCCTCCAAATCTGAGTGCATATTTTCCTCCTGATGATCTGTCTGTGATGATTTTCTTCTGTAAAAAGATTTCCTGAAATTGTATTTGTACAAGTTATTTGAGAGTTGGTACAAAGGAGGAAAACGCAATATATCTTTTGGAGGAACGGGGACATCAGTTAAGATGTTTCTTCAGAATAGTTGCTCTCAAGTAACTCATAAGATATACATTGCAGTCATAAGATTTGGCATTTTACTTAATGTAGCATGGAAGAAGCATTAAAGTGTTGTTATTGTACGTTAAACACATTTTACTGAAGAGTCATGAAAGCAGGAGAATGTGTGTTGCTTTCAAAGCTGGGCGAGACAGCAAATTAAAAGTCTTAACTGGTCCATATATATAAGCATTTGAGTAGCTTACTGGTATCAGAATGATCATTTGTGTCAGGCTTCACACAGAGCTGATAGCAAATGCCAATTCTGATTTATTGTAAATAATTTTGATTTAAAATTTGTATTTTTCTGTAATATAAAATTAAATATTTAACTTTTGAGGGACGGGGATGAAGGCGGTAAGAGGAATACTTTTACTTGATTCTGGAAAAAGGGCATTTTGCAGGGTCCAGCCAAAATGTAAACATTAATATGCTAGTGACAACAATATTGTTGGTTGGTTGGTTTTTTTTTTTAATTGGTAAGAGTAAAAATATTCCTGCTTAGCTGTCCAAGTCATCAAATTGATTTAATTTTCCACACCAGTTTTTCCTTCCTCCATATTCTATACTGGAATAATCTTCTCTTGTGGTTTAAAAACAAAGTCAGTTTTATTTTCCAGAATATTTGTGTGGAGTTGTTTTTATTTAGGCTAGATTACGAATGCCTTTAGAAATTTGTGGAAGTAGTTCTGATGTCAGGTGTTCTTTATTGCTGCAGGGTCAGAACCAGTTACCACTACGTTATCCTGTTTCTAAATGGAGAAACATCAAAATATAGTGCCACTGCAAAAAAGTCAGGTAGCTTCCATAGCTTTACTTTGTCTGGAGCTTGAAAATTATAATTTAGCAGTGTCTTTTGAAGCCCTACTTTTACTTCACAATGACTTGACTTGTTTTGTGACTTGTATGGGTGAATTTTTAAGTTGTGGGGTTTTTTTGTTTGCTAATTAATATTTCACAAAAACAAGTTTTTTGTCTTTAATTTTTTTTTTTTAAATTTTAACACAAGTTATCCACCTTTAGAATATTGGGAATGGAGGTAGTCAGGGATTTCTGAAAAGCAGAAGATAAGCTAAGTACTCTACAGGTGCTGAAGATGACGATAAGGACTTGCTGTTCTCAGGTGCTATGTTTTCTAGATGGAAATAGTTCAAAGAGAATATTTTAACTATCTTTTAATATGTTCTCACCAAAGTAAGTCAAAGAAATAAACTATGTTGTCAATATTAGCTAAAATTATATACCCATATAAATTTTCTCTTTTGTTTAAACTTGAGCAAATGGTTAAATGCCTGCCAGGCTTTGGAAGTTGTTTAAGCTTTAGCATATTGAACCAAACTGTTTCCTTCCTGCTGGCTGTACAATTTCTAATGATAGAAAACTCCAGTTTAGGGCAGCAGTCAGATTCAGAGCAGAATGAAGAATGAGTTCTCTCTCCTTAAAGACAGATTTTTGTCTGAAGTAAAAGTATGCCAGAATAGAATCTGGAGTAAGGAATTTTAAAATACTGAGTATGCTTTCTTGTACATGTGACTGGTTTATACAGAGTCTCTTTTCTGACCATCCACACTATTTATCTGTATCTTACTGTTGAAACATAGATATGGCTGGACCCATATATATTATTTCTTCTTGGTTTTATCCTTTCTTTTACTCTTTTTTCTACCTTTTTTTTTTTCCAAGTGGCTCTCCACTGTCATGAATTTATGTAATAGTCTCTTCACAGGCTGTCAACAGGCAGAGGTTCTTTCCCATTTTCTTCAAATATCCATGCTTCCAGCAGAAGTTAAATCTGATGTTCCAACTCAGAACAAGTAATTTAAAAGAAATTGCCATGTTGAGCAGTGTTTTAAAAAAAGAAAAACAACAAAGGGGAAAAAAGAAATCTCCTGGTAGCTCATGAAGAGGATGTGGTGACCTCACTCGTTTTGTGTACTTGTATGTAGAGATATATTTATTGTATTCTAGCTGAAATCACTTCTGCGCCAATCTTTCTGTAGATGGACTGAACCTTGTGTTGTTGTACTGGAGAGAAAAGGCCCAATTTTTTCCCTTGCTGTCTCACTTGGGGTGGAAGAGGGAGGGAGCAGGGGTCACTGGCTGGACAACAGCAGATTACGCCTGCTACGGTAACTCGTTTTCAAGGATGATCTTTTTTGAAAAGTCAGAGAACTCGGATTTGGCATAAAACTCAATTTTATTGTTTTAAATTTTTTTTTGTAGACAGAACAGTAGGAAATGAAATATTGTAGGGGTTTTCCCACTCTCTTAAGTTCTCACGTTCCTACAATTGCAAAAAAAGAAACAAACATAAAAATGGAAAGACCACCCAGAAACTATATCCAAGACTCTTCCAGCAACTTTCCCTTTTCTTCTCCTACTATACTTGCTAATAAACCCTGGCTACAGGGTAGCCTTTGTTGACCTCTGAGGTAGATTACCTATGCAACCTATAATACTCTACATGAATTCATTCTTACAGAGAATTTTGGAAGGGTTAGATGTTGAGGGTTAAAACTGTTGTTTTCTGATCACATGGGGGGTTTGAATTTTTTTTTTTTTTTTGGTGGTTGAAGTGCTTGTGTTACCTTTGGTAGAGATGTAAGAGAGCACAGTGTCATGATCACATTTTAGATGCTTCAGCTTTCCCTGGGCTTTGCTCTAAGGCATAAGCTACCTTCATTCACAAGGCCATAAAGTTGCAAGTGTTAAAAGTTTTTGCAGGATTTCAAAGCCAGAGCTGGTGAGAATCTTGCCTACCCCCTCTTTGGTAGCTGTGGAGACTAAGTAGAACTGAAACTATGACCCAGTGAATGACCTAGTGACTAGTGCCCTCTTTAGGCTCCACGTGCCCACCTGTCCCTTCACACTCCCACCATGACCCCCAAGTCTTGTGTCTTTCCAGGGTGTCATTCACGTAATACTTCCAGACCATTAGAAGCTGTTTGTAGTTCTGGGGCTGAGTGAGCCCAGTGCTACTCTTTGACAGAAGAAATATGAACGGAACCAAGGGCCTTACTGTTTATCGTTAAACAAGATGAAAAGCTGCAACATCCATTTTTCCAAAAAATAAACCCAACAAAAAACCACCCTGGTAACCCTCTTAGTGGGAGAGTATGAATGATAAGTCATGCAGTGGATGGGAAATAAAAGTAGCACTGATAAGGAAATGCATGTTCTTCATAGGCTGCATTTCTGTTTGGAAAAAAAAAGACTTTTTCTACTTTTAATATAAATTAAGCCATAAGAGTTTCATGCTGTGGGAAGGGAATGAAAGGGATCACTTTAAGAGATTATATTGATATGTATTGTCACTTCTGCTGGGAAATGTCTATTGCTGCCAATGCTTTGGTGAATCTTTTTTTTTTTTTAAACAAACATGGAATTTGAAAAAAAAGAAGGGGCTAGTTCTTGGCTATATTTACTAGTTTTGTAGTAATGTTTTGCTGGCCCATTTTGTCTTTTCCTCCTTTTTCTACTCTCATAGTCTAATTTCTATCTTTCCTTCTTAATGTTTCTGACAATATTAGCTTGTCTGCTCAGTAGGGGTCGGTGTATGTGTGTCTTCCTTTTTACAGAAACGCACTACTGTGTTAAGTATTTGGCTGGGAAATGGGATGCTGCAGCTTTAAGAGCATTTTTTTCAATTCATAACAGTATTTCCCATCCTCTTTTGCCTGCAGGCAGGGAAAGTGTATGTACAGTATTTATTTTGTTTTGATTTTACTTTAAATTTGTAAGTTTCTATAAGTAGTTCACATTGATTATTCTAGAGGAGGACAAGTGGCTTTGTTTAAATTTGTATTTGATATTCATAGTTTCCACTTTCTGTACTTTAAAATACTGAAATTAAAAAATTGTATGCTTATGTTTTGATTTTAGCACTCGAAAGCGTTTAATTTCTTCAGACTTCTGCTCATTTACTTCAGTGTAAATACAGTAAAATCTACAGAATATCATCAGGAGAAAAATGCTTTCTAGGTCCAGTCTCTGTGCCCTTTGCTTGTCACTTTTTAAAGAAGAAATTTTGTGGAGAAATGTGAGGGAATATTCTCATACCAATTTTTTTTTAAAAACTTTTTCAAAGTGCAAGTTTCATTTCAATCCAAGTATATTATATGGGAACTAAATGCATTTTGTGAAGATGTGTATATTCTTTTTGAATCCTAATATAAAAAGGAGATTGAAGTGTTTGTGATTCATCGTATTATCAGACCTCGATCTGTAAGAAGGGTGTCAAATGGTATTTTTGTGTTCTTGCTCTTGGTTTTTGTTCAAGTTTGTCTCAGGCTACTGATGGCTGACCCATCTCTTGATTTATTGGTAGTTTTGGTTTTTTCTTTTTCCTTGAAGCATGTGCAGTTTCTGGAAGAAGAGCTTTCTCTTTCACACTTACACATATGCTTCGTCATGCTTGCTTTTGTCCTGGAGGACTTCCCTGCTGATTTTTCCCTCCAGACATCATCATCTGGTTTGCAGCTGCCAGTGCTCCCTGTTCTGACTCCTGTGGCAGTGCAGTGTTTGCATGTGGGTGCTTTTCTAGGGGTGACGGAAGCGTTGCTGCCCCGTACCGCAGCTTGGTGCAATGGCTTTCCTTCTGCACCACTGACCTGCTTCAGTGCTGTGCTGGGGTCATTTATGGGAGCCTGAGATAAACGATGCACCAATGGCGTTGAAGAACCAGGTGGCAAAAGGGGTTTGATATGAGCATCCTGTTCAGCTGTTCACGTTTGCTTCTTAGCCTGACTTCAGTTTACACAGAATTTATGGTTGACTATAATGACTAGGAGATCTGTTCATTGACTTAATCGTGCCAGGTGCTTTACAAAGAACAAGAATGCCGACCTCATCAAACCGTGCACTGCTTAATGGAACAGTTAAAAACCCACAACAGACTGGGAAGTTTTGTGGCCTAAAGTTTAAAACATGGTAGTGTTGTAGATTTTGGGAGCAGAAACTTCTGTGCTGTTTCAAAAACAAATTTCATTTGAGTGGAGTAAGAAATCACGAGGAAAAATCATGAGTCAGGTACAGGGGTTGAAGATGAAATATTTATATGTTCAGAAACCTGTTCCCGTTGTATTTTGACATGCCTTTACATCTTTTCAATTAATGCGTTAAAACTGATTTTAAATTTGGTTAGCCCAAGATTTGCCAAAGATCGGAAAGAGCTGTTCGTCTGTCAGAACAACTGCTTTTTTTGAAAAGGTCTTAATCACTGTGATTGAAGAGCAATGCTACAACCTATGCATTTCCATCAAACACTCCTCTGGATTTGTCACACTCAACTCACTGCTCATAGTAATGTTTTGGTCTTAAAGTGATAGACTTAAGAGAGCTCCTCAGTGGGCCACAAATACGAGTTTCATACCCATACTATAACCTACACAAGCAACTTTCCTATTTGCCCTTCTGTTTTTTGCCAGCGACATTTCAGAGATTTTTTTCTGTGACAGCTATTTAGTGGATAATAGGACAATATACTGAAAAATGTGAAATATCTTAACTGATGCTTTAAATGCTACTGGATAGCCTTCAGCAGCTGGAGCCATCTTTTCATTAGAAGTCAGAGTTGCTGGTCTTCTGCTTTTCTGTTTGCAGAGGATGGTGAAATACTTACCTGGATTGTTCTTTCCTAAGGGACAGATGGTTTTTAAAGGTTTCAAGACTTCCAAATCCAGCAAAAGAATTGAATTTCTAAAGTCAGGGAATGAACAAGATACCCTTCTTGGTATCTGAAGACTAAAGTTACTGATTTTGGTTTTTAATCAACAGTATTCTGCTGTGTTTGAGGTAAAGTACCCCCTTGTCAAGTGCCTACAGACTGGCTTTTCATTTCTGTACATTTGGTGAAGTTCAGCTCTCTCTAGAGGGTTTGTCCTGACCTGCTTAAATTGTGAAGCTTTTGTGGTGGCAGCTCATTAGTTAACAAATTCAACCAAACCTTTTCTAGTTTGTTTTCTTTAGGTGGAACTTCAGATTGATGATGGAAACCTGACTAATAGCATGAATGGCGAAGTCAGTCATGCTGAGTGTTAGTTTCTGTAGAAACTTAGTTTTTTCTTTGTATAGAAGTATTTGTCTTGGGAGCTCTTGAAATTACACATTTTAGTGCTGGTAAGTAATGTCAGCTGTCTCAAGCCAGAAGTTAATGGGGACTGAAACTGTAAAACCAGAATGTTATTGTTACTCCTTCTGATACAGCCAGGATTGTTAGACATTTGGTTTCTGCAACGGTAGTGACTGAAGTTTTTACCTGCAGAAAAAACAGCTGGTGATCAAGCCAGTGAATAAAATCTGTCATTGCCAGAGCTCACAGTATTCCACCTAACAGCTGGCTAATAGCACAGTTTGCTTTGTCTAGACTAAGGTCTGATTTCTCTAATGCCAGTTATATTCAGTCTTAAGATCTTAACTACTGCAAATTTTTGAAGAATTGTGTTTGGCTTAATAGATCTATTTATCTGTACTGCTTCTGCTGTATTTGCTTTGGTCTTGGAAAAAATACTCTACTTTGGAACATATAAGTCAACTAAAAAAAACCAGTATACAAAGAGTTTGCTTGTTTGTGGTGCTTCGCCCCAAAGTTTATTTCTTGTAAGAAATTTTTGCTGCAATGAGTGTGAGTGAAGTTCCCAGCCATACTTGGAGAATGTGGTATCTATCTGGAAGAAGCATTTGCCCACCAATCATACACCTTGGTGGTAAGTCATAAAGATCCAAGTTGGCTTTTTGTTCTGGTTAAGCTAAAAGCCAACAAAACTCTAGAAACTGCTACTCTGGTCTCCTAAAATAGGATGTGGGCTGTGGAAATTTTGGTTTAACTTGGCAGCAGTTTCAGCCTAGTATTAATTTGAAGAAGATACTAAATCTTGTGCTTCATTCTTAAGTTGATTTCTAGTTACAAAGGGTTTTTTATTTTTTTACAAAAGGTCTTTGAATAGCTCTGTTACAGTTCTGGCCCAGTAAAAAATTTCCTGTGCTCAACCAGCCCTTGTAGAAAGAGTTTTAAATTCCATCATGATATGGTTACTGAACAGAGCTGTTCCCACGTGTTAAAACATTGCACTTCTTGAAGAAGAGCACTCAAAGTGTATTTGCCATGCCAGCTGCCCTAAAAGTAATGTCAGAACGGGTTGGTCAGATGAGGTTCCTCCTTGAGAAGAACCGCTTTGCTTCCAAGTCTGTTCATATTCAGCCCAGGTCTCCTGGGAGCAGGGAGAAGAAAAATCTGTGAGCTGTGCAGTGCACTACTGCGAATTGAGTTGATCATATTGCAAAGACTGCTGGACAGCTGTGCCTGTCATTAAGCACCACAAGTGATATTGAATAGTTGCAGTCTTGGGAGGGAGACCAAGCATTAAATGGGACATGGCATGTGAAGGATCCCTTTTTCCCCAGGCTTTTGCAGCAGCTCAGAAAAGAGGAATTGGTGAGATGCTTTGGGAAAACTCGAAAGCACTGTGTAACATGCCTCTTCTGGTGCTACAGGAAGTTATTTTAGACACTGGTTCTGTTAATGCATTTTCTTCACTATTAAGAGGATTTCACTTTAGGAAGTTCAGTTTGTACAGAACCCTGAAAGATACTTCGTGTTATACCTCCCAGTTTCCTTATGGATGAGGTTTGTAAGGGGAAGCGATCTGTACTGGAACAACTCAAGTATTTGGAGAGTGGGCATTCCTGTGTAGCACTCATGGTTCCAGTGTAAGACATTTCCTCCATACCAGCCTTGTGTATTCACAATACAGAGCCACTGCTGTGCCTTGGTAGCTTATCGACTGTTTTCAGTAGTGTTGCCATTATTTTCTGTTGCCTCTAATCTCAAAGAATTTTGAATGGTATAAAATGTCAGCTACCAAACTCCAGTAATACTAGCTATGATTAAAGGAATGTCTTCGCTAATCCTTTTATTAAACATTTCAGTAGACACCAAAATAGTGCTGTCAATACTCTTAAAATACTTAAATTCTTTTCCACTTGGTTGGGACGTTCAGCCATTTCTGTATTTTTTTCTGCACTGATATGAACTCTCACTGTATTTTACAGTTCATGGCTTAAAGAAAAAGCTGAGTTACTATTGTGTGCCACACTGTTGTGGTTCACTGAAAAGGACTAAATATTGAGAACAACACAAAAAAGAAATCACTGATCTGTTAAACATTCTGTGGAGCCCACACCTCCAGTCATTAGCTGAAGCACTAGAGCACAGGTTGTGGTATAACTTGGTATCTTAAAGATGTCATGTTGACTAATCAGATCAAAATGTACAGAGTGGTAGGGAATAGAAAGGAAACTGTATCTATAAAATGAAGTAATTTTTTATGAATTAGCTACAGGAATACTAGATTTTTCACTCTCACCTCCATGAAGGAGTTGATCTGAATAGGGTTAATACCTGAAATACTTAGACTAAGGTGATCGAAATCACTGCAAGTAACACGGCCCAAACAGGGTTCGTTTCTGGCTAGAAGCACCACTGGTTTCTGGNTTTTTTTTTTTTTTTTTTTTTTTTTTTTTTTTTTTTTTTTTTTTTTTTTTTTTTTTTTTTTTTTTTTTTTTTTTTTTTTTTTTTTTTTTTTTTTTTTTAGGGAAGAATCTGCTTAGATTTGCACACCTTGTCTACCCTTTATTTCTAACTAGTTCATATACTGAACATGCATATGATAATTCTGATGAGATTAGTATTGATGCCTCAGCTGAAGTAGTGACATAGCTTTAAATATGTAGCTGTTCTTCTAAGGGTTTTCAGGTGTTGCGGTTTGCTCTTTCGGGATCCGTGGTCAAGACTTAGGATGATGCACAGCTCCCAGTGCTCTTCTGGAGAAAAGTGATCTTGCTGCCTCCTGGCCTGTTGTGGGAGGGAGGCAAGATGACCCTCTCTGCTGCCTGGGAGTTGCTTTCTCCTGTGCAGGAATTCATTGCAGGGGAAGGCTTTGGATTGTGCTGCTGAATGTTAACCTTTGTTTTGCTAATGTGATGAGGGCCTCAGGGATGTACTGGTGAGGGAAGGGGTCTGAGTAATCGCAAGTCAGCAGGGTATTCCGACCCTGCCAGCCCCTGTGGTGCAGAGCATGGACAGGGTGGGACGCTGAAAGACTTCCATATGTTCCCCTGTGTGTGGGCATAAGCACCAGCCAGACTGAGACCTGACCAGTCTCACCAGGGTCATCTGAGAGGACGGCTCCCATCCCCAGCCACTGCCCGCTGGGGACTGTGGCCAGGTGGGGAAGGGTTTTAGGCGTTCCCTTCCTTCTGTGGCCTCCTCTTGTCCTTTGCATGGATGTCAGGTCTGGAGAGGTTAAGCACATTTCTGTGATATACATGACACAGAACAACATGGAGTTATCCAAGCTGGTACCTGGAATGGTGTGAGCTTTCTTATAAATGCAACCCCTGGGGTCAGCTTGGGTTTTGAGCATTTTGAAGTGTTATTTAAATCTTACTTTTCCAAACAAGTTTTTCACTTATGCTGCTGGCATAATATGAAGGGAACCTCTCCATTTTGCAGTTTCGGAAAAGTTCTTTCTAAACAATTGCCATTTTGGTATGTTTCATTCTCCATTTGTTACTTTGAAACTGAGTGGACTGTAGCTTTGTCCAATGTTCCAGTCACATAATAATGTAGCAGCTTTGCCTGGAAAGCCATGTTAGTGGCACTGAATCCATCAGCATTTCCGTCACTGCAGTAACGGGACGGAAGGAGGTTGAACAGACATATTTCATTTTTGTATAAAAACATCTAATCCAAACATCTCTTGTGGAGAATTGTTTAAAAACTCTGGATCCCTCTGCTTGAATTTCTTTATCCAATTTCTTTAGCCAGGAAGATTGGGCTATAATGATTCTGGCTGGTTTTGCAAAGGATCTAAATTGGAGGATATTTCCTGACTCTTAAATTTTTTTTTTTTTTGTCTATTTAACTTCTCATGTTTTGACTTCTGTACTGTTGCAACCAAGTTTGATACAAGTTAAAAATCAAAAATCTGATAAATCTTAAATGGATTATTTCTATAGATTTTTAGTTTTTGTAGCTAGAGGCTACAGAATCTCAATGAGCATTTTAGAGATCTATATTGATTTTTACTTCTTCTTCACCTAAATTTTTGGCTATGCTTTGCAGTGTTTCTGCATTGAAGTACTGAGTCCTTTTCAGTGATGTGATTCTCATATGTAAACTAAGACATCTCTGGCCTTCCCTGCTACATTTTTCAAATTCTCCAAATCTCTGGGGATGTTTCTGAGTGCAACTCTTGCTAGCTGATTTTCCTGTCTCCTCAAATGCTGTTGATATTCTAAGGTGCTAATTAATGGCACAGTGTGAGCCCAAAGGTTAGCATACCTGTGAACAGCTGGTAAAACTCAACAGCCCAAAGAACTTTCAAATCAACACCATCAAGATCATCATCAATAATATCAATTCCTGGGAAATTAAGAAAGTGTAATAGTAAAATTTAGAAAAAGAGGTTTTTCTCTCTTGGAGGTGTTTTGGCAAGGGACTTCTAGATCACTTTCAAACACAGAACCTACATCACTTTTATTTTGCAAGGTATCATAGAGGTGTGCAGAAGAAAAGGTGCATATTTGTGCCCACGTGTGTGCAGCTTATTTAATTTTCCCACAAGTAGGGATTGACGTCTGAGGTAAATACTGTCTGCACAGGAATGCAGTTGGACACAGGGCCAGGCTGCGCCTCTGATCCATTGTGTAATCCACTTCTCTCTCTCTCTCTCTCTCTCTATGACAGAACCTGAGCAACATCTAGGTTTTGGAAGCCCATGGTTTGCACCTCCTGTGTGGAATAAGGGACAGTGATCATGTAGAAGCGGCAAAGGAAAAGAAAAAGGAAGGGATGCTGAAGATTGTGGGGGAAAATGAACCCTCTGATGTTGCTTAAGTCAGCTGTTGAACAATTCTGTGCCAAGTCATCGGAAGGATGTCCTGGACAGAACGTTTCTAAAAGGAGCCTTTCTAGTGCAAGATGCTGGGTTTAATAGCTCTGATGTGAGGCATCTTGGGTGTGTACAGAAAATGGGCAGGATTAACAACAATTTCTACTAGCACACCCTTAAGAAACTGCCTGATGCTTCCTTCTGAAATTTCCCAGTAGGTCAAGTCAGTTTTTGATGGCAAGGTTCTGAGCAAAGGCAGATGTGGTGCCAAGGTTATGTTTCTACTACCTGGCTGGTAGAATGTGTATAATAAATTCATATAAATTCATTTATACATGTATTCATATATTCATATATTTAAATATCTTTATAAAGAAATCAGAAGTTGTTCTGCAGTGCTCTAACGTCATACTCTAATAGGCAGCCAGAAAGGGAGTGGAGACCATTGCTAGTGACAGTCTTTGCAAAAACTCTTATGTTGTTTTCTTTCCTCCTTGTTGTTTCACTTGGCCGTTACTGCTTGTCCTTTGTGATGTATCCTTTCTGGGATGGCAGCTGTTGGACGCTTGTGCAGTGCCTCACAAAGAGATTTAGTTAACAGCTTGGGCCAGGATTAGTTATAATTTAACTTTCTGTAATATTTTTACCCACGCTATTTGAGTAGAACAGAATTTCCCATTCTATCCATTCCATTCCAATCTCAGAAGATGGTAGGGGTAACTCCTTCCTCTTTCCCTCTTGCTATCCTGCAGACTCAGCATGAAGAATGCTTCAACAGACATAAATATTTAGGAAGGATGTATTTCCTTGGCTGTGGGTCATACAAGACTGGAAAGCACAGCAAATGAAATTATTTCTTCTGCTAGGAATAAAGTGTGAAATTTGTGATTTTTATTAAAAGAGCCTCAAATGTGAGGGATAAGGATGTGTTCATTCCCTTTAAATCTGCAAGCAGTGTGGAATGAAAGCCTTTACATCACTCCCAGAATATGTGGCTCATTTTATGTTTCCGCTTCATGCGTTTCTTGAGTACAGAAAAGAATAATGTCAGAAAGCTGTGTTTTTATTCGAAAGCTGTATTTTTATCCTTGAGCTCTTAACACAGGGAAGTTAGTCCAGTATTCCTGACCACCAGGAGGAGCTCATGACACAGCCTGTAGCGTTAGCCTCCTGCCTCCGAGCCTGTGAGAATTTCTCCGAAGAGGGAACTTCAAGTCCGAGCAGTGCAGGGGCAGCCATCCCCTTGCAGCTGTCAGTGCTGGCATTTGACACAGGAATGCACAAAATAAAACTACACCTGGAAAAGGTGAAACGATCCAAACCCGGGGGCAGGTGGGACAATGTGCCATGGGCAGATGCTGGGAAGTGAGAGAATGTGATTATCCATCATATTGTGAATGGCTTTGTTTATACAGAGAATCCTGGCCTCAAACTTTACTTCCAAAATCTTTTTCTCCTTGGTAAAAAAATAAGGCATAAGATGGCATAAAGACCAGCTGGCAGCCAGAAGAGGGGAGTGTTCCCATGGTACAGTGCTTTATAAAGTTTTAGTAAAGCTCTTTATAGGCAAGTCAGTAACGCCACTCTTCTCACTAATGTGAATGTTCCCAGCTATCCAAGGGTGGCAGAACAAATTTGTAAGTTAAAAGCTGGTAGTTTTTATTGTGGAAATGATGCTCGATTTCACCAAGTGTAGAGCTTCACTTCACAGCTAAGTTTCCTCTGTTCAGGACAAAGCAGGACAGAGCCACCAGCACTGAAATTGATGAAGAAATGATTTTAACAACTTTCTGCAAAACTGCAGGATGAATGAGAAGAGCCCACTGTCTGTGACATCTATTCTGCTCTCTGTCTATTTTTGTACTTGTTTTAAAATTTAGTATTCAACATTGCCTCAAGACTAACCAGTTCCCTTTTCACTGAGGCAAGACTGATGTCTGTAACCCAGTGACTGTGGGTACCTTTCTTCTTGCTGAAATAAATTAATACTGAACAGAGTCTTTTTATCATAGCCGTGCTCTTATCAGACCATCTCCCTTTATATTGCTTCCTTCCCCAGCCATTGTGGGAACAGACATCCTGCCCAAGGCATCGAAATCCGCAATCTGCTGCTTCTTCTATGGAGCCTCTGGATTTTTGCCAGCAGCCCCTTGAGGTGGTCCCAGATGTGATTGCTTTTTCTGTGCTACCCTGAAAATATCCGGTAAAAACAAAGGACTGCACTCACCCCAGTTACCGCTTCGGAGGCCAGCACTTCCTCTGCTCTCAGGGATGTACAGTGGGAGATGTTAGGCATGATGTACTCCAGAGAAACCATGACTAAAATGGCAGGGTCACAGTCAAAGGGATATTCCTACAATAGAATAAAGCCAATCTTTTTATTGCATCTCTCAGCTGCTCCTCAAGTTTACCTCCAGTTCCCATGAACCCAGGAGATGTGTATGGGGTGTCTTTCCCACAGCATTCTTCTGCAGGGAAAATGCAAATTCCTTGCACCTACGTTGTGTGTGAAAGGAGATTGTTTTAATACTGCTTTTCTTCAGTTGGGGGGAGGGGGGAGAAGCAAACAATTCTATTTTTATTTCAAAGTAACTTGGACTTAAAATAGCCACTGCCTTAAAATAAAACCAAAATGGTTTTTTGATTCAATAGCTTTTTTGGGGAGAAGGCTGGGAGAGAGAGGAGGGAAGTGAAAATACCAGCTCGTGGCAGTTATTGTGGCTTAGATCTGTGGGGGGTTTGTGCTATTCTGGTAGTTTTGGAATTTTCAGTAGTCCTGTCTATCAGAAAACCAGCATTGTAGTCCTGGCTATTACTGTCAGTGGTTGAAGATACCCATGTGAAGGCAGAGTAAATGCATCTTCCTGCTGGTTTCCCTGCGTAATGTCTTATAATCTCTTACTTTTTTCTTGGTTCTTTGATCTTGCCTGCAGCTTCCCTGCTCCGGGTTGCCTGACAGAGTTCCCATAGCCTACTTTGCTCCATAGATGTTTGTGCATGCAGTAAAACATTCAGAAGGGTTTTAGACTGGTCATCAATTTTTAGGCATTCACTACTTGAGGAAGGATGGGTGAGAATCCGATGCGATTTTTTCTATGAGTCTGTGGTACTTACTTGAGCGTCACAAGAAAGAAAGAAAAACGTCAAGTGTCTCTCTATTGGGATGCATCTTGTAATCTACCAGTCACTAAAGTGAAAAGGTTGGAGGGAATTCAAAAGAAGAGAAGAAAAAAAAATGGATCCCAGTGAAATCTACACATGCCATGCCTCAGCAGTTCTAAAAAGCCATGTGTCCTTCAGCTGGGCTGAGGAATTGTTCCCATGGAAGGCACTTCATTGCTACTTTAGACTATGAAAAACCTCTGCTCTGCAACTTGTTTTCCTGACGGCGAGTACTTGGAGAAAGTCGATGTTGCACTCATCCCTTGGGTTTTGCAGTGTCTCTTGGAAGGATGTTTATGTAGAATTACTATGTGGATGTGTTTATGTGGAATTACTACGGCTTTTCAGGACTGCAGCTTACCGTGTGATTCTCTCTTATGTCTCCTCACCAGTCTGCAGATAAACCCAGCCAGCTTTCTGAGATCCAGCTATGGCTGTCCTTGGGGCTGTGCGGTAAGTTTGTCATGCTGGGGATGTGAGGGCATGTCCAATATGGCCTTCAGGTTTATTTCCAGAAAGAGAAGTGTATCTCTGTGGCATCTGTTCTGTTAAATATTGACTTTCTATCAGCAGTGTTAGAGGTAAGGAAGCTCCCTAGAAAAAAATCAGCCCATGGGGATATGCATGGTGTTTCTATGACTGGAGCACATTTTTTTTAGTTTGATTGGGGTTTTTTTTGAAGTTGGGGCAGAGAGGTGTTTTGAAGCATCTTTTCACACAAGGCAGGAACATCACTTTGACAAAGAAGAGGGGCTGGTACTCAGTCCTTTGCAAGCAAGACTGATAAAGCAGAGCACCTTAGTGACTAAAGGTCTGAGATGCATTTTAAACAATGCCTGCCTGTTTGTTGTTACTTTTCAGAAAATGCCCTGACCTTGCAGACTTACAGATGGGTTTTTCTTAACACTGTGTGCAATGCCAGCTCCAGCCAGAAACACAGCACCCTCTGTAAGCAAACAGCCTGAAATAAAGGGCCAGAGGTGGGTTGTGAAGAGTCAAGAGCTTGAGCCTAAAGCATGATGAAAACTTTTACAAGAGAGGAAAATGCAAAATAAATCTGATGGTCCATGAAAAACTGGTGATAACACATAAATGGATGTGCAGCCAAGAAGGAGGTAAGTGTATTGTGCATTTGCAAGCACAGTGGCAGCACAAGACCAGTCTACAATTGTTGCATGTGGCACAGTCTCGACTTTTTTGCATCAGAAGGAACACTGTAAAATGCTCTTAGGTGAGATCTGTACCTGTCCCTCTTCCTATGGTGTGAGCTGACTGCTAGCCAAGGAGAGCCCATGTCAGCTGATGGGAAGGGTGAGTTTTAAAGGGTTGATGCACCATTTGATACCCATTTATTCCTGTGCACTTCTGCCAAGGCTTCCATGAGGAAACCAAGTGTGTGGGTGGGAGCTCTTGTCCAGTCTTTCATACACGTGTGTTACCCAAACCACAGCCAAGGAGAGACACGGAAGCAATGATGTGCTAAAGACACCAAAAGAAGCTGGCTGCAGAGCAGGAACCTCTGCCTGCACCCCCAGGACCCCAGCCTGGCAACCTGAGAGTTGGCTGTAGTTATTTCATTTCCAGGAAAAAGGCTGATGCTATTGACCCTGAGTATTATTTGCCTAATGAAATACAGGGAACTGAGGGGTGGGGCATAGATGTGAGCATCTGCGGTTTGCTGTTTTTCCTCCCTCTCCTTCCCTGGAAGAGTTTTGCAAGAATGCCTTGGCACTGCCAGAACACGAGTGCTGATGGCTGGTAGAAACATCCCTGCTCCAAGGGTGTCATATCCTGGAATGCTCTACATTGCTGTCTGCAGCCCTTACAGATGCAAACCACGTGGCTGGAGCCTTCCTGCCTGACGGAGGAGCCACAGTCTCAGTACTCCAAGGATCCTCGCAGCAAGATGTTGTTTTGCCAGATACCGTCAGCCTTTAATGGTTCCAAGTGTTAAGTTTAGGTGTCTGGGGCCCTGCCTGTGACACTGAGCCCAGCTGTCACCTCTGTGGCCCAAGCAGAGCAGGGGTGCTGCAGGGACTCGGCCGTGAGAGCAGACTGGCCTCAGCCTGTGCTGCTGGACCAGGTGAGCTCTGCCAGAGCCGCTTGTTCCAGCAGCTATTGCCACTGAAGGCAGAGGGAGGCAGGTCATGTATCAAGCTGATTTCTGGATAGTGTGGCATCTTTGTCTGTTAGAAAGCCCAAATGGATTTGCAGATCCCAAAGAAAACACCATCTGCCTCATTACTGAGCTGCATTCTGTTCCTGCTCTACCCCCCAGCTGTATTCCCCAACAGGGATTTATTGTTCCTTTTCAATCTGATGTTTTACTCTCCAATTCCCCTGTCTTCCTATGGTTGTCCCTGTTGATTCCCTTTCCAGACCTGCTGCTCTTTTGTCTCCACTGCCTTTGCCAGTTGGAGTGAGACACTTGAGAGGAAGTGTCTCCCTCAGAAGCAGCTTTACCTGCCCACCCCGTTATCTGCCAAAAGAGAGGAGCTCCTCTGGAAACATAGCAAAGGAAAACAGTGCCACGAAGTTGCACAGGTCCCGCCCTTCCCACAGCGTTCCTGTGAACCAGACATTAAACACCCGAGCTGTTATGCACAGGCTCTGGGCTCTTCAGGAGAGACCAAAACCTGGGAGGGAGGGCATTGTATCGTGCTGCCCTGAGTCCTATGTAACACAACTCGCTCCAAAGCAAAATAAGGAAGGAGAATGTACACATAGGCATTGCTGTGACATGCACAGAGTGTGGCCAAGGTCCGTGCTGCCTTTGTGCTCAACAAGTTGTTGCTCTGAAGAACCTACAGCAAAGCAGGAAGAAAAAAGGCCCTGACTGCTTGCTTTGCAGAGATAAACAGTTGGTGGCAGCTGAAAATGAGGCTTTTAGTGACAAGGCTGTCTTTCCCTGCAGGTGGAAGCTGTCTGGGAGGAAGGACCAAAGCATTCTGCATTTGAAGAGCTCCCAGAGAAGCCTGACAATTACATATTTCAGAACGTGTACTCTTAGATGAATAACCAAAATATTTAAGGCTAAGGCAGCCAGTGATGTGGCACAGCAGGGACCTAGTGTTTGCACTCGAGTGCCAAATCTACACCCCTCCTCCGGGTTCCAATGCCTACGGCATGTGCTGTACAACAAGTCCCTTCTGCCCCAGAAAGGGACGTGTTTCCTGTGGTGCCTATTTTTTAGGTTTTCCTGCTGAGAGGATGCAAGCCTCCAGTGATGCCATCGGCTGGGAGCGAGCGGCTGCGGCAGGCCCACGTCACCCCAGGATTGTCCGTGTTGGCTGCGCAGCCCTGGCGGCGCGTGCCAGGCGTTGTGCAGCTGCAGGGCTCGGCGCCAGCAGCGGGATCTCTGCCTGTGCTGCAGAAAGCCTGATTCAGCAGCAAAATCCTCAAGCTGTCTCCAAGGTCTCCTGGAAAAACCATCTGCAGGCATCCCACTTGGGTGGGAACAGTCACTGCCGGATGTACTCGCTGGCTCGCTCCGTCTTCGCACGGCATTGGGATGGGGCACCCCCAAAGGCTTCACCTCGAGGACCCCAGGCTCCTCGCTGCTTGAGGGTGTGAACAAAGTGCAAGGGTTTGTGTTTTCTTTCCTTCCTTACCCTGGAGGTCTTTACCTGAAGTTTGCTGAAACCTGTAGAAAGACTCGTTGACTTCCCCATGTCTTAGGGCTGAAATTATGGCTTGCTTCTCCATCAGCCACATATGTGTAGCATCCTGCTGGCACCTTTTAAAATTACATTTCTCAGGATAAAACAAAAAGAGTGTAGGGGAGGAAGGGGAAAAAACCACAACAAACCTTTTCCTTCACCTTTCCTTCACCTAAAAGAGTATTAGGTGGCTGGGGAGGGATGAGAGAGTTACAGGAATTGCCAGAACTTAGTGATTTGGTATCCTTTGTTCCTGCTGCTGAGTAGACACCTGTTAAGCAGAAACAGTTGAATGCATGTGGGATAATCTCTTATTACTGCTCTTACTGTCCTGTCTTCACTGATATGCGGGATATGTTGCATCTTCTTTCTGGATGTGCTTTATGAAACTACAGCGAGAGGCAAGATGTGTTTTGCATGTGAGTACAGTTGCATAATGTATGACCCATTGACCTGGGCCTTGGATCTGGGCTGTTTGATCTGGAATGGTAACTTTTCCCCAGCTTTTTGCACCAAGCTGGTGTTAGGATGCCTGTCAGGGTGCAGCCAAAGAGACACTGGGAAATGAGAGGGTGATTGTTTGACAGCCTTGGCCACGTTGCTGAGTCCAGTGAGCAACACTGACTACCACCTCCCGCTTTGTTTGACCCTGTGTCTCTCCAGAGCTCAGCACCAAAGGGCCAGGTCTGCTGTTATCAGAGGCTGCACTGGGGTGGAAAGTGGCTGGCAGGAACTGGCAGCTCCTGGTAGTGGTGGTGAGGTCTGGGGATGCTCAGCATGTGCTGACTGAAAGCGAGCACTCTTGGTGGCCCAGAGGTCCAACTCTGAACAGGGCTGAGGAGTATTCCTGACATCTAATTAACTCATCCCAGCTGATTATGTTTCAGTCCCAAGCTTTGACAAGTGCAGAAGCACAAACTGTGGCCAGAGGCCTTGTGTCCCTGAAAACCCATCTTTGTGTGGCAAGAGAGGCTCACATGGTTCACCAGCACTGTGACAGGGAACAAGAGCTTGGCCCCAGCTGTGTAGTTGCTCCCCTTGGCAGTGTTTTTTCATCTCTGGAAGCAGTGTCTCAGCTGGTGCAGACTGTGCTGGTCCCAGTGACATGTGGAGGCTGTTACGTGCTTACATCAATCACAGCATGCTAGTTTATTTTTTTTCTCCTTAGATGTTTTGTGATGCCTTCCCAATTCAATTGCTAATATTTTTCATAATTACATTTCAGCAGCTGCATCGGTCTGGAATTTGTACAGATGTCCTGAATTTTGCAATGTTCTCACTTGCATGAGGCACCTCTCAAAAAGCACTGATGCCATGGAGAGGGTGTCCCACAAGGCAGACAGCACTGCTGCAACCCCTGCCAGAGCAGTAATCTTCCTCAGGCAAACAGTTTCCTTGTCCCACCTCTACCTGGTGAGCAGTAGCTGCCCTGAACAGTCCTCTTGTTCTCCTTGTCTTACATGGCAAGTCAGCTGGGGACAGAAACAAGCAGAGGTTTGAACTGCTGGTGCCTGCACAGCTCCCAAGATGGAGCCGTGTGGAAATGCCAGGGGCTAGGGATACACTGGCTGGTATTGTTTAAAGGCATCCAGGAGGGGAGCTGAATTCAGATATTCCATATTCAGGATGGTGACTCCTTGGTAGTGGCCACAGTGACCCCAAATCTGAGTGCCTTGCACGGCTACAGCGCAGTCCTGTAAGGGAAAGTCCTCCCTTCCTATCTCCATACATATTCTGCATTTGTGCTGAGCTACAGTGCCAAGGAAAAGAAAACACATGGTATTTCTTCCTTTGTGCAGCCTGCAGCAGAGCCTTGCTGTGCTGCCCTGGCTCAGTGCTGTGCACAAAGGAAACCTCCTCCTGAGACACCCCGCCGGGCTCAGATTTGCTGCTGAAGCAGGAGACGTAGTGAGCTCTGTTTCAGCGTGAATAACCGCAATTGTAGTTCCTGCCCCTCCACTGATGCAGGTCTTTATTAGACCTGACTGGGTCCGTAACCTCTGCTGGCTGCAGGTTGTCCCAGCTGCTGGAGTGCTGTGTGAAGTGCTGTTTGTACTTCCTTCTATTCGTGCTGACCGTACCTGACATGAATGATGCAATCATGCGGACAAGATCATAGGGATGTTCAAAGTCCAGGATGAAAAAAGGAGAGGGAGAAAAAAATAAAAGCGCCAAAAATAGAGTTTCCAAGGCTGAAGGTCATTTCAGTGTGGGGCTCAGAGGACATCAGAGATGTGCTGGAGCCTCCAGATTGGAGGGGAACATCCACTTGGTGCCTTTCATTGCCTGTAGCTCTCTATGCTTAAGCCATCACAGCTTGCAGCAGTGTTGAGTCCACAGACCTTAGGAAAACCCAAAGAGAAGTGAGTCTCTGGGGGCCGGTGGAGCCCTGGCTGCTGGAGAGGGAGGGGTGACAAGGACCATCACCAAAGGCCGTTATGAGCTGTTCTGTGAGAGTGAGCACCTGGAGGCCCCTGGAGTGATAGATGATATGTCTGTGGATAACAGCCACAAGCAGTGGTTGGGATGTTCTGAGTGGCCACTGGGAAAAGCTTCTCCACTGGACAGTGGTGCAGCACTGGAACAGGTTACCCAGAGAGGTCAGGGAGTCTTAAGGGGGTTTAAGACTTGGCTAGACAGAGCAATGGATGATCTGGGCTAGTGTTGGCAACAATCCTGCTTCTTATGGGAGACAGGGCCAGAGGCACCCAGAGACCCTTCCTGGCAGATAATTCCATGACTATACTTACATTAAAATTGAGTAAACGTGCCCTTGTGTTGACTTAACCTTCCCAGTGAGCATGTTGATCTGGTTTTGTTGACATGCTTGTTGCTAGAATCTGATTCTCACTAAATACAAGTGAAAACGGGGGATGGGCTGTATGTTACCTGAAAAAACATGAGTTAGGTGTTTGATTAGTTTCTGATGCCATCCCTCTGGCTCTGGGAAGCTGGCAGGGGCTGCACTGCCTGAGATGATATGGTGCCATGTCATATAAAAAGACATATGCTGTCTTTTTACAAGTCACTGCTCCCTGTTACCCAGGACAGACCAGGATGTGCGTTCCTGTGCTGTCTCATGGGGGATGAGGTGGAGGTCAGAGAAAACCCTTCTTGTTCCCCTTCCTTCCATCAGAGGCTGGGGAAGGGTAAGGAATTAATCTGAAACTTTGCGTAGTAAAATACAAATCCCCATTGCCTGAAAATTGCTGGATAAGAGCCAAAAAGGCCTAACAAGGAAACATGTTCCTTCCAGCATAATTGTATATTTGGCTTACATCTTAATAAATGAATAACAGCTGAGCAGAGAGGCCAAAAGGAGAGACTCCCCCCACTCTGAGGTATGTTCAAGGCAGAGGTTGGGCTGTGTGTGAGTCAGGTGCCAGAGTGGGTGATTTAGCATGAAACACTGAAGTTTAACTGTGGATTAGACCGTGAGTAGCAATCAAAGTGAGTGACTAATGCAGGTGTAAAGGGTGGTTGTTTTTTAATGTTTAAATTTTCTTTTGAATTCCTTGAAGGTGGGAAGAGAAGGAGCAAACCCAGGCACTGAGGTCGAGTCTGAGGGGAACTGGAGGCCTGAGGTGATAAATCATCAGTGCTGCAGTGAGATTAAGGGGGAAACTAATGTAATATATGAAGCAATATAGAAAGAGGAATTTTATTACTTCAGTCAGCTCTCAAAGGATTCCATTCCAGATGGTTAAAGCCGGGTAGATCAGGAACCCCCATTGATGGGGCCCACCATCTGACAACAGCAAAAGCAGCAGAGGGTTTCTTCTGACTCCAGCAGGAGTTTCACCAGGAGAGAGCTGTCTCCATAGTAGGATAAACTAGCTAGTATTAGTGAGGAATTACCTCTTTGTGAGCAAAGCTGGTGATGAGCGTGGCCATTTTGGCAATTTCCCCCATTCAGGAAATGTGTCTTGCTCTTGCAGAATATTTATGGAGAGGCTTAGTGATTAGTCTGCCATTCTTAAGCACAGTCTCGTTCTGGATGATGGTGTCGTTGGCTGATTGCTGATGGGAATACTGGCCTTGATAAAGACCCCACCATAGCAGCCCTGCAGAGCAACAGCCCCAGGGATGAGTAACAGCTACCCGAAGAGCAGCCTGAGGCTCTCAAACTTGTCTTTTTGCTAAGTCACCAAGCAGTGGCTAGGAAGCAGTGTCTTTTATAGCCCTCAGCCAAGGCCTGAGGTAAAACAAAGGCCTGGTTCATGGAGGAATTTTCCCTGCAGGAGCGAGAGCTATTGAGCATTGGCACTGCCCAGCTCCAGGTCAAAGGCAGACAAACCCCGAGACCTCAGCACTGATGCAGTGCCACAAACCATTGGAATGAGGGGGGATGTTTCTCTACTATGGAAATTTTTTTTTTAATTTGAAGTGCTTGAGAAGAATTCTCATTTGGGGAAAATTTGGCCGTACTTTGCTACAGCATTAGACTTCTCTGTTGGGTGTCTTCTGCTAGAAATGTTTAGATTTATTTTTGTTTTTGTTCCGTCTTACGCAGCTAAGAAAACAGTTTCAAATAGGACAAATTGTCTTGTTCCAGGGAGGAGGTCTCATCTGGAGAGTGAAAACAGCTTGCTTCTTGGAGGACTGTCCACAAAAGAACAAAGCTCTGAGGACACTTCCCTGCACTGTGCCCCACTAGAGATAATGTAGAGCCAAGATGTTGGCCTCGGGAAGAACAACTACGTGAGACAGTCTCTTGTTAAGTGTTTTGGTTTTTTCTTTGCCTAGGGTTCATGTGCTCCAGTGCCTGGTGCTCTGGCTGTTGTCGCTCCTTTAGATCTGATGGGCTGGGAGGAGAGTGCCTTGGGTATTCCCTGCTCCTGCTTGTAGCAAAGAGGAATCATGTTAGCTCATCATACAGGGATGCTGGTGCACTTTTCTGACAGTCTTTAATAGCTGGTGCTGTAGATGAAGACTGGAGTTTTTTTAATCAGGTGTGTTTTGCGTGTCACTGGCAATGTGACGTGAGGAAGAAATACTCATGAAAGGGTCAGTGTTTCTGCACAACAACATTAATGGGAAATCAGTTCTGGATACACAGAAGTGCAAGTTCATTGTGGCAGTTGAATGGAGTGTTGTAATCAGATGCCTAGAAAAGTGAGATGACATCATATGATTGGTGCATCCTGTGAAAATCAATCAGCACTACTGTTATAAAACATCTCCATTTGTAATGTCTGCTCTGGCAGACTGGTTGTAATGAAGAATTTTAAACTTGGTGTAGAATATAAATCTTGGTAGAAAGGAACCCTGAAGCCAACAGGAATTTAGCTGCTTGAAAACCTTGGTCTTGGTTTAGTCCAATTTTTAGCTAAGTGTGGATTCGACACTTTTAAGTTCTCAATTAAAAGGTCATCCTCATATCACCAAGAGGTCCAGACTCACCATACCATCAGCCTGTTTTCCAGAAAAAGTTACCCTTGTCTGAAGGATAACTGGAAATGCCTAAATGAGATTATAGAAGTGCTGTGACCTGAGCCAAAAGCAATTTTGCTGTCAAGGCAAAACATTTTTTTTCATTAAGACAGAAATGTTAGGAAATAGTAGTCTTTTGATAGACAGTTCACAAGATGGTATTTGTGAAACTCTGTAGAAAGAGAAGCCAATGGAAATTATTTTCACATTTACACCTAAGGCAATTGCATGGATTTATTACTACATCTAGGGCTGCAAGCCTGAGCCTGATTTATTAACTACTGTCCCTTTTGGTTTCTTATCCAGGGTGGCAAACCAGCTGTAGAAAGTTGAAAAGAAGTTGAGCTGCATGTCTTGTCCTTTCAGCCTGTTTCTTGTGTTCATTTTGGTCTATAAACAAACATCTCTCAGGTCTCCTAAATAGATTTTCTGATTGAGTTCCCAGAACAGACCACCACCAGCCTCGTTATTAAAGCTTATTTATGTTACTTTCATGCATGAATAAAAAAGCTCCCATTCACTGCTGATTTTATTTAGTTCAATTCTGTGCCTTGTGGTAGACGTTGAATTGGAATGACATTTTTGGCATCAAAAAAGAAAAAATAGTGAGACTGCAAGGAATAGTTTGACGCCTGCATCTTTTGCAGTACGAAAAGGAAGGGGTTAACCTGTTCTTGGCTCTATGATACTGATTGAGGACAGAAAGAAAATACGGCTGTAAATATTTAGGAATATTCCCTAGTAGCTGGGTTGTTTTTTGGGGGGGTAGGTCATTGAAGTGGGACTCTGGGGGTACAGTCTGTTTTCCCAGGGATGCCACCCGCTTCCTGCGTGATAGGAGGAGGAACGTCACTTGTTGTTCTAGGTCTCAGCTCCCCAGCTGAGAATGAAGCTGTCTCCCTCCTCTCCTTTTCCAGCTCACTTGTTTATCTCACTAGCTTTTCATCCACTCTGCCTCTGTGCTGAGCACAGTGGGTCCTGCTCTTGGCTGGGGCTTCTAGACACCACTGCGAATAACAGACATGATTCTCTCTTTATGCCTGTCTCCTCCCTCTGTGTCCATGCTCCAGTGCTTGTGAGGTAAGATTAACAGCTAAAAAACCCCAAACCAACAATAGAACCAGTGTAAATGAAGAACGAGGGAGGAAAGATCCAGTATGTGTGATAAGCTGTGAAATAGGTTTGAGGAATGTTTTTCTCCAGCCCTGCTGACTGATGATCTAGCTCATGTAAAGGTACTGCATTTTGGGACAAGAAGGATTTGAGCCTATCGTTTAAGTCAAAGGGGTGAACAAAAAGCAGCTTTGCCTGTTTCCTTTGTGCTAAGCACATTGTGAATATTCTTAAGCATTGCCACAAGGATTAACATCCCTGAATTTTAATGTGCCTGGTGCTGGAATGTAGCTGGAAAGCAGAGCAGGCAGGAATGGTCTCTCTGGGCTGTAGGCTCTGCTAGGTGACTCTTTCAAGTCCTATTCAATAGCTTTCTGTTACTCTTCATATTTTTTTCCCTTTTCTGCCTTTTCTCCTCCTCCTTCAACCACTTCTGGAACAAGTACAGATAGATTGAATGTTTCTAAAATTTACTGGACTGGACTCTTTTATCTCCACATACTTTTGCATGGCAGTAGTATTAAAATTAGGGAAAAAAAAAAGCATGGGGACAGAAGTACAGAGTTTGGTGTTTACTTTGAATCATTAACCTGGTCTGTAAATTTGATTTGATCTCTCCTTTTTTTTTGTTCCTCCCCTGCTCTCTCTGTGTAATTTCAGAGCCTGCAAATAGACGCCGTCTTCTGCTGCTTCGGGATTCCAGCAAGAAATGAGAGTCTGATGGATTGTAAATGCACCTGCTTTGTTTAAAACCCAGCCAAACAGATAAGTGCACTTTTAATTACCTCCAAACAGAGCTTTAGACACAGCTGTGCACAGCATCTCTCTTCAGTTTGGCTTCAGTTTGGTGAGGCTCTGTGCTTCACCCCTGCAAATGAATGCTGTGTGGGTCTCATTTCAGCTGAGAAATACCAGACGATATTGGTATTTCACGTTAAGGTAATTAATTGGTGTCTGAGGGAACTGCAGCGGAGGGGTTGGGAGGCTCCCAGGGGTCTTTCCCTGCTCTTCCAGAGCTGCTGTCTCCAGCAGCCCTGTGAGGTTTTGGGACTCTGAGGAGCAGCTCTGTGGGACCAGATGAGGCTGATGTGACCCGTCTGAGCCTCAAGAGTCCTCCAGGACTCATTAGAGGTTTAGTAATGAAACTTGGCTGGTTTGATTGAGAAGATGCTTGTGCAGGCTTGGCGCAATCTCGGAGAAAGCAGCTTATGCTGCTGGCAGGCGAAAGGGCTTTCTGCATGTGCTTGTCATATGTGTGCAGAGAAAGTGATAACCCTGCTTCCTCCTGCCGGCTTCCAGGTGGGAAAAGAGCTGGGGGTGGGGGAGAAAAGACCTTGGTTACACTGAGTTTACACAGGGCATGCAAAGAAGTATTGTGGGTGCGTGGTAACAAGAATTGTCCCCTCAAAGTTAGGGGAACATTTTTATCTCTCTACCAAGAAAGCAATTTCTGGCTGCTTAGGTCTGCTTCTAGAGGTGACCACTGTCTCCTTGTGGACGCACCACTGCAATTACTAAATTATTCAAGAAACCTGTAAAATAGGGTCTCATGTAAAGTGTAACTTTGCAATAATATACAGCCATGGGGCTGGGGCAAATATTCACCATAATGCAATTTACTGTGTTAGAATAATGAAAAAAAAGCACTGAAGCAGAGTGTGTGAGCATTGTTGGGGATGTGTGGCGGGAGGCCGGACAAGAGCCAAATTATCTACTCCAGACTTGTCTTGCCTGCTCTGCCAGGGATAATTACCAGTGTAAAACGTCTACCTTGCTATTAGGAAAACTAGAGACATGTTTGCTACAGCAAATTAAGCTGCAGTAACTGACCTGAATTCATCTTACATTCTTATGCAAAAGGTGAGTTTCTTGATGAAGTTGCCAATTTAGGAGTGATAGAGAGAGACAGGAGAGACAAGGAGGGGAAGTGGGAGGCTGCTGCAGCTTGCAAGAACTAGATCTGGATCAACTCGCGATCCCTGAAGTGTCTGAAGTTCCTTCTTTTCTAGGAAAAACTTCACTGCTGCTGTTATTACCAAGAAAGTTTATATATGAATAGAAGAAATGACATGTCTGTCAGCAATGACTAAGTTCTGTCTTACAATTGTAAACAGTACTTATTCCTGACTCTTCAATACTTGGAAAGCAAAAAGGCTTGGCACTGTATTAAGGAACACTGATAAAATGGAGCTCTAGTGAGAAAATCAAGGCTAGTTCATTCAGCAAGGATGGATAGGAAGTTAAAAAAGCTTAAATCATCTCTGTGCACCAACTAATGCAGCTTAATGTTTTTCTAACCCCAGAGATTCTCAGGGTCTCGATTGTTAGCTTTTCAACTTTAAATCTGTTTTCTGCCAGTGAGCTGAAATCAATGTACCCCCATATTGGATCCCATTAAATTAACCCTAAGCTGGCCAGTTCCAGGCTGGGAAATCTGACATTACTCAAAGTCAAATTTGGAAATCATCCTGAAGTGTGGCTGGCATGCAACATGTAATGTCCTGTGCTGCCTGGAAGAAGCACCAGAAGACACTTAGAGTGTCTCTTGGGAGCTGTACTGATGAGAGAGATGATACCAAGAGTGTTGTACACGCCTGTGGCTTGGCTGGTACTTCCTGCAGCTGAGGAGAACAGATTCAACAGCTCTTGACAGATTACTGAAAAAAAATTTGTCCAGAAAAGAAGATCCTCGAATCCTTAACTCCTTGTCTTACAGGTGAGCCTTGAGGAAACTTCGGAGACTGTAGCTCCTGAATGCATGACCTTCCCCTGTGATTAGAAGAAAGCCATGGGGAAAGACAAGAAAGAAGAGGCCGTCTTCCTGAGGAAAAAGATAACTTTGCTGCGGGCTTTCTCGCTGCTCATCGGCAGCATGGTTGGCAGTGGCATCTTTATTTCCCCCAAAGGAGTACTGAAAAACTCCGGCAGCGTGGGCTTCTCCCTGGTCGTCTGGTTTTCCTGCGGGCTCCTCTCCATGTTTGGTGAGTGGTGAGCTTTGGCAGCCTTTGCTTAAGCACCTGGGAGGTGAGGGGAGCCTGCACATTTTTATGTTTAGAAAGTTGGGAGACGAATAAACCCAAAATTCCTGGTTCCTACTGCAACAAAGTTTTAAGAAGTCAGGGGGTGGTCACTAGAAGTTTTTAGTTCAAATGATTTCCCTGGGCTAATGGACAAACTTCCAGCACTTACGGTCTGTGAATATAAATTCATGTACAAGGCGAGGGCAGGGGAGTGACAGTGACTGTGAATGGAGACAGCATGGTCTCTGCCAGGAAAGCTGAGAGAGAATGCGGGGACTCCTTCTGTAAGGTGGAAAGGAGATGTAGGCACCTAAAAGGGAATCTGAGGGCTGTGCTGTGCTTTCCACAGACACTGTGAAGAGGGGAGGAAGGGACAGTCCCAATATGTCATATGGGATCCCCTCTCTGTCGGAGAGAATGCCTGGGGAGCTGCAGAGTATGCACCAGCCTGGGGTGGGGGTCTGGGTGTCTGTCAGAAATGGTGTGGGTATGTCTGATGCTGCCTGGGAGCAGGAGATGGAGCAGATCAGCCCCACTTTCTGTGTGTTACTATTGGATTGATTTCTGTCATTTAATACCAGTCTTTTCTCACGAAGGGTTGTCTTTTTGATGGCAGTTTCATTCTAGTTCTTTTGAAATAACATGGCTCTTAAAAGATACAGTGGATAAAACACACGGCTTTTAGTTTCTTTCATTAACTGTATAAAACCACCATCTCAGAAACTCTCTAAAGGTGCTATCAGGACAACTGCAAGTTCTCCCAGCCCAGAAGAGAGATCTGATGCTTATTACAGTGGGTGACTTTAACATTCTTCTGTCGTAACTTACTTAAAGAAAAAACAAGAAAGGAGAAATACTCCATGTGAAAAAAACCATCCTGACACTGTGACATGTACATGCAAGTTTAGAAATCGAGACATTCAATTGTTAATAGGGCAACAAGTTGTTCTTTCTCTTAGTATACGTGTACCAATATTTCACATTGCAACCTCTGTGTGGTTGTTTGGTGAATTATGCACTTCTGCTTCAAGAAAAGCGTACAATATAATGTGAGCATGGTGTTTCTTTTAACCAAGAAAAGCAGTAAATGATAGTGTGTGTGCTAATCACATAGCCAAGCTCTGCACCTGCAAAGGTTTCTCCCTCTGCAGCATCCTTTGATGCACTGCTGGAAGGGCCTTGGGAGCCTCTTTATCAAGTTATTGCATTTTGTAGCTGGATTTGTTGGTTTGTTCTACCCTTTTATCAGCTTGATGACCTCCCCATATTATTTCTCTGACACTTCTTTGCAGTATTTTAAAAGGCTTACTTTCTTTTATACTTCTTTTTCTTTCAAGTGAGGCATATATACAAGTCCCATTGCATGAGTTCAGCAACACACTTACACGCGTGCTTAAAGCATAAATGCTTCAAGGGACCCACTGGAATAAACAAGATGAGCTGTCTGCCCATAATTGATGCTTTGAACAGGAATTCTGCACAAATTTTCCAACAGGGAGGCAGGAAACATTGAGGTTGTCACCATCCTGCATGACCTGAATGTGGCATGATTGCCATGGGACTTGGAGGCATGGCCACGTCACCACTGGATTCAAAGGAGGGAAGGGATTTATGTGAAGATGCAAGATAAGGACACAAAAATGTGGCCTGGGATTAAAAACATGATTGGAATGACCAGTTCAGCCATAGCTTGTGGCTGAGCTGCTGTAGCTGCTTTGTAAGCACCATTTCACCAGTCACACTGTGAGGAGCAGCAAGAATCCAGGGTATTTTTCAAAGGAAACTTCTTGTAGCTCTGTGCAGCATTTCTATGACACACCCTTCTTCAGAGCTTCCATGGAAATGTTACGTGTCAATGTTAATGTAACATTAACCACAAAACAGAGAATTTCTTTCCACCTGACAGGTAAGCCAATTACTTCAAAACACGGTAGTGCACAAAAATAGGGAAGAGGGGTTCTGTTAAACTTATTTTTCTTCCTCTCACTCACTACTTATTTTAAAAGGATTTGTTCAATCTCTGAAAAATCACACAGAAAAGGGAAAATCCATGGGATTATTTACTTGGTACATTTCTACCTGAACTTTTCCAGGTGCCTTGTGTTATGCAGAGCTTGGAACAAGAATCACCAAGTCCGGAGGACATTATATCTACATTTTGGAGACACTAGGGCCTCTGCCAAGCTTCTTATTCCTGTGGGCAGAGTTTTTTGCTATCAGGTAAGAGATTTGGTTTGCTTGCCTCTTCCTGGATGCAGTGATAATTTAAAACACCAAAAGTTATGGTGCCAGGTAACAGTCCAGGCAGTTCATAAAGGAAAGAGTAGAAACAAGCTGAATGATTTTTAAAGATTTTTCAGTGATAAAAGGAAGAAGACGCGAAGTGGAAATAGTTACAAATGTTAAATGTGTTCTGTACTTGAAGAATAGCTCTCTTCTCCCCTGGCAGCTGGTATCCCCCAAGAGCTGTGGTGTATTTCAGAGACTGATAATAGATGCCAGATTTATTTCAGATCTTCTGTTTTCAGTGTGAAACTTTTTTGGTTTTTCCAGATTCGGAAAGTGGAGACAACTTTCTGGCTTAGCCCCAAGTTAAATATTTTATAAAATTGTGAACTACTTCTTTTTTTAACATTAAAAAGGAAGTCCTCACCTCTCAATAACCTGTATCCTTCATGTAAGCTGAGATGAAACAGGACATATGAACCACACTGCATTGCTCAGCACGATTAATCTCAACTTCTGCTTTCAAGTTGGAAATTAATCATTTTGCAGCATGTGGTTTTTAACCCATTTACTGAGAAAAACCTATGAGAAAAACTCGATGGGAATTCACCATCCGCATGGGTGAGAGGATTAAGCCAGCTGGGGAAACTTGCTCCCCTTGCCAAGTTTTGTGCAGTTTTACCTCATGCCATTTTTCAGCCTTCCTCAGACCAGTTTGTGCTTGGTTCCCCCCACACTCCCCATCCAGGCCTGCCAACAGTGCTGTGGTTTCCTTGGCATTTGGACGCTACATGCTGGAGCCGTTTTTTGCCCCCTGTGCCGCCCCTGTCCCTGCAGTGAAGCTCGTATCTCTCCTGGGCTACTGTAAGTACTAACACCTATGGGATTGTCCATCCTGGCCTCTCTGCCCTAGACTAGGAGCACTTACGGGGTGTTATTTCCTGGGACAACTGTGGGATAGGGGTCCTGTCTTACGACCTCGGCTAACCAAAATGTTCTGATTCAAGGTGGTGGTGGGCCACTATATTCTCCAGGAAGGGGAATGGGCCCCCTGTTGACCAGCTGGAGCCCTAGGTAGGGGGATTTTGCCAGGTGTGGGAGCAGAAACTCTCCCCGTGTAATTGTGCAAAAGCCACATGGGTTGTGGGTGTAAGACTTGAGGTTTTGGACTCCTCCCCTGGTACATCCAGCCCGCGAAACTCTCCTGCCTGCTCCGGACTGGTGTGGACTGGCACAGGGAATGCTGCTGAGATGTTCCACATCTTTCCCCCAGGCAGGTGTGGATCATCCAGCAGGAACCAGGTTCCTGCTGCCTTTTAGGAGCATAACTCAGCTCCCTCTTTAAACACTGTATGCTGGACCACACCTGTAATGTTTTCTGATGTCTATCACCCCAGGCATCCTCTCTAAGGCATAAAGATGCAGCCTTCCCCCAGCATCCCCAGGGCAGGGAGAGCTGCTCTATTTTTTCCTGTGTATGTTGAGCATAGGCTGCAGCTGTAGCAGTGTGGTCTTCTCTCCAGACACGGTCCTTACCCTCAATTCCTGGAGCGTCACCTGGAGCGCACGGCTGCAGACGGCTCTCTCTGTTGTCAAACTCCTGGCTCTCGCACTCATCATCGTGCCAGGGATGATGCTGCTGGCCGAAGGTAGGTGTTGCTGCATGGCTGAAGGAAGGTGCTCGCTGTGCCCCCCGTCATGGCTTTTATCAGTCCCAAGTGACAAGTGTGGTGCTCACTTAGCTGGCAGGAGCTTTCTCTGTCCATGTGCCGGATGTGAATTAGCTGGGAGCTGAGGCCGGCGTAACTGGCACAAGCTGCATCATTGCACTGGGCTGCTGCACCTGGCTGGGTGGTGCTTTCTCCAGAATTTAGTGGGTCTTAGAGCCAGAGGATGTGTGATCCTACCCAGGATCATAAAGGCACCTTTCTCTGTAGATGGTCTTTCTTTGGAGTCAGACTTGCCTGTTTCCAGTGTGGCTCGAAATCTTTCCAAAGCAGCATGTATTTGACGGACATTTAGGATGTGTGACAGCATCCCCTGAGCCAGTCACACCTGTGTAATGAGTTACCAGCCCTCAGCTGGGCCCTGGTAATGGCATCTCTAACCTTTCTGTGGCTTAAGCTAATGTTTGTTACCTCCAGATTGAGATGGGTGGTAATTTAGTGAATTTACAATGAACTTGGTACAGGATTTCATGCCCACATGCAGAGTGGGGGAGAAAAACCCTACCAGGACTATCTTCTGTGAACAATACGAGAGCACTGGCTTTAATCCAAGCCTCAGTTTATAGAAAAGCCCAAGGCATTCCCACTCAAGGGATGAAGCCTGCTTCCTCTTCATGCTATTACCTTCTTCTGCAGAGAAAACACCACAGGCAGTGGGCTCCGTGTTCATGTTTCTTTCTGATGTCTGGAGCTGGCTCCTTTGAACATGCAAGGATCCCCTTGGGCTGGCAGCGCTTCTGAACTAAAGGACTGCCCTGCAGCCAGGAATCCTGAGCCATTATTGTTAGGAATGCCTTCAAATGACAATCTGGAGCCCTGGCACCCGTCCCCTGGTGGGGAGGATAAGTGCAGGTGACATCTGGAGGGAGAAATCACCAAGAGACTCCAGTATGACAGGTGGTATTTAATGTGACTCAAGGGGGTCTGTAAATTGCTCATTAATGCATTGCAGGCAATAAATCCTTTTCATGCACCATCACTTACCAGCCATCATTTTAGAACATTAAAAAAATACCCCAACAGGCCCACTCCTATATTTTGGGTTAGTTTTCTGCAAACCTATTTTCAATTTGATTTCATTTTTATTGTGCTTAAAAATCAATTTTGTACTTTTTAATCATTTTGCCTGATTCCTCTGCCTTGTCCTGCTTTTTTCTGGTTGCACTTTTGTCCTTTCCTCTGCCATTGCCTTCTCTTTGGCTCAGGCTTACTTTAGAGACTTGCTGGGCCATGATTTCAAACCCAGGTGCCCAAATCTCGTCACTGAGCTTCTTGCAGAAGCACCTCTATAGAAGTGGCCTGACTTTCTCCATATACTCCATACCATGTCACAGTTTGCCTGGTGAAGCCCAACTAGGCAAGCTTCACACCTCTTACTCTTAAAGAGACTTTATTATGGAAAATTGAACATAGACGTGGAACTGAACCTTGGGTTACCTGGATTTGAAAATGTTGGGAATGCAACTCCTTTTGACTGTGTTCGAATGAGAGGCCATTCAGCATTTGTCTTTTCCCTAAGTTGGTTTTTTTTTGGATTTAGAGAAAATCCTGACTTTGATTGGTTTGGTTTCGTTTGGTTTTTTGGGTGGTTTTTTTTTGTTTTTTTGTTATGTTTTGTTTTGTTATTTCAAGCAGAGAACTTGAAGGAAAATTAGGGGATTTTGTAAATACCTGAGACACCTCTACTTTGAAAATTTTATTTGCTTTGCCCTCTGTGTCCTTTCCTGTGGGTGAGTGGTGGTGGGTCAGACTGGCAGTTCCCTGCTGCTGTCCCCTCCTCCAGCCTGGTTCCCATGCTCTGGCAGCACAGGGCTGGGGTCAGTGCTCCAGCAGCAGGAACAGGAGGGAGCACAGTGAGAGCCGAGTTCGCCGCCTCGCTGGCTGCACCACATCAAAGGGCAGTGTGTGTCCAGCTGCTGAGGGGGCTGAGGATGGAACATGGGGGTCAATCCAACAAATTCATTTTGGGCCTGAAGAAAGGAGAGGACAACGTGGATCCTCTTGTTTCCACGATCTCCTGTTCCCATAGCAGGGTCTGTTGGAAACAACTAGCTATTGTTGTTGCCCTTCCTGAAATGCCTCCCGTAGCTGGACAAGGGATAGATTTTTTTTTTTTTTTTTAATGTCACTGTAGCAAAGCAAAGGTATCAGCAACAGCACTGAAATTAAAGCAATGAAATGAATTTGAATACCTGGCTCCAAGGAAATCACACTCTTCCCAGGTCTGGGCAAGAGATACAAGGGATGTTATCCTACAGGGAAGGAAGCCTGTCTCTGACATTTTCCTGCTCAGTGTCCCTTGTTTATCTTCTCTGCAGGCCACACGGAACACTTCCAGGATGCTTTTGACAGACAGTCGCTGGTTCTAGATAAGCTCCCCCTGGCTTTCTATGCAGGCATGTTCGCATACTCAGGCTGGTAGGTGCGATGGGAGGGCACTCCATGGCAGCAGACAGGTGCCCTCAGCATGACTCAGACTCTCACCCCGTCTCTTCCCATCGTGCAGGTTTCAGACCAGCTTTGTGCGTGAAGAGTTGGTCAAACCTGAACGGTAAGGCTGGGAGGAAGCTGCTCTGGGTTACCAGCCTCGGGGGTACCGCAGCTTTCCCAAGTGCAGTACGGGAGGAATAAGTGTGTGGGTTCACCTGACTGCAACCAATTGTACTACCAGATAAAACCTGCAGTAATAGTGTGCATAACAAGGGATAGCAGCTTGTTCTTTGTGTGTTCCCCTTTCTTGTAGAAATATCCCCCTGGCTGTCATCGTGTCTGTGATCACGGTAATTGTGGGGTACATGCTCACCAACGTCTCCTATTACACAGTCCTGGGAACACAAGATGTTCTGGCTTCTCCTGCTGTGGCTGTGGTGAGTTGCCATTGCTATTGTTATCTCCTCAGTGTGACCAGCTTATGCTGTAGTCATGCCAAGTCTTTCAGAAATGGTTTTCTTATAAAATGCTTTATTGCTTTGTAATTTCTCTGGATTACTGGGCAACAGTAACTTCTAGTCGTGCCTAAAAGATAATGAAAAATAACCTGCAGATGACAGTAGAAAAGGTGAGATATATGACTTATATATCACTCCTTCAGTGGAAGAAGTTTTCTTTTTTTCGACCCTGATGTTACCTAGAGATCACCACATGTTCCTAAAGTCACGTTTGCTCTTCCTCCAGAGCTTTGTGCAGCGAGCCTTCAAAAGCCTGATCTCCGTGGTCCCTGTCCTGGTCGCACTGTCCTGCTTTGGAACCATGAATGGAGGAATCTTCACATTTTCAAGGTCACATCATGAAGGATCTATTATGATTTTGGTTTGCTGAATCAGAGGGAAGCACCAGCAACCTGTGCAACTACCCATCCACATGGTGGCATTTTAGCCACTCGTGTGGGAAAAATATGGCTTTTGACTCCCAGGTTGTTAGCTACAGGATGGTCCCTTTTGGCTGAGAGTCTACTCTTTCTATTTCTGGCCAGGTCCAGACTTTGGTATCTAGGTCTGGTCACAAACAAAGATTTTTATCTTCTCCCCTACCCTTCAGTTTAAATCCCCAGTTTAAATTGAAATGTCAATGTTTCTGGTGAACTAAAGGCTTTGTTGATGTTGGCAGCTGCTCAGTGAGACTAACTCTTCTTTCACTGGGTTCACCCAGCTGTGCTGCTGCAGGGCACGGGGTCCCTCTCTTGTGAGGCTCTCTAGGCAAACTCTCCCTTGAGGACTTTCCTTTGAAGTCAGTGAAGTGTCATTGGGATGGACTATTCCTAAAGCAATAGTCAAGGTTCAAGAAGTCTTGTTATAGCAATAAGAAAAGCTTTGTTCCATGGAAAAATAAACTTGCCAGCTTCACTGTCTGCCACAGTCCATGTCCTTATGGGAGCCTTGAAATTGGAGAGGAGGGCAGACCTTATGAAGAAGGATGTTGTGCTGGTCCTGTGGAGCTGAGCGAACTCTCTGCGGTGGGTTCTGCTTCACAGCTTTGAATGCGAAGGGAAAAATCAATTGATCTGAAAGGAATGTTTCATAGCATGAAAGCTAATGAATTATCTGATCCACTACCCTGAAGTCCTGTAATAAATACAGGTGTGGGCAATCCTACCCATTAGCTGCTCTAGATAGTGGTTTTCCTTGAGGATGAGAAGTCTCTGCACAGCACGGAGGTCCTTCGTGTCCTCTATCAACCTCCTCTCCCCCATCCTGGCATCATTAACATAATCACTGCAGAAAGTCCATACAAACACTGATGGGGCCTCCCTGGCTGCCTGCCAGCCACACCCCTGCAAAGCCACAGAGACAGCAATAAAACCGGTTGTACACTTATGCCCCAGCTGCTTTGGGCCCTGCTCCAACCCAGCTGATGCTCTGGCATGGTTTGTTTGTGGATATTAAATTTATAAAATTGGATGTGATTGTCTTCTCCCTAATTGCTCTTTCACAAGTCAAAGGAGGGATGGAAGCAAGGAACTCTCTGCTCTCATTTTGTAGCTGTTCTTGTGTGTAGCTGGCCTCTTGGCAGAAAGACAAACTGTATTTTCCAACAGCTGACCAGAGGATTGGAAATCATCTGCCATTTGAGGAGATTGCACTTTATTTTTTCTATATATGTACATATAAGAATATAGGCTTCAAAACTGACAATCCCCTTTCATAAACTCACCAGGCTCTCTTATAAAGGACTGAAGTTTGTGATCCCTCCACTTCCTTTTCACTGGAAAGATTAATTCCTTTTCTGATGGCACGAGACTTTCTTATGCCTGTTTCCAGCCTGAGATCATTCATGGTCACTTTGGACGTGCCCAAAGGTCTCTGCTAACAAGGCACCCAAGGAGACACTGCCAGTGGTTCTGATGGTGGGCTCTGCACTGCATTGAACTGGTCCTGGGAGAGCTATGGGAACCTAACCTTGGGGTTTTCTTCCAAATGCCCCCAAAGCGGAGCTCTGTGAAACCTGGTCTTGTGGAAGCTGCCCCTGCCCTTGGCAAGGGGGTTGGGTTCCAACCCAAAACATTAGATGATTCTATGAAAGTGCAGCTAAAGGCAGAACTGTGGACTTGTGCTGGGAAAGGGAGCGGGTGCCTTGATGCCTCAGGTTAGGCCAGTGACTGATCTCATTTCTAGTCTGGATGTAGGATGTTAATGCACAGGGCTACCTGTCTTTCCTAGGACTCTGTTTGTGGCTTCCAGGGAAGGACAGTGGCCTCCCCTCTTCTCCATGATCCACATCCGACGGCACACACCCCTTCCCGCTGTCATGTTAATGGTAAGGAGATCTGGCTGTGTGACATGTTCTGTTCTTCTGCAATCTTGGCTTTCTTGCAAAGACTGGTTAAACTGAGAAGTTTTAAAGGGTGTTGAGACATTAAATTACTCCCTGAAAAATAAAGAACGCAGGATACAGGAAACGGCTGCAAAGTATTAAGTCCCCTTGAGCCAGCAGTGGTACTGAAATGTACAGCCTTGAAGCCCCTCATAACCTTAGACACCTTTTTTAAAAGTACAGTCCCTACCATCTGCCACAGGTGCTGCTTGATATTGCCTTATGAAAACACCTCTGCCTGGCTTTTGCTATTTGGAAATTGAAAATTCCCAGGTGTGATGGAAATGCAGGGAATGAGCATTTGTAGAGATAATCTGGTCTGATATTTTGGGGTTTTTTTTATGGCAGTGATCCATTTTTTTATGGTTGCCTGTTGCAGATTGGCTGACCTGCTAAAAACTTAGCAGATGTCCTTATAGATAGCCCGTGTACCAGCAGTGCAGGCTTTTGGATCATGCATGTTTTAATTGCCCTGGCTTGGACATGAAGCATCAAAGACAGTACTGATCTTGAAATGATCACTCCTTTCTGTAGCACTACAGAACAGTGCCTTTAGGTCTTCTGCCTTCAGTCTGTGACACTGTTTTGTAAAGTTCTCTGACCTCCAAAATGCTGGGGCTGTGAAGTAGTTGCAGGGGGGTTGGAGGAGGTGATCCATATTACCCTTCCTAATCCGAGTACCACAGTAAGGCTTTAATGACTGTATTTCATGTTCACGATGCTCAGTTCCCTTTGGTCACTGCCATGGTGTGCATTGGAGACATCTACCATCTACTGAACTTCTTCAGCTTTTCCCGATGGCTCTTCATAGGATTAGCTACCCTCGGGCTCATCGTCCATCGCCACCGTCACCCGGAGCTGCACAGCCCCTTCAAGGTAAATGCACAGCACGCACCTGGCAGCCAGGAATGTGCAGGCCTGTCATTCCTCTCGTTGATTTGCTAATAATTACAGCATTACATGGCCATGTTAGCCTTTAGGCTCTAAGGGGTCTCAATCTCTGATGCTTAAGTAATGAATATGGGGAGCTCCTGAAACTGGTTGATGTGCCCAAACAGCCACATGTGGTAAATCCTATGAAGCCAGTTCTACATGGAGTCACCAGACTGCTTGCTACAGGGGACAAAATTTCAGGCTTGGAACTGGGAGATGTACAGAAAGCAGTTCTCTCACTCATCTCTTGTGGGCTACAAGGAGGAACTCTTGCCTGGATGTTATGTCAGTGGTAGATAAGTCTCAGCTCTAGCTGAGAAGCGGAAGGGTGTCAGGCTTGGGGAAAAAGGAGCATGGGCAGAGGGGTCCTGGGAGCAAATCTGACTTGGGAGGAATCATCTGCTGGTATAGAAATATTGTCTACTGTAAAGCAGTGGGCCCCTCTTGTGGCCTTTCTCATGCTGCTGGGTGCTGGGATCTTCCTCATGTCAGCGGGGGATGCTGGAGCTGGTGCTGGAGCAGCTTTCCTGTGCTTGGGCAACTTTCCCACTGCTGGATAATGTGCAGAAGGCATTAGGCTGGGGCGGTGCTTAAGGCGGGTGCAGTTTTTTCCTGACTCTGGTTGCACCTGCGTGGTGCCTCCAGCCAGAAGCTCCCGGGGAAGAGAGAGGACCTTCAGGGCCGCTGGCACCAGGCAGCGAGGAACTCGGGGGACAGAAACACTTCCTGCAGCTCACACGACTGTGCGCGTCCTACCGCAAAGTTTGGGGTAATTTTTCTTCTCAGTCTTTGCATTTAGCAGAGACCTTGAGGCTTCCCAGTTTCTTGGTTGGCTGTACTCGTGTACTCCCCCAGAACCAAACTGAGTAAGTTTTTGCTTTTTCTTTCAAACCAAGCTTCTCAGGGGAGGTTTATTAGTGGGTGGCACTGCTGATGGTTTCAAATGCTAAGATTTTGACCCATTTTTTTTTGTTTTGTTTTTTTTGGNTTTACGGAGATTCAGACTTCTAGCGGCTCCTAAATGCTGATTGAGCAAGGGAGGGAAATACTGACCTTTTGGTCAGTTCGGCTGATTTCCCCCCACCTCTTCCCTAATTTTTACGAGTTCTGTGCAAGAGGGAAGGGCGGCGCGCAGGTGGCGCGGGCACGTACTGCGCTCTAGTGGCCGCACACGGGCCGTCCCCTGCCGCTGCCCGGTGGAGAGCAAAGCGTGACATACGTGTGACTCTGCTGGTACTTAAGCTCTCTATAGCATTTTGAGTTAAAAACGGTGAGAAAACACCGGAAAGAGGAGGGAGCAGTCTGCTCGCACAACTCTCAAGCAGATGTGCAGCGTGACTGCGTGCTTGTAGGAGTGGCTGGCAGGGGATGCTCTGGCTGGAAAGACAACAAGAGTACCTAAGTTTGATGGCTGGACGGCTGCCATACCTAACGCAACTGATCTCTTCCAACTTGGCATGTTGAGCATCCAAAATACAATCTTTATTGCTGGTAAAGATTGTCACCCTAGATGAGAGCAGCTCCTTCATTCCACCAGCCACAGTGAGAAGTTACTTGGCTGAGTTTGGATCCAGAGACAGGGGGAGTGTTTCACAGTTTTATTATTTATTGCACTCTTCCTATTTGCTCTCCAAATAACCCAGATGAATTGGCTCACCCAATAGGGTATGGCTGAAGTGCTGAGTGCTGCTTTGATTTTCACATGGTGTCGCTGAAGCTCAAGTTCTTGGTGCAGGTACTACAGAGATAGGGAGTCTGGTTTGTCTTGGTTTAGTCACTATAAGTCTCAGGCGAGCTGGAGGCAGGTCAAAACGAGCCGTGAGTTTTATAAGCAAAGAACAGTTTGATTCAAAGTGTCACTTCTCTCTTGGCTTCAGATTTTCCCTCAGCAGTTGCCTTAGGTGGCAAGTTGGTATGTGTGCATGTGCATGCACAGGAGCAGGACACTGACAGAGCAGTGGAGTGTAGGTGGCTTCTCCCCCTGCTTGGCTTCCAGTTGCAAGTGAGGTTTAGATTTTGGTGCACATGAATATAGGAGGCATGCACCTCACAGAGCACACTGGGCTCTGAAGATGATGCAGTTGTTTCCAGTCTGATTGTACAGAAGCACTCTGCAGGACACGATATGATTCTTCTCATCTTCTTCAAGTGGAGAAATGAATAGAGTGTGTGTTGGCACATACAGAGGCTGATTGGCTGCAGCCACCAGTTTTCCCTGACAGTCTTCTGTGCTCTTTTCCCCAGGTTCCCCTGTTTGTTCCTGTCTCTTTTACCATCATCTGCCTCTTCACAGTGGCAATGTCTTTCTACTCAGACCCTGTGAACATTAGCATTGGATGCACCATGGTTTTGAGTGGTTTTCCAGTCTACTACCTCATAATTCACAGGCAGATGTCAGACCGCTGCCGCAACCTGTTTTGTAAGTATGCATTTGACTTTCAGTATTGTGGACCTAAACATGCTCTGGGGTCGGGATGCTGGTTTGTTCCCAGGGCTCATCTCTAATGCAAATGGCTCCTTGACCAATAGACCTCATGAAACCTAAATCCTGACCCCTGGCACTCCTCCAATGTCCTTCCCAAGGCACAGCCTCCACGGCCAGATTTGTTTTAACAAAGACAAAGCTGAGGTCTACCAACAGAGAGAAGAGAGAGGCTTGCTTTCGCACCCCATCTCTGGTTCCTACTAAACTTTATCATGTCTTTGGGATCACCAGCTCTGGGTCAAATTTGTCTGACACGGAGCAACAAGATGAAAATTTAGGATGGAGAGACTACAGGCAGACACTGTAACCCCATGCACAAACTTACTTGCTGAAAGGCTGTGGAGAGGACTGGTAGGAGAAGAGTGCTGCCAGAGGTCTGTCAGCTTGGTGAAGAGGCCAGGATGGTTTGGGCACAAATGTGGCCATGGAAATGAAATACATCTCCACTCCATGCTGTGTCTAGTACAGATTTCCTTTGGATGTAGGCATGGTGGCACAATGGTTTTTTTCAGAAATGAGAATCCAGGTTTGAGTTTAATTTGTTATTTCTGTTACAAGTCTTGTTTTCTTTTGATCTGGAGTTGGATGGAGATGCATCAGTAACCACTGAATAGAAGAAAACATACAGCAAGAAAGGAAACAGATACAGTGATCTGCCAACATAAAGTGCTCCAGCCATCAGTGCTGATGCTCTGATTTTCAGCCGTATCTCAGGATTTCCTCTGGACTAAGCTTCCTTCCTTTTTTTCCACCCTTTCAGATTATCTTACACACAAACTACAGTTACTGCTGGAAGTTGTCCAACAAGAAATCAAGACTTACTGAGAAAACCATCAGAACCCACAGAAGACGATAAAAATCTACTTACTCCGTTTTTGACACCTCTGATCCTACCAAAAGCAGGCCATGCTTTTATTCTTTTTTAGTCAGTGCAAATGAGGATGACTGAGCCAAAACCTTGCTGCAAGTGTTCCTAAGCTTGCCAATCGGGATCTTTTCCTGCCCTTTTCTTTTTTTCAGAAGAGCAAACTAGTTCTCTGAAATGAGCTTGCTTTGCCTGCAGAGTGTCTTTGAAACCAAGATCCTAATTTTGCAGCCTAGCCCAGTCCTGAGTAAGATTGAGAGAGTGTGTGTGTGTGTGTACAGAGACAATATTTTGTTTTCCTAACTTGGCAAATAGAGGAAGGGAGCATGTTGCAGAACTTAGAATCCAATACATGGAAGCCAAATGCAAGTTTCAAACAGAACCACTATAGTAGCCTTGTTGTGGACAAGGGGAAGGGTTGGGGATAGCAAATTAGAGATAAGGCAGATGAATTAGAAAGGAGAAGGCAGGGGGATAAAGTTTTATTCACCGGAAAGTACAGATTCAGCTAATGAGAAGATATTTGAAATTCAAGTATTAACAAAGTAAGCTCAGAATGTTTTGCTTTGATTTTTGTATAAGCAGAATGAGTTTTTTAGCTTTCAAATAATCTTTCAACTTTGAATTTTACTTTTATGAAATGACATTTTAAAATGTACAAATGCATTAAAAAAAAAATCAGCTAAATATCAATTAGAATATGACAGAATAGATCCTGGTCCTGCCTCTGACTTCCCAGACCCACTCCTCACCAGTGAAGTTGAAAACTCAAATTTTGGCCCAGCTCCAGTGAAATACAATTCCTCCTTTAATTAGACAGAACCACTGATGAGACTTGGGCAGATTCCTGAATAAGTGCATCTTTTAGTGCTGTAAGAAGACGTGAGTGACTTCACATCCAAGTTTTAACTTGTTGATTGCACATGACTTGCTGATTCAATCCATAAATGCTAGTTTGAGCTAATGGCATAAGAAAGGTTTCCATTATTGGATTACTTTGGTTTACATTATTAATGTGGCAATGTTATGTCCAGATAAAGCAGCAATTAGCTATTTACAATCACGTAATTGTTATTCGTTTCCTAAAAGATGGGAAGCAGCATGCTGAGACTCCTCTACTGACTGCTGGAAAGAGGAACAGCAGAACATGAAGCATTTTTTAATCCTTTGTATCAAACATTTATGTACTTAAAATAAAAACAAATACCATTTACAAATTCAATGCAATCTCCTGAAACATGTAAAATTTTTGAACTAAAGCTGGGGTTTTTTCAAAGCAATTGAGAATTTTTATTCTTGTAATGACTGCTTCCTGTTCCTGTGCTGAATTAAGCTGGGACAGCAGCAGTGCGGTTGCAGGGCTTGTTTCCCCACTAGCCTCCCACAATTTAATTTACAAGCTGCTGGACATTGTCCAGTAGGAAATATAGTCTCACTGGGAAAATCCTCACTGTGGAAACCATCACAACCTACAGAAGATACTGGCTTTAAATGATAGAATGGATTCAAGAGAGATCTGGAAATGCTTCCAGGCTCCCAGACAAGAGCCAGTCCCTCCTTGTGCCAGGCTTTGCTGAAGCCGAACCCCCTGGCACACCATCCCTCAGCACCCCATGGCCAGGATCCAGTGTGGGTGGCTGGGGAACCAACCTGCAGAAGACCTTGCAGAACCAGGTGAGCCCAACCACCCCAACATTTCCCGAGTCCACCTACTTAGGTACTGGTTTGGGGGATTTTACACATCTTAAGGTAGAAGCATGAGGTACTGCCAGCCTGGTCCCAGGCTGCAATACCCCTGTGAGCACAGTGTGCACGTGTTGTAGCGTCAGTACTCCCACATCAAACCTTGGAGCAGTCTGAAATTGCAACAGAGATGCTGTGTGTGACAGAGGCACAGAGAAATGGCGAAATGTCCCTTCTTTGTTCATTTTCTCTGAAGAGAAAAAGTGAACAAGAATTGAAATTCCTGGGAGGAAACTTAGTAACACCACCTGCTGGACCATGGTTTCTTTATAATGGGTAAATCATTTGACATATGCAGGGAAACCACACTTGGGTGCCTCTGCTGACTGTGCAGGAATATGATCTTGCAGGGCTATACATAGGATGTCTGCTCCAAGACCTGTCAGATACTGGAAATGCAGACAGATACAGTACCATGGTTGAGAAATCAGAGGTTCAACAGCTCCATGGATGACATTGCAATTAAAAGGGATAAAAATAAAAAATACTGTGTTCTGAAAGTATCAGTTTACAGTGAGCTCAAGTTTCAGTTTGTGGAGAGCTGTTTGTTTTTAGAGAGGATGGTGTGCTGCTCCCAGCAAAGATATGTAAACATTTTCTACCAAGCCAGAATGTTCTTCCTAAAGCTGCTATCTCATGCCTGCTGAAGCTCGCAGGCCTCAGTAGGCCTAAGAGCTCCAAGAGCGGCCAGAAGTGAAAGAAAGTGAGTTCAACTTCATAATCGCATTTGTGGTGTTGTTTTTATGTTTTGTTTTGGGTTTTTTGTTTCGGTTTTGTGTGTGTG
>VZTE01003312.1:240705-255833 GCA_013397775.1 Eulacestoma nigropectus | reverse complement strand
TTTTTTTTTTTTTTTTGTCTCTAGGCAAAAAGAAAAGATGAAGAAGCTCAATAAATTGACAGGGGTGGACGAGCGCCTCCTGTTCCATGGCACAAGTCCATCCCATGTGTCTGCCATCTGTGAGCAGAACTTTGACTGGAGACTCTGTGGGACTCATGGGACAATGTATGGAAAAGGTACAAGTGCAGAAGGCTGTAGGGGCTGTAGCAGCAGGGGCTGCAGACCCCAGCCAAGCTGGGGGATATGGATGCCAAGTGACTGATGGTTCCTGACCCATGCACTCCTGCCATTAGGGCACTCTCACTCTGTGTGCATCTGCATTGCTTCTGGTAGCACCCACAGCAATCCCATTCCAGGGAGGGCTAAAAACACCTCCCTTTGCCTCAGGTACTTGGATAGGTGGGACTGGGAGGTTGATGGCAAAATGTGAACTGAAGTTTGTTGGTGCTTTAGAAAAAGCCAATATGGGAACACCTGGCAGGAATGTCTATAGGGCTAGCTGGGGCTGTTGAATCGCTGCCTGCCGAAGTGCTATTAGCGCGTTTGTCCCTTGGCTGGTGTATTGTCTGACCTGTGGCTTTTTCTGCTCCCTAGGAAGCTACTTTGCCAGAGATGCCAGCTATTCCCATGAGTACTGCTCCTCCCACAGTGGGCGCTACAGCATGTTCGTCGCTCAGGTTCTTGTTGGAGACTTTGTGCGGGGAAACCCTGAGTACTGTCGCCCTCCACCCAGAGCCAGCAATTCAAACAGACTTTATGACAGCTGCGTGGATGACCCGACAGACCCTTCCATCTTTGTCATCTTTGAGAAGCAACAGATTTACCCTGCCTATGTCTTGGAGTACAGCCTCGAGACCCGCTGTGTGGTCCTGTAATGAATGGTGGAATCTCCTTTGAATTCACACTGAATAAATTACTCTTCAGTACCTTTTTTAAAATGTTTGTAAATTTTAGTTGCAGCTTTAGAACGCTTTGTAATGCAGTGAGCCAATATCAATCCCCTGATGGTTTTGGGGGGCATAGTTTTTTGTTAGGGTTTATTCTTTCACCAGAAGAAGTGCTAAGCTTTAGCATTCACCATATCTCTAGCCTGGAATGGTAATGTACCTGCCTTGCGTACCGTGATGCAGTGACACCTGCTGAGTTACAATTACCTGAATCCACTGATACGGGCACTTAGAGTTGATTCCTGCCTGTGATGGTGCTGATATGCCAAAGGGAGGCTGGGCAGGGAATGTGGAAGAAGGAAAAGCGAAAGTGCCTACGTCATGGTGCTCAAGAGAGGAGTCATGGCCTTTCAAGTAAATGGCAGGAAGCTCCTGCATCCTGGAGACTTCGTAATTAATGCTGGCAAAGAACTTTGCTTTGTTTCCTGGTCACATTGCTGACATCTCTTCTCACCTTGTTCTGCTGTGTCAAGTCTGCCTGTCTCTGTGACACCCTGTCTTTCCTCTGTCCCCACTGGATTTAGGTCAAGAAAAGCAGGGATATTGCAGCTGCTAAAGTTAAATCCCCACCATACCATGACACCAGCAGGGAGGAAGGCCGTGGTGAGCTGAACAATGGCACACAGCTGTGTCCCACCGGGGCTGTGGAGCCGGTTCCTGCAGCAGTGAGTGCTGAGACACAGGGGCTCTGTGAGGGGTGGCTGCTGGCACGGCCACCTCCTTGCCACCCTGCAGGCTGACACTGGTGGTGGCTGTTTTGAATTACCCTGCTGCTGCCTGGAACTTCTGATGATTGAGAAGAGCACCAGTGGTGTGTACTCCAGCTGGGATGGATGGTGGGGAAAGCCTGAATTATGGTCATAGTACTTGAAACTTGGTGGATAATGGGATAACATTTGGGATGACTGATAGCATGGAAACAAAAATGAATGGTTTATTTTAAAACAGTCACGATGTATAAATTGTAATTCAGCAGAGGAGTCACAAGTGGTTCACTTGTGTGTGCCATAGCTGGGAGGAACCAAGAGGAGGGGTGTATGTGGGATCTCATCAGCTTTCCTATAGCCTCCTATCTTCAGACACAATCAGTGCCCTTTGAAAATTCAGAAAGAGAGCTGGCTGCAATAAGTCCCTGACCTGCACTAATTCATGCACTTCTGTGTCTCACTGCTTTAGCAGAAGCCTAAATGTTGTTCTGCAAATTGATGATCTAGTCTTGTCAGCCACAGGTAAGCAGAGAACTTTCCAAGCAGTCAGGAAGTGAAAATGGAAGTCACTTAAACTGACTTTTTCCTGAATATGTGGTATATTTATTATTAAAATAAATCATATAGCAGCAACACACCTTTCTCAATAAGAAATGTGATGTGTAACAGTTAATTGCTCTTCTGTGCTGTCAATACCACTGCATTGAAAAACTGCAGGGATTTTGGAGAGCTGTTTGCCTAGGATTTGTCAGTTGTCCTGGATCTGCATCCTGTGCCTTGTGTAAACATGGATCTGAGCATTATTTGTACAAACTATACCAGAAAGTCTGTTTTAAGATGATAATTTTATAACTAGGTGGGATTACATAGAGATCTTTTGTTTTACAGACTTGCTCCCTGGCTGTGGCACCCACTGGGTGCTGTACATGGGCAGCCTTTGCCCCACATTTGCCTTCCCCTGGCTGTCCCCAAGCTGCAGGCTTGCAAGGATGGGAAGGGACTGAATAGTGACTGTTTTCAGTTGTCACCCTGCCTTGGTCCTTGCAACATTCCATAGACTTCCTCCATGGCTTCATCAGTTTAAGGGGGCTTGCATGTGCAGGCTTTGGGCAGAATGGGGGCTTGGAGATGGAGGGTTTAGGAAGACTTTTGCTATTAGACAAAATGCTCTGTGGAATGATGCCCTTGTATCTTCCCCCATTCTTCTCCTCCATGACAGAAGAAACCACCCATCATGTGGGAGAAGGTTGTTTCCAGCAAGGTGGGCTTCAGAGTATGATTCCAAATTCATCAGAGCCGGGAGAAGGTAAGGAAGAGCCTGCTGAGAAGCAGGCCAGCCACTGGAAAAGGGGGGGTTGTTGATCTGAAAAAGAGGAAACCAGGCAGGGAACAGAGGACAGGTGCAAACATGCACAGTTTGGAAGAAAATGAGATTTTCCAGTAAGTCAGAACTATTTCTGACTGCAGGGAGAGTTTCTCGCTGCCTTCAGAATTAGGTGCCGGATGTTATAGTGAGAAGATCAGGCAGGGTCTGGTGTGAGCAGCTGTAACAGTGTACAGTGGTGTGGGACTGCTGTGGGCTCTGCAGGTGCTGGAGTACTGGATCGGACATGGAAGTTCTCCTTGAGGAGCTCACGCTCTTTCAGGGTCACTCTCTGCAACTCTCCCTTTGTGCCACTGCCCAAAGGAGCAGTCCTGCCTCCCAGGGGGTGCTGCTGCTGTTTCCCCCATGCCCCTGCTGGATGTGGGGGAGCAGATGCAGGGCATTCACCTGCTTGAAAACTGACCTAGCCAAAACCCAAACCCGAAATACGGTGTTCAGCATGAGCGGTTTCCAGTTCTGCTTGTGTCGACACCAACAACGAGCTGAGCAGGCTGCAGCATGATTTTTAACTGGCATAAGATGATCCTGAACCTCTAGCCCAAGTAGATCTGAGAATCTAAAGCTAAAAGACTTGGGAATATTTCCGCCAGTGAGGTACTGGGAGCAGAAGCTGCTAGTAAAAGTGAAAAGCAACTTAACCTGGACTTTTGTTCAGTATCATAAATTTGCTAAAGCTTCTTCCCAACCTGAATGTCTGGCTATCTCTGGAGTACCTGGGTGCCTTCAAAGTACTGAGCAGAAGGCATTCCTCAGCACCCTTTTAGATGAGAAATGCTTGCAAACCATCAGCAACATGTGCAATAGTTGGGAGGTACAAAGCATGGATCTATTGGCTTTTCATTTACTTTTTTTTCCTGGAAAAGATTAAGATCTCCCTACTCTTTTGAGAAAGGGTTAAATTGTTTCTCATGCATGCAACTGACAGTTTCAGAGTCACCAAGATGGTGATGGGAAAGGTCTGGCCTGAGGAACACTGTGAATAGCCAAATTGATTTCTGAGGGGTTTGCTGCTTCCTGTGTCAGCTGGATCGACACGGGATGGGCAGGTGCTACAGTGGGTCTGTTCTGCAGCAGCAGACTCTTTGTCATCTCCTGGACAGGCTTCTGTGGGCATCAGCATCTTCTCCAGTAATTTCTTTAGCAATTGCTTTTCAGGAACCAGCAAAAATTCAGAAGGAGCAATTGATGCATTTTGTACTCATATAAATAATGTATTTTTTCTACGTGTTCAAATGTACTGTCTTTGTTTCTGCCTAAAAGGGATGTTGGCTCAAGTGACCTTTTCATCATAATGTATTTCTAATTGATTTTCTTGTGGTTCTCTTAGGGCTTCACAGCATCCCTAGCTTTAACACAGTTACATATTCATGCAACTGGTCTAGGCTTTCTATTAAATAACACCTCAGCACGTTTTCAGGCTTTCTTTTCATTTACTGGTGCTGAGTTTGACTTCTCAGCATTTTTAGGAAACCTTTTTAACAATTTTGACAGAGTTTATTACAGGATGATTAAACTGCAGAAACCTAATGCTTGGTTGAACATGCTGAATGACACATTATTTTCCAAAATGTTCAAACTGTTAAAAATCAACCTGAGCCCCATAACCTGGCATGACCACTGTATGGGTGCCAGGTGAAGAAAACAGATATTGTTCTTGGCATGACATGCTCAACAATTGCATTATTTAACAAGGCTGTTTCTAGATTGAGGCAATAATGATCCCAGATCGCTGTGGTAATGATGGGGGCTGAGGGTTTGGGGAAGGGTAGGGGTCTTTTGTTAGGGGCCTGCAGGAGACAGGTCTCAGGCAACAACTTTTTCTATTTGTTCCTGTTCTTTTTCAGTGCCTGTTGTCTGGCATGTTGAGTCCTAGGCATTATTTCCCAGAGCAACTCAAACCATCTTTACAAGGTTGCTTTTACATCTGCCTTACAAATAGGAGCAATAGGGAAGGCTGACCTGGTTCTTAACCATCTGTTCTTAATAAGTTTAGATTTTCCTTCCAGATGGTTTACAGCGATGTCAGAGGGCCCATTAATTTGTGTGCCAGTGTTCAGCTTGGAAATGCTTGGGAAATGTCTACACATGATATCCCCACCATTGGAGGAAGCTTTGTCTTTACCCACTCCCAAGGAGCAGTTTTATTTTGATGTGTGTTCTGTAAATAATTTTTCTTGGTCTGTATCTTCAGCTTCGGGCTCCTTAACTGTATTTTTTTTTTCAATATCGTTTTCCGTTTACTAAGTCCAAAGGAGGTGTTGGAAGTCACGTTGGTCTCTGCTTAAACAATTGGTGCACCCTTTCATTCTTGCTTCTTGCAGGCTCCTTCTGACTGCATTTTGCAGATAGACCTTTGCAACTTCCAGTTTGTTTTTCTGTTAAAAATTCCTGTAGGTTTATGGAGCCTTTTTTACTGTGCTCTGTAGCATCCATCTCAACCTGTGATCCATTCTACTGTCCTGAAGGCCAGCTGACCTTCATTTTGTCTCTCAGCTCAAGCAAGTTCTTCTAAGAGTCTTTTTTCATATCCTTTTTCCTCTTTAATCCTCATACAAACTGATCTCATTTTAGCAATGACACAGCCTGTGCCTTCACGTAACTTATTTGCCTGAAGGTCCTCACATCTATCCTAATGTCTTAAAAAAACCCTTTTTTTTGTTTGTTTGTTTTGTGGGTTTTTTTTTTTGGTTGGTTGATTGATTTGGTTTGGGTGGGTTTTTTTCACTGAGCAAGTCAAATTCCTTACTAACAGAATGTCCTCTGTAAATTTCCTTAGTCAGAAATGTGATTAGTTTCACTGCATGAAGCTGTAGGCTACTAACTAAACCTAAACTTTGTGACAATGCTATCAAAATACAGTTTTCCTATCAGGTTCTCCTCCCCCTGCTGCTATATCTGAACAGTCTGAGAAACTCCATGATGTGTCCTGCTCAATGGTTTTTCTTTTCCTTCACAGATTGACCTTTGGATTGGTTTTCTTTTTTCCCTCTCAACTTTTGAGTTCTACTTGTTCCTGTTAACATCTAGGCAGCTTCCTGAGCTGAAACATAGCTGAGACTCATAAGTAATGAAAAAGCTTCATTACATAACTGGGAAGAAAACTTGCTCTATCTAAATGCCCTCAACTGACATAAAAATTAACATAATCCTCTAATAACTGTGGATTCAAGATGATTGTGAAAGTTGTTGTTCGTCAAGAGAAGCAGCTCCTTGCAGTTGCACGAGGGACATGGACTGGGTAGCCAGGTGATCTTTTCCCGCACCTGTGGAGGTTTTATTGGGGAACCCAGGCAAATTCAGAAGTATTGACTTCTACAGGTGAAATGTGGATAACAATCAAATAATGTTATTGTTATCTAACCAGACTGAGGTGTCTGCTCAGTGCATATTCTGTGGGCTGGCACACTCAGAGGGCAGAAAATGGCATGCCTGGGTTTGAGCACAGGCAAAAAGAAAATCCAAACCTTTTACGACTTGTTTTCTTCCCTGAGGATTTGGAAGCTGGACAATTTTCTGGGATGTGAAATGATGACAATAGTCCAGGAATTCCTGCAGAGTTCAGGTTTCCCTCTCAAGACTACTGTTAAGCAAAGTGCCAGAAGCTGATAATCTTTTTCTTCTCCCTCCCTGTCCTTGTCCTCTCGGCATGTCTTGTGCCTTGCCTCAGTGTCTCCCCACATGCATTTTGATGTATTCAGCAGCATCTCATAATTTTACTTATATCACTCATGAGAGGACCATCAGAGGTTGATGTCTGAATGTTGTTTATTTTCTTAACCAAACTAGAGCCTTTCAAAATTGCTTTAATCTACTTTTTTTATATATATGTTGTGTGTGCATCTGTGAGGAGAGTGCTCTTTTCTTTTGGAAATTCTAGCAACTTACAGCAGAAGACAGTGCCAGAAAGCTCTCCTACGTGCTGACAATTGGACCATTTTGAGACCTTTTTGAGAGCTGTGGTCATGTCCTCTTTTCCTGCGTGGAAGAGCTGAGAAGAAGGCAGCAAGCACCACAGACTGCAGAGATGGATGGGACTCTGGGGATGCACCTCCCCACCAGCCCTCAACTGTGCGTGCTGTGATGAGGAGGGAGCAGGGTCCAGGAAACAGCTTCTGATGGGAGGTGAGGTTCAGCTGGAATGCACTGGGAAGCTCCAATTTGCAGGCAATTACCCCTGGTTAGCAAATAAAATGCTGTTCTGCAGGTCCTTTAAGCCAATTTTTTTTCCCTGATGGATAATTCCTATTTTTTTTTCCTAGTCTCCAAACTACCGTGCTTCTGCTTTAACCTCTATGCAGTCAGAGAAGGCAATTCAGGCTGACCAGACTGGCACTTCCCAGCTTCAAGCATGTTGTTGGCAGTATGAGATCAAAGGTGAAGTATCTGTTTGCTTGATGTCTAATGCAGGTGGGATGCGACTGGTGCTGCAACGTGGCGTGTCCTGTAGGGGCAAGGCTTGCAGGCCGGCACACAAGAGGAGTGATAAACTCTTTATCGGTTTTAAGCAGTCAGTGCTACAGCAGCATGGAGGAGAGTGTGGGAAGAAGGGGATTCTCCACTGAGCAGGCACAAGGATAAGTGCAGATGTTGGTGGCAAGGAAGGATACAGCCCAAGCAGAGGGAGATGTAAGGGATGGGAGCTGAGGGTGGTTTTGGGAAGCCCTTGAACATGGCTGCGGGACTGACTGTGCCAGGTCTCCTGATCTTTTAGTCTGGGTATCTCCAAGAAGCAAAGTGCTCCTTGAAACAGGGCAAAACGATCTGTTCTTCAGCTGTCAGACAGGTCTTCGTGTGTGTTCAGAGTCATTGCGATTGACACTGAAAGTGGAGATGGCACAGGCTGAAAGGGGAATACAGACTAAGCGTACCCCAAAAAGAAGGTGACCCGAACTTCCCTGCGTTGCCGCCGGTGCCGGGCGGAGAAGGAGTCCATGGGGCGCTGTCAGGACGTTTCCCGGAGCCGCCAGCCCCTGCCAGAGCCCTGTCCCTGTCCCTAGGTGGCGGTGCCCGCCCGACCCGGGAGCCCCCGCCCGGAGGAGCCAGCCCAGCTCCGGAGCCCTGGGACGGGGGCGGCTGAGGGCGGGCGGGGCGGCATCGCGTTCGCCCAGCAGCGCAGGCTTTGCAGGCTCCTGTCCTTCATGGGCGTCTGCACCGCAGCCAGGTCAGTGCCCCCTCCCCAGAAAGTCACGGATTAATCGCGGCTGCTGAGCACGAGGTGCGGATTAGTGCGGAGTGGGACCCACGGCAGGCAGAGCTGGAGGAGGATGTGGGGAGCAGGGAGTGCTGCAGAGCGCACCGGAGGGCTGCAGGCTTACTGCAAATGTTTTAGGCACTGCCAGAACCTCATCTGCCTCTTTCATTGCCCCTCTTCATCGTTCTGCACTATCTGTCCATCGCTGGCGCCCGCTCCGTGGGCAGGAGGGAAAGCTGCCCGATGGTGCTGGGTTGAATATGGAAAGCAAGTGAACGTCTCCCTCTCATGCCCAGCACCCCATGCCAGTCCCTTCCTGCTCTTCTTACCCCAAAGATTAGGAAAGATTGTATCATATCAGGACAAGAGGTGTACCAGCGCCCAAACCTATCACTGGATGATAGAGGTGCCCAAGCAAAATTAGAAGCTCAAGGCAGACTTGTAGCGATACTTTTCCAAACTGCTCTGCCTGCCTTCAGCAAATTTTGGCTTGGAGATCTCCTGCACCAGAGTTGGTATCTATATATGTAATAACCCTGGATGTGTTTTTCTTTCAGTAATTATTCCATCACTTTTTAAATCTGTAGAAAATTTTAGCTTCCACAACCTCTTGTAGCAAATATTCCCACAGCTGAACGGGATATTGCTTGAGGGAGGCTCTCCTTTGCCTTGCTTTGAACTTAGCACCTGCTAGCTTTGTTTAATAAAAGGGATGCAGATATTCTCCCAGTGCTTTCTTCATCACCTCACACGTTTTTGCATTTTTTTCTGATTTTCCTCAATGCTCCCAGGAAACTCAGCTCTGAAAACAGGCTGCCTTTACAGATGGCTTGGGAATTTGCTGAAAACTCATTTTAATTTGAAAGTTCTGGTATGTGAGAAGAGCTCACTTTCTGCATACTTCTGCTGAAAAGCAAATCCCAGAAAATCACCTGCTTTTCCCATCAAAACCATCAAATCAGGAGCCATCCTCATCTATAAGCTCACTTGGAAATAAATCCAGAGCATGGATTTGCACTTTCTTCTTTTGGGAAGCCTCTATTCCACCTCTGAGGGCAGTCAGAGGAGGGTGAAGGGCATCAGAGAGCAAGGAGGGTGGCACTGCACAAGGGAGGTGAAGGGTGACATGCACAAGCAATCAGATGGCTCTGCAGCCACCAGCGGTCCTTGGTGGGGGACACAGAGACAAGAGAGGGATGTGAGAGAGACCCTCCAACCTGCTGTGGTCCAGGGACTGGCAAAGGGTGTGACGGCTTTAAACTGAAAGAGGGTAAGCTTAAATTAGATATTAGGAAGAGATTCTTTACTGTGAGGGTGGGGAGGCACTGGAACAGGATGCCCAGAGAAACTGTGGATGCCCCATCCCTGGAAGTATTCAAGGCCAGGTTGAGCAGAGCTTTGAGCAGTCTCTGGAAGGTGTCCCTGCCCGTCTAACCAGGAAGGTTAGAACTAGATGATCTTTAAGGTCCCTTCCAACCCAAAGCATTCCGTGATTCTAGGATTCCATTAAAGACATCAGAGGGACCCTGATACAGCTCAGAGATGAGTCCATGATCTGACTGGTTTTAATCACTGGCTTTTCCCCATAACTTGTATAGATACTAAATCCAACCTGTCTGTGTCCTCTCTGTGGCCCAAAGCCAATTGCTAACAAATACCTCTCTCCTTTGTCCAGAGCAAGGTGCTGCCCCTATAACTTCTGCAGATGTGGTTCCGTGGTATCAGATTAATCTCTGCACTTTTGAGTTTCAAGTTGGTTCGCAGAAATACGAGATAGACTTCAAAGGAAAAAAATCTTTATACTTACCTCTTGACATACTTACGGTAGAACTGTCATGCAGCTTCTTTTCCAAAATGCCTTTGAAAATCATTTTCTGCTTGAATGTGAAAGCAATGAGGGAACATTTCATGGAGTACAGGCAGCCTCTAGTAACACTGGGAGAAGAGAAGGGGAAGGAAGCGAAACATAAAATAAAGAGAATGGAAGCAGTTTCTATGAACTAGTCAAAACTGGTGGCTCTGGTCTGAGTAGAGACTTTTTAAAGTAGTGTCTCTGTCTCCTCGATATTACGACATGCTGAGCTAAGATTGTAAATACGGGAACCTTCCTTATATATTTGTAATTAGGAAATAAAGGGCTGAAATAAGGATACAGGTATGTTGTAGGGAATAGTACTGGATAATTCATGATCAATATGGTGTCCCTCTTGTGCACACACGTTGTTGCGTGCATTGTAATTTGACTTTCTATATGAATTCATTTTATCCTGGTGCACAGTGAGCATGACATGCCGGTGACTCTGCTTTTCCTTGGATGTGACTGTACCATGCAGTTAGGCCTTTTCCAAGCAGAAACCCTCCCCTCCCACTCCCACACCCCAAACTGCTGTGACCATTGCCTTGGAGGAGAGGAACAGGGAAGGAAAAAGGTCAGGGGCATAGTAGCTTAAGCCAATTATGAGCTATATTTGAGTTTCTCTGGTACTTACACATCCTGTGCAGAGATTAAAAAGAAATTGTGTGCAGTGATGGTCGCTCATGCTGTATTATATTTGAAGGAGGCTGTAAGCTGTGGAAGGGAGCCTTGATTAAAATGTTAAGAAGTGTGTATATCATCCATGTCTAGAGGAGGTGGTGTGCATTGCCCTATAGTACCTTCCAAAACTAGTCCAAGGGAGCAAGAGGTAGGTAGGATGTCTCCTCCTCAGGTCTGGGGCTGGAAGAAGTGCATGGCTTCTTTGGTGGCCTTGTTCAGCAGCTGGAAAAAGAGAGACGTTTCTTCAAGGCAGGTGAGCTGTAAGCAGACCAGGGATTCGGTGCTCAGACAGGGGCCAAGCACTACCTCAGCAGCTCCTTCTGGCTTTTATCATCTCATAGCTCCACTCCATTACTGTGCTTTTGTGAGTGAGTGTGTGCAGTGAGTGAGCTCCTTACTTCTTCCCCGGTGATAAAGCTGGGCCTGAGTCATCCAGCATAATCTGGACACGTCACTGCATGGGAGCTGGTGGATCTGGCATTCACCAGAGAGGCTGCCAGGCTCCTGAGACCTCTGCAGGCCCTGGGCTTCCCCAGCCTCTGAAGCATCATCTGGTGCTGCTGTCTGGTGGGCAGCACCAGCTGCCAGGTTGTGAGGAGAGGCAGGAATTTTCCTGAGCAACTCTGGCAAGCAGCAACACAATGAGAGCACCTGTGATGGGGATTGAAGTACAAGGTGCTATGTCACATCAGTGGAAAACAGAAAAGATACAGTGTGGGTAAGGTAGAGTCTAGAGGCCTGGAGAAGGACTCTGCAGTTCAGAGAGGCCTGGTTTTGTGATAGGCATCACACCACCATAAATGGATCAAAATGTTTGCTCTGTATCACCACTTGGAGCGAGGCAAAGTTAAAAAGATGTCCATAAACCTCCCCAAATCTTTTGCAGGCAGCACTTCAGGTGACTGTGAGTGTTTTCCCTGTGCTTACCATCACAAGATCAGAGAGGAGAGGGTCTCTACTTTCAACACCACAAGAAGAGCTTGTGCTTGTTGGAAGTTAGGTCAGCAACCCTCTAAGGCTTGGTGGCTTTGGAGACAGATTCTATGTGAAGGGAAGAAAACATGAAGTTGGGATAATCAGCTCCTCAGGCAATCACTACAGCATGAAAAGGCTGCACGGCTACCTCCTTACTGACAGCAAAATGCCTGAAGCAGAAGCAGCAGGGAGCAGAGAAGGGGCTGGATGTAGGAGCAGCACACGAGGCTAATCCCACTGTTTCACAGTGACATCTGCTCTCCTGGGCAGCATTCCCAGGGAACAAAAACCTCCTTTCTCATTCATAGTGCATTTATCTTCTCTTTCAAAAAATGGTCCAGAGACACCTGAATCCTCATTCTGTGATAAAAATCTGCAGAAGTCCTAGCACTGCAGTAAGTGGCAGTAGGAAACAGAACAAGAAAAGGTATGGGGTGTTATGCTCATTATTTTCTTGACTGTGGAAAATAATGTCTGTTTATTGAGTCCTCTCCTGCTTCAGAGTGACTCATCGATCTGCTGATGTAGACTGGGTGCAGGTAGGCTGGGTGGTGGGTTTGACAGCGTTGGCAGGCTGTCACTGTGGCAGGCATGCTGAGGGGAGTGCACTGAGGAGACATCCCAGCGGCCTGGGGACTGCCAGGGCAGCTTCCCACTTTCTGCTGATGACAAGTTACGTGGCTGGGGTTGTTCAAAAAAGTCTGATGGAGATGGAAAAACACCATAATGGAGTTTCTAGAGTTGTGTTTTATAGTCTTCTATTAAGGCTGGTACGGTGGCAAGGTGGAAGAGCAGGTCCAACTGAGGCATGCATAGCCATAGAGAAGCCTTCTCCATAGCTTGGAGAAGACACAATTTTGGTTTTTCCACACAGCCTGCTGGCAAGCTGGGAAGATCGGGGAATAAGGCTGACATCCTGTTTTTTAGATGCTGGAGCCTAGAGCAGGAGGAAGAGTGGGACTGGAAAAGCAGAGATATCAGTTAGAGGGAATTTGTGCAGTGTTGTTGGAACAGGGACGGGTGGAGTCTTACAACAGTCAAGAAAAATAAAAGAGAAGAAAATGAATGTTCTGGTGGGAGCAAAAGCAGATGTTGATAATCTGTTGTGGTTTAGGTGATCTTTTCCTTCTCTGATTCTTCTCCCAGTTGAGGAAAAGGATAGTTTTAATAATTTCTTAGGGTCTCAACACACAATGTTGTGAACAATTTGTGTCACTACGTTTTCTTTTTTTTTTTTTTTTTTTTTTTTTTGTTTTTAGTTTCTGTATAGTACAATGCTTTCCTTCACTTGCAGTGACATNTTTTTTTTTTTGTTTTGGCCTGAAGAGGCCAGTATGGCCTGGCTGTGGTAAGGAGACGTAATGCAGGGATCATGGTTGAAGAGCTGTTGGTAATTTCTTTAGACACGTCTGGGTTATGATATTATTAGGCGTGTTTATAGGCATGTAGCCAAGGAAGGAAAGGCTAACACTTTGCTGAAAGCCCAGTGTGATGCATCTTGCTGCAGAGCTTCTCTGTAACAACGGACATTTGCTTCCAGCTTGCATTAGTAAGAGAGAACAGTTTATATAGGATAGAAAGACAGAAGTTTTCTGAGGCAGTCCCTGCAACATGACCAGGAGACTGTCTTGTGGAAATCCCTTGAGTTTGTTAATCTCGGTCAGACTTGTTTCAAACAATCAGATGCTCCTTCACATACATCGTGTTTCCTTCAGACTGGGACCATCCAGCACTGCCTGAAACAGGATATGAGGTAAATAAATATCTGCTCACACCTGCTCACTAGGTTGGGAAGGTTGTAGTTTGTAACAGCTTCCATCAAGTAAATCTAAAATACATGCCCGAGTCCAGGAACTGGTTTTGTTAAGTTTGCAAACATGTTGCTCCAAAATGTCTAGCTACTAGAGGGACAAGGATGGTTGAGCAGAAGAGCTTTGTAGGGGACACATGTTTTGTCCATTCACACCATGGGACTGTGTATCTAAATGGCCAGTGCACAGAAATGCTGGTTTATCTCTTGTGCCTTTAGTTTGACCCAAATGACAGCTGATGACCTGATCTGGAGGTTGAGCCTCAGTGCTCACTATTCACAGGACTGTTTCTCCTTTAAAAATCTGTCATCCTCTTGAATTTCAAATCAAAGCATGAGCTTTGGGAGACCATCAAGTCATTTAGTATTGCTATAATTAGGTTAGTCTTGTGTGTTTTTAAAACATCAGGCAGAGTGATTATAAATAAAGTTGCTTTGATGACTCACTACAGTAACACCAGGGCTTGTCTATGAGGATGAGTCAGTGCACAAGAAACATAAATGTGCACTTGATATAGAACAACAGTTTCACCTTCTCTTTTTCAGCTGGACACCTGTTCTGAAATCCCAGTGTCTTCGCACAGCTTTGCTTCAGCTCGCTTAGGATTGCAGATGTTCTCTGGGCAGAAGAAATGTGCTCCTCAGAGTCCAATAGCTCTTTTGTATTAATGGGCAAGCTCTCAGAGGAGGACTTTAGGGCATGCTGGGATAGGAGGGAGAGTGAGGGAAGGACCACAAACAAGTGAGAGAGGGCTCTGAAAAATCCCAGGCCACGATTGCACCCCCAGCGGGTGTTGGCCAGGTCCTTTGAGAGTGACCAGGGAGGTGTAACCAAAAGTGTTGTAACACCTTGATCTGTGTTGCATGAACTTTTTTTCCAGCCAGTAGCAAATAGAGGCAAATTGAAAACCTACTTTAGCAGACAAGGATTACAGAATCCGCAGGGTTTGGAGGACTTGAAGCCTGACACTTTGGCAACGTTTCCAGCTGTTTGTATCCACTTTATGTCATTCCCCTGGGTGGCAGGGGAGCCATCCAGATACTGGCTGGGCCCTCATCCCGTTCTTGCAGCGTGTGGGTGGTTCCCCCTTGGCAGAAGGCGAACCCTCTTCCACGCAGCCCCGGATCTCAGGCACATTCCTTGGGAGCCAACCGCTCCGATTCTCTGATTTATGATGGAAAAATAACCAAATCCAAAAGTGGGAGGGGAGATGAAGAAAAGGGGTTGAGGCCCAGTGGAATTAGATCTGGGTTTACAGAAAATGTATGTTTTAATTAGGAAAACCCAGCAACTGAAAAGATTTTTATTATAATGATGGCTATTATAAACCTGGGGTTTATACTTGGGGTGCATTCAAATTTTGTTTTGTAAGTCTGGTTTTATATAAGACATTTTTAAAACTGTCAGATTCTATGACCTTTTTTAGGAAAAAAACCAGCAAACCATTTTAAGTTCAAGTTGTACATACCCTCCTTGTTGGTAGAGCAACATGAGTTGGGGGAATGTTTTCTTTACTGTTTGGCTTCTTGCAACTGTAACGTTCTCATTCAGAATGGAGAAGGCCAGCTTTTTTTTTT
>VZTE01003312.1:178975-240700 GCA_013397775.1 Eulacestoma nigropectus | reverse complement strand
TCTTTTTTTTTTAAGAAGGGAGAGGCCCTTTTTTTTTTTTTTTTTTTTTTTTTTTTTTTTTTTTTTTTTTTTTTTTTTTTTTTTTTTTTTGTGAAATCTGAGAGGTTGATTAACCACAGCCAGAGAAGTGAGTGGACTGTTTCCCTAGGGTATGGAAGACCTACATTTAATCCCATCCTTGAACTGAAACTAAAGGTCCCTTTTTTGGGTGCCTACCACTATCATTTCATAAATGGAGAGAGAACAGGATAGGATCACTTGGGCTCAAGGGTAGTAACTAGAGATGCCAGTCCAGATCTGAAGTTTTCCAAGGAAAAAACAGCACCAAAACAGAATGTTCCTGGAAAAAAAGAAGTGGCTCCAGTTGGCATGAGCATTTTCTACAAATTCAGAAAAAGCATTTAGTCAAAGCCCTGGTGGATTGGCTCTTTGTTTTCTAGGTGTAATGTGTAGTTTTACACATTTTCTTGTGTCAGACTTGGTCACAATTGAACAGAGCACGAGAAATTAGTAAACAGGTTTGATTTAAAGGCCAGTGATGGGATAGGTGTAACAGGTTAAATGAATTTTACCCCTCTCATAGAGAGAGGAACTGAAAATGTTTCAATACATCCAAACAAGTGACCCCTTCAGTTCTTCTCTGAGAACAGATATACTGAATTTGTAGAAAATGTGGTCTGCTTGCTGGTCAGTGTTTTGTCAGAAAAACTGTGGTCTGAGGCCAAAACACAGTGTTATTTCTATTGAGACTTAAGAGTTCAGGGCTGCAGAAGAGCACGAGAGAGCAATGTTTGATGTGTGATCTATTTTCTTTATCCCTGAATGAGATGTGACTAGCATCTAGCATATTCTTTTAATTCTCTTCTTCCACATCAAGACAATCTTGTATTTCTGCATTAGGTCCTGTTATACTAGCAAAGTTTCTTTTAAACATATCTGAAGCACAGTGTTTTCATGGAGGTAGAAAGAGCACATGGAAAAGAGAAGCCTGGGCAGGAGGTGAATGAGTGACTCCTGTTCCACAGTATGAGTCCATCTGATATGCCTGCTGCCTGTAAGCAGAATTTTGACTGAAGTATCTCTGTGAGACTCACAGGACTGTATGGAAAAGGTACAAGGGCATGGACTGTGTCTGCATCAAAATTCTTGGGGGTTTCCAGAGTGCAGGGAAAATGCTGTGCTTCCTACTGTGTTGATCTGATCCTACCTCTTTAGATCTTTTGTGCTTGTAAAGCAACAAAAATCAATGATGGAAGCTGCTAGATCAGCCCCATGTGTTGATGCCTTAAAATAAAGTCAAGCAGAAACACCTGGCAAGGATGATTTTGGAGCTACCTGGGAAGGGAAGAGAAGAAAGTGCTTGTTGAGGAGTTGGCTGCCAAAATTCTGATAATGGATATTTATTACTTTGATTATGCATTTTCTTACCCATGTTTTTTAATGATTCCTAGGAAGCTGCTTTGCTAGAGATGCCACTTGTTCACATCAATGCTGTCCATCCGGCACAGACCACCACAGCACGTTTGTAAGTGAAGTTGTTGTTGGAGGTTTTGTTCCAGGAAACCACGACTACTATTGCCTTCCAACCAGACCTGAGATTTCAGACTTTTGAACAGCTGTGTAGATAATGAAAGAGAAACTCTTCCATCTTTGTCATCTTTGAGAAGCACCAGATTTACCTGGCATACATCTTGGAGGCTACGCATTCATCCTGATAAAGATGGTGTCAAAGGTAACAATGTCTTGCCTGGAAATAACACTTTAAGGTTGACCTTTTTTGAACTCTGTGTTGCATGTAAGAACCTCATATCTGACATTCAGCTATACTGCAGCTGTTTCACTTACAGGAAGGGAACTACGAATATAACTTATGGAATGGCTGGGTCTGCTATGAGAGTTGTTTTCCTTCTAAGCAGGCTGGTAGCAGTTAAATCATAATAAATAATATAACCATCACAACATGGCGATGATTTGGATACAAGTGCAATATAGATTTAAATGTGCATTGTGGTTAATTTCTAAAACTAATTGCTTCCATGTAAAGTACAGTACACAAGTAGATGTTTTTTAGGACGTACTTGGGGAAATGAATATAGAAATGGGGAAAATGGAGTATAAAGAGCATGTTTGAGGGGTGACTCTCTGGAGTTGTTTTTCCATGGAGAGAAGATCATCAGCATCTTGTCTGTGTAAGAAGAGTAGACAATAGGCTCTGAGCTGTTTTTGTCCTGTGGTTTGGCTGCTTCGAATTTTGTGTCAAGAAAAGGGTTTTAGATCATATCCTAAAGGACTGTTACATCATGTTCCCTAATTTCTCTGCTGGTCCCATTTGGTTATCTTGCAATAAGAATCATAAGGGCTTTAATTCAGATGGAAAACAAAATATTCCTGGATAACAAAGAAGGAAATGACTCATTGATCTTCCGCAGTTTGCCTTGGCTATTGATTTTGTCCTGAAGCCAGAATGATGAGACCCATCTTCACATAACCCTTCTGTGAAAACAGGTAGATGCCACAGCCAGTACTGCAGTCCAGTCGTACCACAAATCAAAACCACAGTAATTTCCTGCTCTTCTAGAGAAGAGTGAAATTGTTATTTTGTCAATGCCCTCCTGAACTGCAGACTGGGCTGGGATCTCACTTTAAAGTGCTTACACAACCTCCCTCCCAAAACTTGAAGGATGAGTGCAAAACCTTCCTTGGATTCACAGCAGGATATTGTAGTGGATTTCTGTCTGGTGTTGCCAGGCAGGTGTGCAGCAGCCTGCTGTGTGCCTGGCCCTCCCATGTAGGGTGCAGTATTTGGATGTTAAACTGGATCTGGCGGGGAGCAGTGGTGGTGCCGATGCAGGCAGCTGTTGCTCAGTTTTTGCTCACATTGAAGGAAGAGCAAGTAATTTAGGACTGAGGTGACAGGGAGCTCTCCTGTGCTTGCCTGAGGGTCGGTCATGGCCCAGATGGAAGCGGCTCCCTTAAGTTCTGCCCTGGTGTCAGCCCTTAGACTCAGCCATCCCTCACGTGCAGCCCTGGCCCCTGAGGGTGTGGGAACACTTCAGGAGACCCATAAAGGGGCCAGGGGTGCAGGGCACCACGGCTGCTTTGAGTCAAGTTCTCTCTGCTGGGAATGAGGTCTCCCACTCTTGCCCAGAGCTGAGTTTGGGGTTGTAATGTTGGAAACACCTGAGTGTTGGTGGTCTCATCCTGGCCGGACACTGGGAAACACCGTGAGGAGGAGTTCTGCAGCCTCTGCCAGTGGGAAACCTTGGGAATGTAGGAAATTGATACTAGAAAACATCGTGGGAAGCCCATAACTAACACTGGGGATGGAGTTTGCTTTGTTCCCCGATTGCTCTCAGGACTTCTCACTCTGTTTTTCTGTGTGAAGTCTGTCTGTTCCATTGGTGACACTCTGTCCCAGACCAGAGCTTCCCTGGGTTTAGGTCAAGAAAAGCAGGGATATTGCAGCTGCTAAAGTTAAATCCCCACCATACCATGACACCAGCAGGGAGGAAGGCCGTGGTGAGCTGAACAATGGCACACAGCTGTGTCCCACCGGGGCTGTGGAGCCGGTTCCTGCAGCAGTGAGTGCTGAGACACAGGGGCTCTGTGAGGGGTGGCTGCTGGCACGGCCACCTCCTTGCCACCCTGCAGGCTGACACTGGTGGTGGCTGTTTTGAATTACCCTGCTGCTGCTTGGCACTTCTCTGGGGGACTCAGAAGTGCCTCAGTGATATGTGCTCCAGCAGGGATGGATGAGAGATTGTTCTGCCATCTGACCTTTCAGCTCTTTTCATATTTTCTGTAGGAAATCCCCAAAGTAAATTAGCCCCTGGACTGGACTGTTGCATTTGGTTTAATTCCACTGTCTTATATTTCTGAGGGGAGTTGGGGGATTTGATTAGAAACGGAAGGTTTTTCTTACACAAACTAGTGAGCTCACTGGCAGCTTCGTGGACATAATGGATATGGATCTTGTTTGCCATGCTTAAGCACAGGGCTTTTGAAATCAGGAGGTAAAGATACATCAGAAGGAGTGATATTTACTAGACAACTCTTCCAATTGGTTCTTTTAACTCTCCAGTTATCAGCGTGCCAAATCCAAATCTCTTCTTGCTCCTCTAGCCCACCTGTCCTGCCGAGTGGTGTTGGGGTTTGCTGGGCTGTAGGTGCTTTGTGTTGCACTGTTATCAAATCTTATGTTCCTCCCCCTGAGGTGTTCCTGTCTGTTTGGATAGCCAACATTTCACTTCTGAGCAGTGGCAGCCTGAGGACCCCGTTTCATTGATTGAGTAGTTTCTGACCGAGGGCTGGAGGTGCATGAGTGTTGGGTGTCTGAGATGGACTCGTGCTGTTACTGGGTGCAAATGTCTTCTCTGCAACGCAGAGCACCCCTAACGAATTTTAGTTAACTGCTTCCTGTGACTGACTGCACACACACACAGAGGAGTCTGGTGTTGTGTTTTTTATGGAAGCCACTTTTCGGATTCCCAGTTTAACACAAACACCCCATTTTGACAGGCTTGTAACAGAGCAAACACTGTTAGTGAAAGCACGTGCATGCAAACAGCTCCCTTCCTTCCTGCTCTATTGTTAAACCTGGTAACTCCAAATCCAGCCACCTCATTCCATGTTTTTCTGAAGGTGAGGAGGGAGATGACTATACTTCAATTTCATAAAATGCTGTTGGGTAGAGCATTTTGTATTTTTGAATGTTCAAATGCTTCTTTGCTGATGAAGTGCTGGAGGACTGAATGTAATATCTTGCTATTTGCATCTTCCTTGCTGTCTAGCAAGGTTTCACATGAGGGGTATCACACCATTAGAGCACAGTGTTCCTTCACATGATCAAGTCCCAAAGGGGCTATTATAAATTTACTGTTATATATTGATTCAATTATTTGTGACGAAGGTAAGAAGTGTTTTCTGTTCTTTGTGGTGGAGAAGGAAGTGAAGGAGATAGACTTTGACCACTACTGGGGAATGAATACCTGCTGGGCATAGATGGTACAGCTGGCTGCATTGTATTTACTGGGGAGGATTTGGTGTCTGTCAAGTAGATAAGGTGATGTTTAACCACCAGGAAAGCCACATGTATCTTAAAATGATTACTTTTTTACCCACCCCACTAGTAACTCACTGTGTCCCTATACAGAGAGAAATGACTGTGATAAATGTAACTTTTTTCACTGCATGGGATTTATAACTCTGATGGGAAAAAAATTGCTTTTGATTCCTGCAGGTCTAGGTGAGATTTCTGCAGGTTTAGGTAAGGTTCATAGAAAATGCTTCAGTTTGGTATTGGGATCTCATATCATGGTGGCCCTTTTCTGGCACCAAGTATAGCTTGGAAGTTCAAAAAATACCTTAGAACAATTAAAATTCCCTTCGAAATACTTCTGTGGAAAAAAAAAAAATAAGAAAAGAAAGGTGCTTAAGGAACCAGAAAGCAAAGCAGAAAGAAAAAGAAATCCAGTGGCCTTTATGTGGATTTCAGAATCTCCTTTTCACTCTTTGAATTGTCTTAATTTTTTTTTTGTAAAACATGCCTCCATCCCAAAGCTACACAATCAACAGTCCTCCAGTCATTTTTTATAGTGAGGTGGCAGTCAGAGCAAGATTAAGGTAGTTTAATATTATCTTTTTAAAATTTAATTACTATTCATTATCAAATACTCTGTTGTTGCTGCAGAGAATTGCAGCTCTGGTCCATATTTTTCTCTTGGATGATGTTAACTGTTCAAGGTGAAATTAAGCTCCATGAATTGAGTTTTGTACTTTAGATTAAAACAGGAAAGAGCAACACTAAATCCCCTCAAACCTCTGCCCTCTCAAAATTGCTAGCAGGTTAGAAAGCTGACTCAAATGTTGGGTTTGACCCAGAAAGCTGACTCAGGTGGAACTGCTGAAGGTCAAAGCCTTTGCCAGGATGCCACCTGCATGAACGCCACCAATTAGATGTTCTGTCTTGTGTAAATTACTGAACTAATTTGCTGGTATTGAAATGTAGGTGTTGAGATGGCTATCACTGATACCACCAGCGCAGAAAGTTCTTTCAATATAAAGACTGGATCTGCAAAATTGAAATTTACAAAATTTTAGCAGCAAATTTTAGATTTTCAACAACCCTCCCTAGTTTTCAGGAAATAAGGAATCAATTTTTTTAAAGCTGAAATTGAATTGAAAAGAAGTTTTCATGAAGCAGCCAGAAGCATTTATTTATGTGGTTCCTTGACACTTGTTATTTACAGCTAGTCCCCTCCAAAGCACGTTGGAGACAGCAGATACCTAAATGTGAGCTGGACTCTGAGGTACTTCAAGCACATTCATTAATATGTCATTGTAGCTGTTTTATACAAGTTTACTTTGCCATCGGATACTGTAACATGAGCACAAAACACCTCCTATTTTCAGAAGGTACAGGGTGTGTAAAGACAAGCACTTAAGATAAGCAAGACAATCTAAATGTCAATATTTAGAAAATAGATCCCCATCAAATACACCAAAACAATATTGTTCTTTAAAGTGCACCCCTCAGTCTCTACTGTTCAGGTTGGTTCATTGTTCAGAAACCCTTGGATATTCCGTAGACCAGAGGCTGAGATTCAACTGATCGTTGCACAGAAAGGAGTGCAGGGTCTAAATAAATCTCAAATGCTTTTAATATACCAAGGACCTAATCATGCTTAGCTTCCTTTGGTACATACATGAAATTTTCTTTTTCATCCCACTGGTTCCAGTAAGCCTCTCTGTTCGTGGTGTGAATATTCTCTGTACCCTGTTTATTTCTTGTACAGGTTACGAATGTGTTGTCTTTACACAACTTTTACTGCGTCATAGTTATTATCAGAAGGAAAGGGAAGGATATTTCAACACACACTAAAGTAAGTGTTGGGTTTTTTTCAAATTTGAACATATTGCAAAGACACTGCAATTTACTAAATTACTATGAGTTAATTCTAAACAATTTTTATTTGAATAAATTCTGGAACTACTTTAGTTTTATAGTAGCATACTTTGAATAGTAAGTACATAAGCATGAAAATTTTTCAGCCCTGACAGGACAACCCTTTTAGCTGAAGAAATTGATCCTTCAATTTTTGATTTTTTCCCCGTTCTTCTTACCAAGCATTTAACAACATACAGACCTTAATGAATGACAGAGACAAGCATCTGTCCTTAAACAGCAGCAATTTCTTCTGCCAATAAAATTGGTTTTCTTCCCCTGCATTGAGCCGTGAGTTGGCAACATGAGGGCTGGGCAAGCAGAAGACAGCACACAGAGAGACCCCCATTTACTTAGGCTGGGGATTACCATCTGGTTTTCTGCTCCTGCTACAAAATGAGTCCTAATTATAGTAGGGGGGGGTGGCGTGTGCTCAAAACACAGAAAGAACACAACGTCCTTTCTCTAGCTGAGCAGGTCTTGTAATTTTTTTTTTTTTTTTTTGAACAGTATTTTAAAATACTCAATCCCTTTTTAGGAGAATGTAAGTTCTTTGCCTCTTTAATTGCTCTTATTTTGCAAAGTTGAGTGAGAACAAGTCCTATGGCTTAGGTCACACTCATCTGGATATTATTTCCTAATGCTTCTGACAAACAAATTAGTGAGTGCTCCCCTAGTGAAAAAATTAACAGGGGTTCCCGGTTCACTATACATTTATTGAACTAATGGCTATGTTTGCTTTGGGTTTCTTAGTTTGGCCAAGGCCTTCAAAAGTGATGCTACTGATCCGAGTTCTGTGTACCACTGAAATGATGGCTCTGACCACTTCACTTACTACTTGTTTCAGCTGCTTAGCAACTGTGACAATGGCCCATCAGACTGTTGTGTCTCTGAAGGGTTTTGAAAACTTAGTGGTTCAGGCCCACTGGCCACTTTAGTATCTGCTGGTCTTTCTGGTTGCAATGTCCTTTAAAAGTAAACAAGAGGCTATCTTTGTGGTTCAAAAAGCCTAGCCTGTAGTGCACCTAGACTATCTTCCACAGGCATGTTTTGGATTTTAGCATCTCAGCACAGTGCTCTTCCTTTTATTTTAGCTCCTCTCTAATCTCTAGAGTCAGGCACTTTCTTGCCTCTTGTCCTCCCTCCCCTCCACTCACCATGGTTTTATTTTCTCTGTTTTCTGACCATTAAAAATATTAATTTTATCAGATTAATTCTGAGACTTTGTGTGCAGTGATAGGTACTTTTCTTTCTGAACAGTTTTGAATAAACTTGTGTTTAGATAAGTACACATATGATGTGAGTGTTAGTACATATTAACACAAACTTTTCTCCAAATGAAGCCTGATTTGCAGTTTTATTAGTGAAAAATACATTTACTGATCCACTGTTAGGATTTTACATTTCTATGTGAATGAACCTGAGAGTACATGAGAACTTAGGATAAATCCTGAGCTACAGGTATAAGTCAGATCCTATTTGCTTTGAAGCTTGGAAGGGGTGGATGAATATACCAACATGAGTAAGGGGACTGTGACATACTTGGCCTGGTTTGGGAAACAGAAAGTTTCTGCTTATAGCTCAGGATCATCAAAAGTGTATTTTCCACCCAGGGCCTCCTTGCGCTCCTTCATCTTTCCCAGAGAATGGTGAGGGAAGTAATTTGCATTTGTAATGCATCTCACAATGCAGCCACATCATCCAATTTTCTTGATCAGAGCCTGAGCCAAACCCATGGCTCTCTTCCTCAGTGGAGCAGGAACTCTGTTTGCTGCCACACCTACCCGTAGGAGTCTGATAGTAGCAACAGTTTTCTGGTGGTGCAAGCAGGGCTGTCCCTGTGGAAATAAGGCTGCCCAGCCATGAGGTGTGGAGCTGGGTGCAGGGAACCAAACCTTCAGGCTTGGGGGCTGTTTTAATGAAATAGCCAAGGAGGGCATACAGAAAACACCTTCCTCAGTGCTTCCTTCTGTGCAAGTCCCCCGCTACCTCCCCAGGGTTGGCAACCTGGAAGCAGCAGAAGAGAGTACACCAAGGGCTTGTCCTGCTGCAGTGTGTTTCATAGGAAAAGAAGGATAAAACAAAACAGACAACAATAATTGCAAAATATCCCTGCTCTGAGATGAGGCAAACTGCCAGAGAGCTCTTATGCAAAAAAAAAAAAAAAAAAAGGAAAAAAAAATTCTGGAGATTCAGCTGTCCCACATAAACAGCTTCCTTTCAAAGTCAGAGTCCAGGGTGAACAGGCACATATTCATACTCATTCTGCTCCTTCCTTCTCTTTCCCAGCAGGCTTTAGATATCAAACATGCCACCCAATCGGTGTTAGCATCGTTTCTGTCATAACCACCACCAAATAGTGCAAGCTTGAAATTTAGCAGAATTTAGCACAATCTGTTTGGTTTGAGTAATTAGTTAATCTTCCCCAGTTCTGTCTTCCCATGCAGGAGGAAAGGAATTGTCATCAGAAAGTGATGCTTGCCAGAACACAGGGTGCCCTCTGACAAGCAGGACTTCAGCTCCATTAAACATCCCCACACCCTTAGAACAGAAAACTCAATGTTCTGTATTCTTACAGCTTGGAACAAGCAAATATTTCCTCACGAGCAAATATTTCCTCCTGTACATTTCTAAAGTGATCTCTCTTGCACAACAGCCCAGTGCATTCAGGCAGTTCACTCTAATTATTGCTTTGTAACATTTTGCATCTGCTTCTTTTAAGTCACTGAAGTTGCTAATACGTTTTCTTGAGTTGTTTTATTTTTAAACTGTTTGTTTCTGTGTCTGTCAACAGCTGCACTCTTCATTTTATGCATTTTGTATACACTCATTTTCTACAGTGTGTCTTGATACTGCAGCTCAGCTCCAAACTGGAACCCACAGAAATCCTTTGACAGGCTGTCCGTTAGGCTTTCAGGTCATCCCTAACTTCAGGTTTTCTTCCAGGCTCATAGAATTTGTTCTTGAATGACAAATAATACAATTTAAGTCCTCACAGAAGTGTAACAACTGCTAGTGGAACTCTTGCGAGGTTTTCTCAGTGTGCCAAAGAGCTCTCCAGCCTCAGCCAGAAGCAGGCTGGAACACATGGGGGAGATGTTTGAATCCTTGGAGTTAGCTGATGTCACCCACTCCATCAAGGTAGGGGTCAGTCTCTTCTCCCGGGTAATAAGCAATAGCACAAGAGGAAATGACCACCAGTTGTACCAGGGGAGGTTTAAACGGGATATTAGGAAAAGTTTCTTCACTGAAAGGGTTGTCAAGCACTGCAACAGGCTGCCCAGGGAAGTGGTGGAGTCACCATCCCTGGAGGCATTTAAGACTTGTGTAGATGTGGCACTTAGGGACATGGTTTAGTGGTGGACTTGGCACTGCTGGTTTAACAGTTGGACTCAGTGGTCTCAGAGGTTGTTTCCAACCTTAATGATTCTATTGTGGATTCCATCCCATTTGTAGTAAAATAATGGAAGTCCAAAAAAACCACAGAATAAAAGTGTAGTACTTTAAAAAGTGTAATGTAAGTTTATTTTTATAGTTCTAAATGAAACTCATTTTCTATTAAACATTTCAATCATTTTTAAAAATAACAGTTGTATCCAATGGAAAAACTGTTGTCAAATATATTTCTGAGGCAATATCTCTTGAAAACAGTCTACTGCAAAATTTCTGATGTTCATATTCATAGATCTTGTCCCCATTTCTTCTTTCTGTGGTACATCAGTGCGTTTTCTTAAGTGTGAATTTGTTAGATTTAGTGGGTTCTTTCCTTTCTAAGTTGTACCAGTAATAATTTCACATGGTGCTACATTGCCACAAACCTGGGCATCCAGTAACGGTGGTGTGCTGAGACTGGTTGAGGTTGCTCACATAGGTGAGGACACCTGTATGCTCCATTATTCTTCTGCTGGTGTTTAAGAACAGTCAAGTCACCAATCAAGCAATTAGATACGTATCAGTATTTGCTTGGTCTTATCTTCCTGATAAAATACCTGTGCAGTACCAGTTTGGATAAAACTCAGGGATTAAATACCTCAAGTGAAAAAGCTGAAGTTGGTATACCTGAGACAGTGACATCCTTTCATGTTGCTCCCTGTGGCTGTCTTATTGCTGACGGCAACAGCGCTGTCACAATGCTCTAAGCAGTAAGGCACACTAAGCAAAACTCCAGTGATGTTACTGTGCTTCTGAATTTTCAGCCACAAGCAGGACATGGGCACCTCAGTTTTAGGATTCATCTTTGGTAAGGTATGACTTGGAGGTTGCTAACCATTGAAGGTGTGAGTTGCCGTGTACTGGTGGGATCCCATGCTGTTCGTGACTAGGGGGTGACAAAGCCTGCCCTGCCCCTGACAGGTGGTGGGTGTATCCAGACGGCTGGGATGGGCCGTGTCTCTGGGGCAGAGAGGGTTAAGCCACTTTGAACAAAGGCTTGATTTGTCGCTGTAGAGCCAGGAACGGAGAGATGCGGCAACATCAAATCCAGTGAAAGAATGAATTATTTATTAATTTTACAATCAGTTTTATATAGTCTAGTTCCATAAAGCGATTGGACAACGTTCACACACCTCCTAGGGTGATTGGTTCAGGTTCTATCACAGCCACGGTAAAACATTTCTCAGTGTACCATAAACAGAACTTAGCAAAACACCAGATGTGAATATCGTCTGGATAAACTATCTTACTGTTTTCATATCCTGCGTGAGAAAGGAAAGGTTCTCAAAGAATTAATGCAAGAAGCTGGAAAATTCATCTGCTAGCAGCGTTTCGGTATCCACATTGATTCATGTCTTTTCTTCCTCGAAGGGCATGAGAGAAAGAAACAAAAGTAAAATACAGCAAAAGCTGTTGTGAAACAAGGCCGTTGCTGTTCTCTGAAAAACAAGTATGTGAGGATTCATTTTTAGAGGCGTGCTGAAGCAGCGGGGCACCGGAGGGTGGCCACAGCCACTCTTCCTCCGGGGGCTGTCACTGCCCTCCCAGTGCCAAGGACTAAAATTATCTGGCTTCTTAGAAGAGGACGTGGTCCTGACTGTGTGCCGCAAAAAATGTCTGCTGTGCAAAACCACAAGCTATTTCCCACTCCAGAGCGAAATCTTTAGTAGTAGCTGTTCCTGCAGTAATCGGGGGATGGCTGCTGTGCGAAGGGGACTCCTTTCTGTCAGCATATCGAGGGTCTAGGGGGGTGTCTGCCATCTCAGACAGGTGTTTGTCTGTGTAAATGAACATACTTTTCATGGCCAACTGAAAGGTCAATTTTCAGCCGACAATTGAAAAGTTAAAATAAGCAAAATCATCTAGGGAAAACAGCTGCTAATAAGTTTCTATGGTTCATAGCAGTGTTGACAAATTTTACCACAGACAACGAGGCTATTGATTCTGGCAGCACTCCTTGACCATCAAGAAAGTAGTTATTACAGAAAATTTTGGCATGGATTTATTAAGGGACGGTTATTTAGTATTTGGACATCCAGAAAAGCGAGGGACTGCAGTTCTTGAAGCTGGAGGAATGGTATGAAACTGCAATGTATTGCTCTCACATGGCTGCCGGTGTGTGCGTCTTAGCATACAGCTCCAGGAGTTTCTTGCAAATGCACCAGAATGTGCTGCTAAATGGAAGTCTAGAAATAGTAATTACAGATTTCAAATAGTCCCAGGTAAGACCACAAAAAAGGATTTGGAACATGGGGAGCTGTGGACTTTTATGTTATTTATTATTAGCTCTTAAATGAAATCACACTCCATTAGGCAAATTCTCTGAGAACACAGAGGAATATATATGTCTTTTAAAAAATGTGTTTGTGAGATTGCTACATCACAACTTTTAAAATTACTTTTATTCTGAAAGTGCTAAAACCCATAAACTTTAAATGAGACTTCTCAAAACAGGATTCAAACTTTTCAATCCAATTGCAACATGTTTTATTTGAATACGCACACTGAAACATAAAATGATGACAACAATTATTCCTGGAAGGTATTAAAAAGTTGATCTGTATGCATAAATTGAATTATGAGTCTGGCAAAGGTGCACGATAAGCAAACAGACACAGTATAAATACTTCATACTCCTCTAACATCTACTGCCAAGGTCCTCTAATCATTTTAAATCAGTTCAGACTGTTGCTGTGAGATAGCCTGCCTGTACTCAATTACATATGCACAAAAATAAGAAGATTAAAGAAACTGTCAAGAGAACAAAAGTGATTTCTTGAAAAACTTAATGAGGGAAGGCCAGAAGTGAAGGTAGTGAAGATGGCACCAGCTGCAGTCTCGAGGACTGGCTGTTCGAATTCCTGAGTGACACAGAGAAACCATAGGGGAACCCAGCTGCCAAGAACTCTAAAGGCATTTCAACAGCACATTTGCGAAGTGTAATTTTGCAAAAGACTTATAAAGTGACCACACTGGGCAGGTTTTCCTGGGATTAGCAAAAGACATGGTCTTGCCATGTAAACTGCTGCTCTGCCAGACCTGATGTTCTGCTACAAAACGTAGTTTTCCTCATGGAATAGATGTTATAGTGTTCCTTGGATATTAGTGTTGTTAAATAACAACAATAACCACAAGGAAGCAGCTCTACAACATGGAAAATTTCAATATTTGCACAGAGCAAAGCTTGCTGCAGTGAAAATCAGTGTGTTAGAAGAGGAGGGATGAAGCAACCCAGCAGTAGTGTGTGTTGTGTCCTCCACCCACCCCAGGGACATAGGAGGAGTGTGTGTTTTGTTGCTATGCCAGCTGCAAGTCAGCACTGAAAAGTCACTGCCCATCCACAACTGTGTAGTAAGTAATGACAATTAAAAAAACTAACAGGAAGGTGTATCATAGAGTGGGGTCGCTGTTCTGACCCAGATGAGTGCTCTGGGGGTAATTGAACTCGAGACTTGGAGATGCATCCATCTTGCAGTAACGAGGAACCACCAAACCCAGTGGCCTGGACTGCCAAAGCCTCTTTGCCTCTGTAAAAGTGACTGTGTAATGTAAATTAACATTGATCTTGTTGCAGGACTCCAGGACTTCATCAGAAAATAGAGAATATCCCCCAGACATTGAATTTTAGTAACATGATGGTCAGTTTGTGAAGAATAAGGCAAATGACCTAATGCAACTTTTTGCCTTCTGTCTGCATGAGGTTTACCCAGGGTCCATGTGCTGTTGGCAGCAAATGTAGGATGCACTGTGAAGGTCCAGAGCTGGGGAAGAGGTTTTAGCTACATTTTCTCCTATGTCTTTGGAGTCTTTCTCTCTGGGACATCCATGTCATCTCTGGACAAACCATGTCCAGAGTGCCAGCTATATGAAAAAGAAGGAGGATCCTTGGAAACCATATGCAGATGGCCTGAACCAAGCTAAAAGGGGAGAGAAAGGACAGACAGCCTAGGCAGGTGATGAAGCATGTGTTCTACAAATCCAGACTGCCTTAAGCTAAAGCAAACAAAGCAAGCTGGGGAAAGTTACAATGGTTTAGATTTCCTAAGTACAACAAATTTTATTTTATTTTGAAACAATTTTCCTTTAAGGAATGTCCTTTCATTTTAAGTTGGAGAAGGCTGACAACTCATCCTATGAAAAGTTTTTTGTATTGCTGGAACAAATTAATTTTTTTTTTTTTTTTTTTGCTAATCCAAAATGCTGTTTTCCCCTTTCATATTCATCACCCACCTTTCAGTATAGCTCCGTCACCATTTCAGCCCAGTACTTGGTGTTGATTTAGAAAAAAATAGATTTTCCATAATTGCTCTCTTATTATTTTTGCTAAATAACCTGATCTGATGTGGTAGTTTGTATGCTTTAGAATTACAACTTTCTCAAGTGCTCAGATGGCATGAAATGGAAATGGTACCTAACTCCAGCTGCTCAGTGACAAAACACAGTGCTGGAAGGAGAATGGGCAACTCCTTGAGACCCATCCCCCTGTGCTAGTAAGCTGTAAATGTCCAGTTCAAAAGTCTGCACTCCAACAGCTCAGAAAGCTTCCCAATGGCCCCAAGAAAACCTGGAGATCTATGGTAAAAGACCTGGCACCTTTGTGTGTTATTTGATGGGAAAAGGAGAGACTGAGTGCACGCTGACCAGGAGGGTCAAGTCCCTTTTGGCCAGAACAAGAGGCAGAGACTGTGATGGGCAGTAAGAGAAGACTCGTTTTATACTTAGGTAAAATGTTTTGTACCAATAAGGACAATTCAGCCCTGCTACAGATTGCTGGGGAGTGAGGATCCCATTCAGGAATCTTTAAGAACACCCATCAAAATGGTATGGCTGCCTCATCCTGGAGTTGGATGTCCTCCTCTGGTCCTGTCCAGATTCTTCTCTATATTTTTTCTATAGTTCACAAAATATTTTTTAGCTGTTTTGTCCTCTTCTGCCATGACTTATCTACAGTACTCACTTCTGAAGCAATTTTCCACCATTTCCTCTGAAACAGCACAGACTATTTGCACTCTAAGCCTCTAATCAGAGGAAAAAAATAACAGCTGAAGCATCGCCTATCTAAGATCATATCCACAGGCAGAGGAAATCCTCAGAAGTTATAAGGACCCTGGGCATCTCCAGAAATGATGGCTTTCAAAGAGTTTAGCAGGATCATGCCTTCACACCTCATCTTTGTAACCATCCCAAATTAGCCTGTGGGCCACCTTTTCCATTCCTGGGAGCACATCTGTTCCAGCCATGCTCAAACCTATCTCACTATCCACTCACAGATTCTCCAAATTCGTGTATTGATTAGCAGTTCTCGTGAAGGTGGAAACTCTCTGTGGTGCTCGATCCAGGAGTTTGCTGCTGGGCATAAGGTCAATGCACAGGGACCTGTGAATGCCAATGACACAGAGGTGAATCCAAGAGGATTTAGACATCCATGTGGTGGTGGAGGTCAGTGCAGGCAGGGCGATGACATTGGCTGCAGCCCTGAGAGGAGTGTTAGAGTATTTTGCTCTTCTGACTCCAGCGAAATCAATCACCGTGGTAAAGTTTGAGATCCACTTGTGCCTATTGCTGGGAACAGGAAGAGGAGCAAGTAAATAAGACTGGATGTGTTATGGCTAGCTGTCTTTCGTTCTGTTTGATCGCTTGAAAAGACTGATGACTGCTTACTTTAGGCTATTAGGCATGTTTGTTATACATAAGGATTCACGGACTTTCAGTTATGCTTTCTTTAAAAAAAACTTGTTAGAATTATACTGAGTATTAATTAAAATTCTGTGGCTGTTCTGAATGAAGATAGCGGTAAGTATTGAGGCACTGGGTAAATGCACTGCTCTCTACACTGTGCTGTTGTAATGTTTCCTTTTATTAAGACAACACAAACTCACAAGAAGAGAAATGTGGATAAATAATGTGTTAATCAAAGGCAAATTTAAGTGTAGACACATACATAAATAGTGTTTCATAACTTTATTATGATTTATTACCAAAGCCAAAATATTTCCAGAGGGTTAGTTTTCCATTGGAGGAGGAAATTCTGTGGAGCTGTAACAACATAGTAACAACCTTTACACCTTCTTTGGAAGAGGAAAATTTTATTAAAACATGAAAGGCCAAGTAATTCTATTCCATGAATTACTAGAAATCCAGAAAACAATTAACTGTGGGCAAATCCTAAGAAATGACTTGTCTCAGAACTTGTTCGGAGAAATATATTCACAGAAAGTTCACATTGAACATCACACTCAGTAACTAGCAAAATACATTTTTTAATGATGATCACTTACAGTATAGAAAAAGAAACCAGCAAAAAAAGGGAAAAAAAAAAGGACATTGCACATAAATCTCTTTTGTGTAGCTCTCTCTGTCAAGACCTTTGTGGGGGGACTGATCTCAGCAGGAAAGCAATCTTCTGGAAATTAGAGCCAAGTGGAGTGTTTCCCAGATGGGTGGAAAGTCCCATCTTAATGCATAATAGTATTTACAAATAGGTGAGAGCCATTCTCGTAGGATCCTGGGAGTGCTCGTTGGGTTTCCTGCTATAAATAGTAGGCATTAATGACAAGCAAACTTTAACCATCCTGATGAACTGAAGCATTCAACTCAGTTGCTCAGAAGGCTGCAAGAGTTCTCTGGCAGAGACAGTTGTGGTGTGTCTAAACCATACAAACTGAAAAAGCTGTGGAAGCACAGGTTTAACAGAGCTCCTGAAACCTTGTGCTGGGACACCTCCTCCAAAAATGTAAAGGAGAGCAGATGTTTTAAGGTCAAAAAAGGGTGGAAACTGAGATGTTCTTGCTTAATGCTCTGCTCTGCTTATTGATTGAAGAAGTGATTTGGTTAAAAGGTGGTGGAATTTCTTTTTGTTCTTCTCACTGAGTTTCTGAAAGGCCAAATACTTAGCCTGTGGATTTTTAGAGGGAAAATCTTCATGTTTTTCTCAAGAAGCAAGGTAAATTGGAAATAGGAGCCTTTGTACAACCAAAACATGAATGTTTAATTCACTCTGGAAGTAGGCTGAGCCTTACAGCTCTCTGAACTTTCTTCTGACAGCCGTGGCCCTTGAAGGCTTTCTGAGGTCCTGCTGCCCACCACAGCCCCAGATGCAATTTTAGAGTCACAAAACCTGTGGGATCAAATGTCAGCCCTGCAGTGGTTGACACTACAGTGTCCAAGGCCCTCACTCTGCAAATCAAGATCATAGCAGATCTCCTTCCACCTACTGCTCTCCTACTTTGGGAGGGATAACTCACAAAATTGTATGTGAATGGCCCAGTGCAGAGCATGGATTTAAGCCCCCCTGGACCCACATGTAGGAGGAATTTGGAGTGTTAAATGTTATTTATCTCAAGCTTCTCTCTTTGCTTTTTCTTGCCTTCCTGCTTTAATTTTCAAGGCCTAAGGAAACTGCAAATACAGACATCCCAGCCCCAGAGGCAGAGGATGCGTGTGAGGTGTTCCTGTACTGTGCAGCCCTTACAGGATGAATTCTCCCACTCTCTCCTGGTTCTGTGTGGGCACATCCAGGCCCCTGCCCAGGCAGTGGGGCTGACAGAGCCCAAGAGCACAAGCTGCTCCCAAAGGCAGGAGCAGCAGAGCTGTGCACAGGTTGCTTTCCTGCAAAGCTGCCTGGTGTGCCAGTTGATGACCTGGGCACGCTCACTGCTATAAGCTTTGGCTTTCTCGACTTGGGAAATACAGGAAAGGCAAGGGGGAGGGAGTTACTTTACAGCAATTCCTGCAAAGACTGTGATTCATTTATTTGTTCTTCTGTGAACACCCTAGCCAGATGACTAAGGCAGATCTGCAGACTGATGACCCAGAAAGAGTGGAGATAAATTTCATATGTGGTGGAAAGGAAAAATAAGTTAAAAGCCATATACAGACTGTTATCTTCCTACTTGCAGCGGTTTGCCTCCCAGCAAAAGCCCTGGCCTACACCAAGGACATAGCACAGAGATTTGCTCAGGGGCTTTTCTTTTTTTTTCTACCTCTTCCTCATCTCAAGGTGGGGTATTTGAGGTTACCTACACCTGTGACTTTTGAAATTAGCAGCACATAAGCTCACCACGGCAGCTGAGTCTCTCAGGTGGGAGGGTTAGGGTGGCCTATTTCCTTTTCTTGTTGAAGTTTAAGCTGCTGAGATGGAGGCTGCTGGGTTTACTGCACCTTTCCTTTCTCTCGGGTAAGACATTTGTCTTTGCAGGGCAGGTGGAAAGGAAAAGGAGGAGTGTCAAGTGTAATGGAACAGTTTTGGTAGCTTGCGTTGCTGAGCTCCTGCTGGGGAGGCAGGAGCCTGTCTCTTCTGTTATCAGAGGACAGGTCTGTGAGGTGGCTGAATTGACTTCTGAGGAATTGAAGATAGACTGGATAAATGTAGGGGGGCTTCAGTATTTTGTTTGATTTTTAAAATTTATTTTGACTGCAGTGATGTTCCCTCGGAGGTTGTCTGTGGTGCCACTGCTTGGTTTGGGCTGCTGGGTTGCTCTCAACCTGTGATTCCTTAGTGCCAGTGAAGTGTTGTACTTCTTGGGGTGCCTTGGGTGCCTATGGAACCTGATGTGCCTCGTCCCAGCACTTGCTTGTGGAAACATGTGGCAGGAGTCTGTAGAGGGCAGGATTCCCAGCCTGTGAGTGTGCATACCTGTGGGAAGCTGCAATCCTAAATGTACTCAACCTCTTAACTGAAAAGCTCCAAATATCTCTGTTTTCTGGTCTTCCTTTTGGAACACTAGAGTTTTTTTAAACACGATGCTTTTATGAAATATAACTTGAAAGTTTTAAGCCCCAAGCAGCATGTGACCCTAGCACTACAAAAATCCCTTTAGTGCCCTCGGTCATATAATCCTGTGTGCAGCATGCAGGGAAAGATGGGAAAGTTCTTCTCTTATCATGTTCCTCTGTCCAGGTGGCTAGGCAGTATCTGACGTGGAGGTGTTGTGCACTGGCCATTACAGGAGCTTTCAAACCCCAACACCCTTGCTTGATCCTTTAGTAACTGTAGCCATGGTTTCCAGAGAGTGGCCCTGCGTAGTTAAAAATTCTTACAGAGATCAATAGTATACTCTTTTATTTCTTCAATTTTTAAAAAATATTTCCTCAAATATATGAATATTTTCTTATTCCTGTACCATGATATAGGCTGTAAATGTAGAGGCTAATGCAGCTCCCTTATTATATGGTTTGTAATAGGAGAATATTGGTTTCTCTCCATACCACACTAAACAGGTCAGTCTCCATAATCCATCAGCTGGCTTCCTCACTACCATTTTTACCCTTTTCCAGTCTTGATTCTGCCAGAGACTGAATTCTGTGGGGCATGTCAGACCTTTATTCCACACAAAGTTCATAAACCTTCACAGGGTCAAAATTACTGAAAAGCATATAATGTGCTTTCCTAGTGCTTTCTCTCTCCTAATTAGTTTTGGTTTGTAATTTCTCATGGTTAGCACAGTGTATCCACGTTTCCATCATAAATGCTACTGGAAAGATGTACTTCACACCCAACGCTCTTTTTAAATGCTGAGTTTTCCCAGAACTGGGGAATAGCTTAGGTGAGTGACCTTTCCCTGGAGGTGGGCCACGTTGAGGCCTCTTTCCTCAATGAACAGGAGGAATCCAGAAAAATGAAGGTAAGCGTCCAAGTAATCTTTGTAGGGAGTGACAGTGTGTGAAGGGAGCCCTCACTCAGCAATCAAGTTTGATTTAGTGGTTCATACATGTGGCAAACAGAAACTTGGGAAAGAGGACAGAACAAGAACGGATGTGTTCAGCTGCAAAGAGGGTCAAGGAACGAGGTTTGGAGGAGGCAAAGAAAGTCACAGAAGGCCAATCACTGATGTCTGTGGAGTGCTGGAACTATTGGGTGAAAAGGAGGTGCAAATTGATGTCTTAATTCAGTTGTTTCCGTAGTATCTCTGTGCAGCCTGCTAGGGTGTGTGTTTGCTTAAGGGATGCTGCAGGGCTTGCTGTCACTGTAGTAATAAATGCCAGAAATGCAGTGAGATTCACATTTACTCATATTGTGATGGAATTGATACTCATATCATCCTTTCCAACACAGAGGATCCTCTCTGATAGTATAACTGGTGTTGTGTCCAAAAGAAACAGCGAAGAGAGCAACTCGCATAGCACAGGAATGAGCCACAGTACAAGGGAGGAAAGGTTTGATCCCTGTTCTGTGGGAGTGTTTTCCTGTCACCAGTGACCAGATTGAGGTCTGGACTGTGAGTGCCCTCCTTCCCAAGAAAGTACATTATGTTTCTCAGCTATTTCCCCCTTTTACCCAGATGCGTGTCTCATGCAAAGTTGAAAAGTTCAGTGTAGTGGATGGAGCCTAATGCCTTCCATGAGAATGTCTGGCTTGGTAACTGGATAAGGTGAGACATGTAGTTTAAAAACCCCATAAAGATTTGAACCTGACTTGCTGCGTCACTTCTCGGTGCTCTGAGTGCTAAGGAAAGGGAGCTACCATGCCCCCCTTCCTCCTACCATGCACTCTGAAAGTGCTTTTATGGCTTCAAACTCTTGCACACCAAAAGACCAATTCTGGAAACACAGGGCTGTGAGCCAAGTAACTTGGTGTTCTTGGAGAGGTGGAGATTGCCAAGGAAATTCATGACTCCTGGTGTGCTCTAAATGCCATGACTAGAAAAAAATTGGTAGAAATCCTAAATCAATGCTTAACTTTCCTGCTTTGTTGTTTCTCCTACTCTGTACTGGGAGGACTGTACTTCACAGTGGACCAGAGAGATAGCATGTTGAATGAGGGTGTGGATTTCTGATCCTTCACTCAGAAAAAAAAGGAAGACTGCAGTCCCACCACTGTGGAAGAGCAGGGACTGACTGCAGTGTATGCTGCCAAACAGCTGTTTTGGACTGTTCTGGACTGTCTGGGTCCATCACTGCTGAACATATGGGATGGTGGGATCACTTTGCCTGGAAACCTCACTCTTTCACACATGGGCAGGGTGTGACCCTGTAGGTGGAAGCTGAGGCAATGGTATGAGGAGCAAAGTAGTTTTCCTAAGAGGTCACAAAGGCGCAATACCTTTGGCAAGCTTTCCCCAGGGTCTGTCCTGGCTTGGGAGAGCAACACTGGTCAGGTTAATTGGGGGAAGAGAAAACTTGGGAAGAGTTTCCTTGCAGTGAGGGCATGGGGCCTCTGTTTTGTGCATCTGTACCTTGTGTCAGCAGAGACACTCCTGATTTTTATGTGCTGGAATGTCAGCGGGATCCTACCCAGTGTCCTCAGCACCCTGCCTTTGCACAGACTTTTGTTACATGTGAGGTTTCTCTGAGACATGTTCTAGGTCATCCTGAGCTCTCATTTAGCTTTTAGTTGAGTGTATGTTTATCCTGGTGCAGGATTTTGCCTTTGTTGTGTTCAGTGACCTTGGACTGATCTGAGACCTCCATTCAGGTAGCTCTGCAGTCTACAGAGCAGAAACTGGGCAGCTTCCTCCAGTGGTGCCCCTGGTGTCCATGTGTAAGTGTTTATACACATATGTGTTGTCTTTCTTTCCAGCTCCTTCTTTCTGTCCTCTTTCTCCATTTGGTTCTGCTTTGCGTTTTATTTGCAATGTGTTGTCCTGTTGTGAGTATTGCTCATGCATGTTGAGTTAGGGTTCCCCAAGGAGTCTGTCTGGCATTGGAAAATTAAGTTTTTTTGGCTTTTGCACTCTCAAAGCCCTTTATTACAAGCTGGGGTTTTTGCTCCAGGGTAGTAGGATGTTGGGAAGAGCTGAAATATGGCACTGCTGAGAACCAATTAGTGTAAAAACTGCACTAGTACCCAACTACGTGCTGATTACTCTGCCCCCAGAGGCAAATGTGTTTGCAGTTTAGGTCACAAGTGAAATAAGCCTGTTGAATCTCATTCTAACACGTCACTCTCTTATGGACTTTCTTCTCCACCCCAGTGCTTACCTCTAGATATGTGAATTTTCTTGTTGAGAGCTGGGAAAAATGCTTTGAATCAGCAGATCCCTCTCTTCCTTTCCCCCAAGAAAATAAGGAAATTGTCTTGCAAGTACCAAACTGATTTATTTCAAAGTGTTTTGGTTTGGCAGACAGCAACAAGGAGACTGTGGTTCTACTCACAGTAGAAAGGTGGTATCTCATCTTAAATCTTCAAATTGGACTTACTCTACACAAGGAATCTGAGTTTGTCCTCACTGTTTACTGTGGAGATTTGAGGAATGTCTTGCGCATCCCAGGCATTGATTTATTTTCCTTTAAAAGTCCCTGTAACGCTGGCTTTGCTTCCACACTGGCGTGATTCACACACTAAATTGAAGGATCAACTCTGATTCTAGTTACAAGATGATCTTAATTAGTTAAGGAATGTATCAGCCTCTCTGCTGCTGAATAACTTTGCACATCTCAAGAATGTGGTAGTGGTTAAATATTCTGCCAGTCTGGAGGTGAGCAGCTTTTGGGCTTTGTTGGAGTCCAGAAAAGAATGAAGTGAAGAAGCCTTATCAGATGAGGATCCTGCTGCATGCAGCCAAAGGCACTGCCTTTTGTGGTCACCTATCCTCTCTGAATCTTTGCAAAACTCACTATCTGCCCTCAGTTACCATCACACTTTGACCAGGAGAAGAGATCTCATTTTTACACCCAGCTCTGTGGCACCCAGGCCTTACTGGCAGGCAACGGGTGAAAACTACAGGAGGTACTTTCTCCCCTTCCCCATGTCCATTTCTGTCTATCCAAAATTGCATCCTAATTCTGGCTGATGGCTTGATATGGCCGCTTGCCTTTTCCTCCACAGAACACATTATACACTCTTGTAAAGCCTCTTGGCAGCTTTGTGGTACGAAAATATGATAGAAATCCAAAGGGCATTCTTTAATGTAAGACTGTAAAAGTGTACACAGTGTCCATCCCACTTTTTCTCTTCCTATTTTCACTATTTCTCTTGCGGGCACCTGCACAGCATTAGGGGGAAAATTGGATGCATGTCCTTTCTGACACAGATTCCTATTCCAGATGCTTAGTCTTGGGGAAGATGAAGCTCTGCCTCCCTGTGGGGGAACAAATCCATCTCGCCATGCAGTGCAGGGTGGGGTGATGTCGGCACGTTGCACGATAACTGTGCCAGTGCTTCCTTGTTGCTTCACTGGCTAGATGTGAGCGTGCACGTGCCCAAGGCTGCTGCACTCCCAAGTCCTGTGCTCTACCCTGAGCTTGTCTAATAACAGGGAATGCCAGGTAAGCCCAGGCTCTAATGAACTGCTGTGGCAGCTGCTGGGGATGTTAGCGCATCACCTGGATTTCAGCTGATCAGACCAGCTCTTGGTCTGCCAAAAGAGTCTAAAGTGCTGCATCATTTGTTCTCTTTGCTGTAAAGTCACTTGTGCCTAGCTGAAGCAAACGGCTTTGGTCTGGATTTCACTTCACTTTATAGCTATACAGAGTCACAAACTACTCAGGTTATTTACCATAAAAATGAGTAAATTTTCCCAGTACATAATTGGGTCTATTCTTGTCATGTGTGAGTGCTGTCAGAGCAGGAGGTGCTGGAGCCCCCTCTGTCCATGCCTGACCCTTCCAGTTGGAGCAGAGCTGTACATGACCGTTCCAAGTGATGTGTTTCACACCAGGCAGTGAGGCCAGTAAGACTCTGAAATGTGCTAGATAGAAGCAGATTGTACTTGGGGCTGCAATTTGGGTTTTCCTCTCTCCTTGTGCAGCTGCTGGTGGAATGGGTTTCCCAAGCTCCCATCTGCAGGCCTGTTTATTTCCCCATCAAAACCTTTTCTTTGTAGGGCAAGTTGGAGAACAATGGGGAGCAGCAGTCTGAAACTGAGCGGAGTGGGGGGAAAAAGTAGGCTATATGTCAGTATCAGTTTCATAACTGATGGAAACTAGTATGGGAGCATTTGCCCCTGGGAAGAGGCTGAATCGTTTTTCATCAGATACAAATGAGGCAATGCAAAGGAGGAGGAGGAGGATTCTATTAAAATTAGAGGGGGGAGGAATTTGATGGCATGACTTGGGCTGGAGGAACTCTCACAATCTGTCCTGCCTTATTTAATCAGTATAGGTCAAAGATTTGATTATATGGTATTCCCTGTTAGAGAGGTTTCAGCATATTGTCTTCCTTGCTCACATGTATGAGGTCACCTGCTTTATTAGAATCTCAAGTGCTGCCTGACTTCTGGGAGGGGGCTGCCTGGAAAGAGCAGTGAGCTGCAAAGGGGCTGATGTGAGCATTTAAGCTAAGCACTAGTTGACATTTGCAGTTGTAGAAAACGAGAGCTTTGCCAAACCTGGCCTGAACGTTGGCTGTGACTGGAGAATTGCACTTGGTCAAGTTACAGTGCAAAAATCTGTACAGTGCTACTGTTAAGCAGTTGAACCTTGTGGGCTCTATTTAGGGCTTGTACTTGTGAAGCAACTGGAATAACATGTTGGGTATGGTGGTAACTCCTCCTCTCTGGCACCTGAATTTAGACTTGGATTTTATTCCATTTTTTGCCCAGGACCTCAGCTGTTTGCAAAGGGACATAGCAGGGCTTGTGATAGTGGTTCTGAACCCCTATGGTGCAGAGCTCCACCTGTCTTTGGGATTGTCCTTAGATCTACACCAGGAGGTTTCTAATATGGCTGAAAGAAGACAACTCTCCCTCACTTTTGTTTTTTATTTCCCCCTCTGGTCTACGTGGGTAATAGAATAAAATGGGAATTGCCCTTGGGTAACCTCCAGGAAGCAGAATTCTCCTTTGTTGGCATGGTTTTCTGAATGGATTTATAAATGCTGCGTGAAGGCCACCCCTGCTGAAGGGGCCTGGCTTCTCCAGCAATGCCCACTGAGCTCATCCAGGGATGCATTTGCACTTGACCCTATTAGGAGCCTTCCCTCCTCCTCTTGTGAAGTAGTCATCCCTGTCCCTCTTTGTCTCAGCTCTGAGGAGCACACCATGACCATACAGAAGAGTTTCCGTGAACTGTACACTCTGGCATTTTCCTGTTCCAGTCACTCCAGGGATAATAAATAGCAATGGTAATAAATAAAAGCAGATGCTATAGACTGAAGTTTATGTATGACACATTTTCCAATGTACACATGTTCTAGTACATTAAGTACTCCCTCACTCTGGGTGTATGGTTTAGTTTCTTCTCCTATACCTCTCCAGTGTGCTCCTTCTGTGGCAGGAAACTGGGGTGCTTGGGCTCAGGAGGGAGGTAAAGTAGTCTTCTGTAGATGTGGGTATGGGCAGATGCACCTATAGGCTGCAAACACGTGGTCTGAAAAAGAAATTCATGCTGAAGGAGTCAGTCTTCCTTATTCTGGTAGAAGCATACTCATGTATGCTTCTGCCTTCACGTTTATAAGAATTTTTAAGTGAACAGAAATTTTCTTGGGTTAATATCAGTTAGTGGAGCATGAAGGAAGTTTAAGGGATTTTTAATCTCATGAGATGAGGACCTCCCTAGTTGTAGCTTCAGGTTGTGTATGCAATGCTGGGTAATACCGCCCTTGAATAACAAGTACAGTGTAATGGAAGTGTCATACACTGTCTTGTGTTTTACTGAGGTTGTCAGCTGAGGCGGGGTGTGTGTTTGGGAATATGAACATGCTTGTAACACTTTAGGGCTTGAACTAGTTCCATGTGGAGCCAGCTGGGGTGTACCTACAGAATAAGGCTCACATGTGCAGCTGCAGAACACTCTGGTCAGAGTTAAATGGGCTTCACTGCGTGAAGCAGTGCACAAACCTAGTCAATATCAACAAATGTGCATATCTATCAGATCAAATTAGTTCACCACTCTTGACTTTCTCTTACTTGATCTTTAAAAGAAAATGGTGCTGGTTTGGATCATGTGACCCCTCTGTGGGCTCTTCCAAATTTACCCATTCTGTGATTCTGATTCTGCCTCACACCTACTGAAGCCTAATATTTGGTTTCAGATTAAGTGAAGAATATTCCATTAAGTGAAACCGATTTGACTTAAACTAGTGAGCCTGTTTTTAGGAGAAATCTTCAGTTTTATCAGTGGTCAGTCTTGAACCTTCAGTGTTCAGCTGAAGTCTTCAGCATTAAAGCCTGCTAAGCCAAAACCAGAAATTCAATTAATTAAATAGATTTGATCTTCAATAGCAAAAAGAGACTGACAAGACAAAAAGAAATAAGCGTCATGTTTTTAATGCTGATTTGAACAGCCTCACATGAAGACAAAGCACCAAACGTTGAGTCTCTCTCAGCAAAGCCTAGCAGCTCTTGCTGTCCAGACCCGCCTTGTTTTCAGTATTCATCGTTGAAGGGATACTCTGGATGGTCACGCCACCTGTGGAGAGGTCAGATCGGACAAGTGAGCTCCTTGAGTGAAGCAGGATATCAAATCACTGCAGTTGTCCTGTGCCCAGCAAACCTCTTCCTTGCAATGTATATGTGGCCTTCATGGAAGGCTCTTCTACTTATTCAGAAGCTGTTCTGCTCTTAATAACTGCACCTGCAGAGTTGGAAGCAAACCTGTGTATTTAAGGAGAAGATGGTGAAGGACTATTTTTCAGGCCTACAGACTGCATACCTTAAGGAGAGATGGGGAAAACCAACAAGAGCCTGGATGTCAGGTATTCTCACTATTTAACTCAGGTGAGTAGAACTGTTTTAAGAAAGTGGGATGGCTTCACCATGTGTGCATTGTGGAAGGGGAGGACTTTGTTCAGATGTCTAGAAAGACCCCTAGAAATAAGGGCTGTATATGAAGAAGAGGTAGAGACACCAGGCTGTTCTACTTTGTCTTATGCCCTTAGAGCTGGCGTGAACAGGGCTGGGTCTGGGATGGTGATTTCCCCAAGCAGCTGCCGTACCTAAACTAGGTCTTGCTGTCCTCTAGCTCAGCCTACATGTAGATGTTCTGTAAGTATCTGTAAGTGGCAGAGAATTTACAAATAAGCTTTGGGATGACCCAGTTCAGGGGAGAAAGGGATGTTCATGGGTGCATCCTAGCAAAGGTAGAGAGGTTTCAGGCTTTGTTTTAGAAACCGCATGCTCAGGGAAGATGCACAATCCAGGATCATGATAAAAGGCAAGCAGAAAATTCCCAGGGTCAACTTCAGGTGAAAAAATAACACTGTGTTTGCCCATTATTGGCAGACTTTAGAGAGAGGTAGCTGTTTTCTGTTGTGGGTTTTCTTGTTTGTTTGAGAAGATGATGCTAAATCACAAGCCCTGGCTTGAAAAACACTTTCCATTAGCAAAAAAAAAAAAATTCTGAAGATCATTCTCAGGTGCACCATGGCAGCTGGCTGCCTTGCCTTACAGCAGAGCACAACAAATACTGGCATTTATCCAGCTGTGAATCGTTCCAGTCTGGGAAGGACACATTTCACAATATTGAAGGTAACTAACTGGAAGGCATCAAACATTTCGAATTGGTTGTGTCAAAACATTTCATTCCAATATTCAGCCAAGATCAAGTGTTTACACATTAACAGATTGAGTTGGTTGAAAAAAAAACCCAAAAAACAAAACAAGCCACAACACTTTGGCTTGTTTGACTTCAGTACAATGTGATAATGTCTGAGTTGCCAGTGTCATTATCTCTGCTTTTCATCTGTAGAGCATGCTTACTAATCAGATCTCACATATTCAAAAGTCTGAGTCCTTTGAGTGAAAATGATTCACTTGGAGGAGTCACTGCAGCTTGGCATAACTGGTAAGGAAAAACATCCGCAGCAAAGAATGGGAGCATAAGATAAATCAAGCAGATAGATGAATGTAAAACTTGCCTTGCACAATGCTTCTAGATTTCTCCAAGAGGAGAAGAAGCAATTTCAGATTAAGATTTCCTGAAGTACTCGTATTTCTATAAAACCTCCATTTTCTTCTCAGATGCTTAACTTGCTAATTCATTCCATGGATTGCGTTATCGTGTTTATATGGGCTTACTCATACCATCAGAACAACAGGTTTGCACACAGTACCCTTATGGTAGCTGACAATTGGAAGAACCCAGAGAAAAGCTGGATTTTTCCATTCCTGCTGGCATTGGCATCCCAGCAGTCAAAGGTTTTGCACGAAGTTGACTAACTGAAAGTCTTTCTATATGGTGGTTTGACTTTTTCAGATACATATTGCTGGATGAAATAAGAAATGTGTTTAGCCTGGTAATTTGTCTGATGCAGTGTCAATTCCAGACATTTCGGTGTGGTAACGCACAGTAGGCATATATATCTATATATATAAATCTACATATCTGCTCCTTACATGGCAACATCACTTTTCCGATAAGGCTTTTTTCATAGCTGAGATCAGACTGTACTTAAACATTTTTCCCCAAATGTGGAGCTCCTGTGAAAACTGGAGCTGCCAATGCCCATCCTATGCATCCTGTTTTCCTTATGCTTGGTGGCTTCCTGTGACCAATTTCAGTCTAATAAAGCAAAGCATTTAATCTATTAGTTTTTTAGATTGGTGGCTTAGAAAGTTTTTCTCCTGTGGGCATTTGCAGCCTTTAACTTTGCTTCTGGAAAAGGCTGTGGCATTTGCACCAAGGTTACATTTCGTAGATATAATTTTTAAAATTTAAATGATGCTATAACTCAATTTTGCTATATAAAACCAAACTGTTTCAGATTCCAAAACACACTTAAGAATCTCCTAGGCCATTTGTGAGAAGCCTTCTTGAACTAAGTACTGCTAATTGATGGAAGGCTATTCTAAATTTTAAGAAACTAAAGCTTCAGAGCACCTGGCTGAGCTTAAATGTGAAAGATGAACTCCATTACGGTGCTTTTAACTTAGTGCATATTTTCAATCATATTTATGCAGCACAGTAAGTGGTTTGTTCGTTTCTTTGCAACATTTCCCTATATCTTTGGAGCAATGGTCAACATTTTAGAGTGCTCTTGGTGCTGTTACCAATGTTTTTCATTTCACGCTACAGTTTGGCAGGACACAGATAACCCAAAGTAAAAAGAGAAAGGCATGGAAATTAATCTCTAGCATTTGGCTACATATTGAGTGCCCTGAAAAGAGGAAAACAAAATTTGGCCATAAACCGTAGATGCTTTTGAAGTGAAGGAAAAACAAACAGCCTTATCCTCTGGAAGAGGGGATGTTGGGTCAGTCTGAGTTTTCTGGGATAACGCAGCCTTCAGGTGAAGCAGAACTATATTGGGTGGTAAGCTTTAGATGACAAGCAGCAAGAGGTCAAGCCTTGTTAGTTCTCAGAAGAGATAATTAGGAAGTGGTCTAGCAGTCAAATAAGCTTCCTGTTCTTCTGTTTTTCTTAGAAGAAGGTACAACTCAATTTTATTTGAATTTCAGCTCCAATATCCACACTTCTAGACAGGGATGATGCTACGCTTTATCAGTGTCTGAGACCATAATTCCCACACAGCAGAAAGAGTTTAAGGAAATAGGAGTAGAGATGGAATAGCCAGATATAGTCACTTTCTACTAGGTGGGCTTTGGCAACCTGAGCTGTAGGCAAGTATTGTACATTTATTTTGCAATGGGTCTACGAGCATATTCAGGCTGCATTAAAAGTCTCTCATGTTCAAGACTTACCTTAAAATAAGGTTGTTTATGCAAAAGTTAATATTAAAAGGAAGTGATTTTTTTTTTTTTTAAATTCTCTGAAAGGACAGAAATGCTCTGTGAGGATCTAGGGTTTCTCCTGTACTTACATTAACAGTTCCACATAACGAACATTTTTGTTCAGGGCTTCAATTTCTTTCATCTCTTTCTCAGTGAGGGAGAAGTCAAAGATCTAATGGAGGAGAAGTTAGGAATGCATTAGTATTTCTTGTCTTAATCAACCTTCATATGTTCCAGATTCCAGAAGTACAATCCCTCCTTCTCCCTGTATCTCTCCCACAAACCCATGCTTACTTGCATTTGCTGGAGTCTCGAGGACATGAATAAGCCCAGTCACATTTGCCTACACCCTTTTTTGCAAGAAGGGGAAGGTAGTCTGGCAATACTGAGCCACCAGCTTTGAAAGCAATGTATTTCCAGGGAAAGCAGGGAGCAGTGTGGGTACTGAGTGCTGCAAGGGATGCAGGAACAAATTCATCTTACTTGTGGGTGGTGTCAAGCCAGATGTTTTCTGGTGGCGTGGTTGTGAACCTTTCTGTCACACTTGTATGCAGCAACCCTGCCCTAGCACAGCTGTCCCGTACCTGAAGACTGGGCAGAACAATCAAGTCATTCCTGAGCTCCTGCAGCCTTGGGGTGCTGGCTTACTGAGTTACCTCATCCCGCTTGTGCTGCTCACTGCAGCAGCTTGTGCTCTGGGACAGACCAACAGCTGGAGCTTTAGCTGCTCCAGAGGGTTAAAAGACACCAACGTTTCCTCTGTGCATTGCTCTATTATTGCCATATCTCGTTACCATTTAGCAGTGGCGACAAAAAGCATCAAATGAGGCAAAGTTTGCCCTTGGTCAAGTCTTATGAAGGTCTACAGAAAAAATGGGGAAATTACCTTCTATAGGGACTAAGCCAATGTGAGTGGATTCATCCATGTACTACTGGGGTGTGAATTTACCTGGAAGTTTTCTCTGATGCGTTGCAGATTGAAACTTTTTGGGATGACCACCACCCCTCGCTGGACATTGAAACGCAAAGCAATCTGTGCCGCAGTCTTGTTGTACTTCTTGCCAATGGCATTCAGCACAGGATCCTTCAGTAAAGGAGGGGAGGACACATTTACCCTGGAAGAAAGTGGGAAGAAAAAGAAAACAAAAAACCTCCTCATCTTTAGTGTCGAAACACAGGGGCATCTACCTGTTTGTGGACAGAACACTGCACCTTTTGACAAGCAGGGTGAAAGACGGGAGAAAAGCTTTGGCTCTTAGGTGGGCGCGTTGTCAAAGGCAACTTCCTGTGTGATGTCCTAACGTTGGCTTAGTTTCTCCTTCCTCACCTAAGCCTCACACGTTCCCAGTTCCAAACACTTGCCTTCTGTTAGAGGAGACCTAAGGCAACCTCCTATGCAGACACCTGGCACTCTTTGATGACAGCATGCAGCAGGAGTGTTGAAAGTTTACACTCACAACAGTAATATTTAGACACTGAAGTTCAAAACCACTTTAAAAAATGGGGGCAGAGGTATTTTGCACGGAGACCCAGCAGTGGAGAGCTATGTTTCCCTGGATATTGTCCTTCTATTGGAAAGTAACGTGGGGACTTACCATGATTCATCCCTTGAGGTTCCCAAAGGGCTGTACCCAACAATAACAATGTCATGTTGTCTGCAGAATTCTAGGAGTTTGGGTTGGGTGAAGTAGGGATGGCATTCTACCTACAAGAGTAACATAGAAAGAATGATTAATCAACAGGACAAGATACAGAAGCAGAAGATATCCCAGTATTTGTGAGATCTACAGACCAGGTGATGCTTTCAGGAAAGGAAACGTGTAAGTTAAGGAGTAGGGAAACTTAATCTGTGGTTACTGTTCTGATTTCGCATTGCTGGGTGATTGATTTTTTGGGTTTGGTTTTTTTTTGGTGGACAGCAGATTAACATCTGCAACTATAATTTGGCTGCAGGGAACTTTTATTGGCCTGCAGTGGAAAGGTGGCAATAAGTGGGGGTTATGGAGGTGAGGGAAGCTCAGTAGACAAGTAGACTGAGAAGGCAACCCATCTCATGTGGGTCAGTTCTCCATTTCTCTGCCTCTTGCCTTCAGGATGACTAATCTGATGTTGTTTTTAGGGAAGTGTTGGCGTAAGCTGTCCCAGTTAGAAAGGTGAGGTGGGGGTATGCAAAAGGTGAGATTATGACCTTGTTGCGAGCTCTGCCCTCCCACATTGCAAACACTGTTCCCTCACAGGCATGGATTTTCTGGCTGTGATCTCAGACTCTGGGAAATGGATGTCTAAAAGGTGACAGAGCAACCACTGTTTGCAGTGGTTACTATCTGGCAAGTCTGAAGCTATCTGGCACATCTATGCTTGCTGGCAAGCTGCCCTAAGCTGGGCTTAATCTTTTGCCTGGTTTCCCTCCACCCCAGGAAGCATCGGCAATGCTCAGTGCAGTCTTAGGGGCACACCAGAAACAGCAATTGCATTTTGTACCCGCTGGGCATGTTAATACCAGGGAAGGGTGCTGGAATTTCCTATTCTCGCAGGCAGCCTTTTCCTCCAGGCCAAATGCAGAAACGAAAGCTGTGGCCAGCCTTCTTGCCCTGCCTCATGGCCATTCCAGCCCTCCAGGCCATGCGCCGGGAGTGGGAAGTTGGTCCCGGTTGGTCCCTGGCCTCTTCTCTATTACTGCTAATGTGGATATTTGTTTGTGCCAGACGAGTCAGAAGAGCTTCCCAATGATTTCTAGGAAATGCAGTGACCTGCCAAATGCCAGAGCCAAAGGTACTGGGCACTCAGATGGGTCGCTGCCACTTGTCACCTTCTCAGAGCCCCGCTGCTGTAATTTAACTCGGATGTGCCTGTCATCCTCAAGGGATTGTTCAGCGCGGGCCAGTCAGTTAACAGGGTCTCCTTTAACTTTCTCTATCTCTTACAAATGTCTTATAGGAAAAGTACAAGAGAGCAAGTACAGGAAATTTAGGAGTTGCTTCTAATGGCTTTTATGCTTAAGAAGCCTGGAGTGAATCAGGATCTGTAGGGTTGGGTTGGTGTCAGCTAAGGTAGACATGGCTTCATTGAGGACTGGTTAACTCTGAATGGTTTTCTTGGGAATTTTTGGACTTGAAGTAAGGTACACGGCAGAGATCTAAGATCTACATTGAGTCAGCATTCAACCTTGTTATGGAGCTTTTGCACAGAGGTGCCAGTTTTATAGCCCTGGAGCAGAAACGGAGGAAAGCGATTGCTCCAGAGCCTGCAAATACTGATCCTTGGCCCAGATTGGAAGAGTAATATTTTCAAGCTGGAAATGGAAGTATGGAGGGCATCTGTGGTGAAGTACACATCACCTTTCCATGTATGGTGGCTTAGGCTGTGTGTTTGCCTCTGTGCTCCCCAAAGGGCAGTGGCACCATGGCAGGCGCTGCCCTTGGCTTGCAGTCATACCTGGTTGCTGACAGGTTTGTACTTAAGTCCTGGCTTGTTCATGATCATCTCCAGTTGCCTGCGGTTGAAATTGGATACTCCAATAGACTTTGCCAAGCCTGCATCTTTACATGCCTCCAGAGCCTGCGAAGAAAGCAAAGGCAAGAGGAGTCCCACATGTTGGCTTGATTCCTTGGAGTGTGCATTTTAGAGAGAGGTGGAATATAGACCATTGTTGAGACTGCAGAAAACCCTTTGCTGCAGCAGAATTAACAGCTCTATTAGCATGATGGCTGGTGTTGTCCAGGCAAACCAAACTCTATTCCTGTGTCAGCCTGCTTTCCAGACCAAACTCTAATGTTTTATACCTCCTGTGAGGGTAGAATTTGTCTGGAGAGCAGAAAGATTTAACCTGAGATATAGATACTTAAGTGCCAGGCAACCGCTTTTAAAGAGTTTTGCTTACTTTATGCTGCTTTAGCAGTACCTCAAAGATGTAGAAGGAAAAGTGGACAAAACAGATTGCTTTCCTGATAAGTCAATTAACTCCTTTTGATTGTAAGACAGTTTTTCGTATGAAGTCTCTCTCCAGTGAAATATCCTAAATGTCTGGCAAGGCATACCACAAAACCTGCACAGAAAACATCAGTACAGTATAAAGCAGGGAAAAAAAGGAGGGGGGGATGGGAGAGAGGCATTCTAGATATTTTGCATTTTAGACAAATCCTAATAGCTGAGAATCTCTTATGAATACTGGATATGAGTATGTTTCCTGATCTTCGTTAGCTTCATCTTCTGGGTTGTTAAGGGAAAAGAACGTCCTTTCCCATGGTCTTCCCCTTTGTTGCCTGAAACTCTGCACACGAATAATTCAGTGACTGTTTGAGGCAGAGCAGAGCCCACCACGGAGCTGGATGCCCCTCCAGGTTTTGTTATTCTTTCTGTCTCACAGGAGCTGAAAGCAGGGAGGTAAGAGGCACTTTGTGTTTGATGACCTCTAGTTGGCCTCATATGCCTTCTATCACTCAGTGACAAGTCAGCAAATACAGTCATCTGGATTAATTTTTGCCTGCTAGCACCACACTGAGAGAGTGAAATTATCTGGATTGAGTTGAGCCATTTTAATTTAGATTGATGCTGTTGTTTGCAGGCACTCCCTACCACCTATTTTTCTCCTGGCTTATTAGCTGAAGAGAATGGCCTGCTACAGCATACTCTTTACCTTAAACACCAGCTCAAAGATAAAAATATAACAGTGTTGGGAGAGCTGTTACTTTCAACATCTGAGCAACTGTCCTGTGAAAAGAGAGGAATGAATTGCATCAGCCAAAGTCAAGTGTAACATAAACAGCTAACGTGGAAGTCCCCCTTCCCCCTGAGACCCAGCCTGGATGGCTCAGCTGCCAAGTTCAGGCCCACCCCGGGCTCTCTCCCACTTCAAAATTTCACTCAGAATTTCACCATTCTTTGTCTTTATCTGCTGTACCTCGTGTAGAGCTAAACTGGGACATGACTATCCAGGTCTGGACAGTACAAGCCGAAGTGGAGCACGTAGTAGCACCTCTTATCTCTCTTGGTGTGAACTGGGTGTAATTAGTGATGCTATTTCATCAGACCTGGTGCAGAAGGAGAGCTGAGCAGTTCTGGCCATCAACTAAAGAGGTATCCATGGCTTTGAGAGGCAGAAATGTGAGGAGATTGCTAATCTCACTTTCTGCCTCACCCAAGATCCTGAAGCCAAGTGACATTAGGCTTAATGAGACATCTGCCTAAAGGACTGGAGCACATCACAAACGAATGAAGGATGCAACCTTTCAGGCAAATGCTGCTTCCCTCCAAGTTTTTTTACCAGAAAAATCTTGTGTTCCCATCTGATAAGTAAATTCAGAAGCGAGTGAACTTATTCTAATGGCGAGTGATGGCAAGGTCTTGGGCTTTGTTTTTTGGACTTTTTTTTTGAGGGGAGAGGTATTGGTGGGTTTTTTGGTTGTTTTGGGGTTTTTTTGTTTGTTGCCCTTTTTTTTTTTTTAAATAGGGTTTTTTAGTTGATTGATTGGGGTTTTTTTATGGTGAGGTTTAGGGCAAAATCTGTTTTTTCCTGCAAGCGAAAAGATTTTACTTTTTTTAAGATGGTCCAGTCTCTTCTTAGGGCTCCAACTTTCTTTCTTTAAAGACCTGATAAAGGGGAAGGATTGGTAAAAAACCTAATGATAAAAGCTTCAAGTAGTGAATGTAGAGTGCACTCTCTTAAAGAAGGAATGTGGATGTCTGGTATTTCAACAATGTTTTTTTAAAAAAATAATTAAATGATAGCAAAAAGAGAGATGCTTAAGGATAGAAGTAAAATTTGTCCATGGAGCTAGTAGAATTCGACCCATTTCCCCTGGCAATTTGCTTCAGTTATGTTTATGAATTCCACAAGTAAAAATGAGGATGAGTATCTGTGGGTTTAAAGCATATATGGATGGATGTTGTTTGCTTACCTCCCAAGTGGCACATAAGTCTGTCTCATGGTAGATAAATTTTCCATTTTCATCTTTTGGGTAGAGTGCATCTCCAGGCTGAAAAGTAAAACCATACTTCTGTGCTTTAAAGAAAAATTTTTCACTCTTTGGAGCAAAAATTTTTTCACGGACTCTGTTTCTACTAGTAAACAACAACAACAAAAAATTGAGTAGTTTTCTGGAACACCCTAAGTTCAGCAGGTCATTCATGCTGGGCTTACCACATCCTTGTCTGCTAGATCGTCCTTGGATACACTCCTGAACTGTCACATGAGAGTACACTCAGGAGTTCCTGGACGGCCTTGTTTTTCAGTAAACTTTTGACCTTTATGTTATGGCATCCAAAAGACTCGTCTCCTTCCAAAGGGCCAGGTTAGAGTACCATCTTGTATTCTCTTCTACTTCTTCCCTCTTTTCTTTTTAGCCCTTCCCTTGCCTCCTGTTTGTGTCCTAGGCACTTGGGAACTGGACTAAGCTGGTACTCTCCCCAACACCTGGAGGGTCCAAGAGCTACTAGCAGTAAAGGGCTATGGGCATAGCTAACTTCTTAAGTGCATTATCCACCTTTCTTTGGGCTCTAGAAACTCTTCCGATCTCTATACTCTGTAGGCTTCAGAGATGATTTATGAGCTGATCTCACAAGCACAGCTTTCTCTTATTTGCTGGTCATTTCACTGCTGTTGCAGGCAATGCATTAACACCTCCCTCCCCTGTGTCTGATCACAATTTCACTCTTGTGTTTTGCTGGGGTTTGGTTTTGCTTTTTTTTGAACAAAAACCCTTCAGTGATGCCTGACATCTGATCTGACTTCAAACCGCTATATTTCAAAGGCCTGGGTACAAGATGTTGACGTGGTAACTCCTTGGGAACATGCAGCTGTGACTAATATGATCAGTAACTATCACCTCCCAATTCAGTCGAGTTCAAATCCAAGGCATTTCATGGGAAAAGTGAGCCTAAGGAAAACACAGCCTCAGATTTCAGAGGGCCAAGGTCTCAGTTACAGGCATAAGCCTGTCTCCTCCAAATGTGCTGATTTTCCTCAGATAATTCCACAAAGACAACTTGTTGCTCTTGTTGCTCTCTCTTGCTGGAAAAAAGAATATCTTGACTAGAAGGAGGTAGGTGGCTGTTGGGTGCATTTTTTTTTTTCTATTAGAAGGCGAAGTGTTTGCCACCATAACATGAGGTGGAGAAGCTTTATTTGCAAAACCGCCCCACAGTATTTTGGAAAAAACCATTCATCCCATGATCTCCCAGCACACTTTCCAGGGACTGCAAGTTCAACATACAACAGTTGGACCTGTTTAATTTCAGCAAGTGAGTCTGAATTCAGGACCTTTTTACTCTGTCCCACTTCTAATTCATTAACTTCTCCTCAACTGTTTTTTATAGTAGTCAATAGGCAGCAACTACATCAGCTAATTTACCATCCTCCCATTTTCCTCTATTTCTATCACTTGTGTTTTAACAAATGAGCCAAGTCAGGATGAATGGTGCTTGAAGATTAACTTCTCTTGACTGAGACGTGGTGTGAACTATTGTGGATTTCTACAGTGATCAATTCTTCCTCCTACCTGCAGAGAACTGTGCAAGGTGTCAAAGTGCAGTTGTCTCCACTCAATAGTCTCCAGGCAAAACTTTCTCTACCAAGATATCTTTTTATGCAAGGGAATTTCTGAATGGAAGACCTGCCTGCAGATGGATAAAGTGCTAAGAGAAAGGCAGTGTTTCAATGGTGACAGGGTGGTGGTTATGGGGTCTTTGAGAAGGTCTTTCAGAAGTTGGTTAAGTGTTTTAGCTCTGGGTTCTCATGAATTGCACCATACCAGTCAATCCCAGAAATGCTGATGTCTTCTTTTGCAGTTGTCTTGGAGATAGCCTTGTGCTTTACACTAGATGTGAGGTGGCTTGCTACCATGCTGCTGCATGAGCACTGAAATTAGTGTGGCAACACTGTACAGTCACTGCCATTATGCAGGGATCGCATCTTATCGTGTCATGTTCGAAGTCTGGAGGCACTCCAAAAGATGCCAGACAGCTTACTCGCCAGTTTAAAACCCAGCAATTGTTAACCACTGAGAGGAAAAGTCCTGCTCCTGTTATAGTGATTTTCTCACCAACACAGATGCAGGAATACAGGTTTGCAGATCCCATTGCTTTCATAAAATGGTCTTTGACAAGCAGGCTTTCTCCAGAAAGCTGTTTTAACAACCTGAGAATGCCTGTCCTATAAACAGAAGGGCAACGGGAAGTCAAATGGTGAGGCCAATGGTCTGTTTTGAGTTATTCTTTTAAAATGACAAAATACTTAGATGAGACTTGTTCAGCGAAACACTAAAATATCTGCTTTCCTGTCAGATCACAGAATCACTCAGTTGGGATGGATTTGCAGATCATTTAGTGCACAGGTTGATGCTTATTGATGAATGAGTCATCTGAGAAGAGTCCCCTAAAAAACCATCTGGTGGGTATGAGCTCCCCAGGCAGAGGACATGTGGTGACCTGGAGGAGACCTGTTCCTGCTGGTCATCTGCCTTGCTAGGGTAGAGGGGTTGAGCACCACTGCTGGGGGCTAAAGGCAGGAAGGACAAAAATCCTGAATGGGGAATCTACACAGGGAAAATTACAGGGAGGTGTAGGCTAATGTTGGTATGTCAGTGAATAATTTCACCCCGCATGTTGGCCATCCTGGAGCTGTGGGAAAGCAGTGGGACTTTGCTGACTGGTGCTCTCTGAAACCATAGTCCTCTTACTCTGCCTAAAAGCGCTGTGACAAATTGCTGGCTGGGCTCTGTAGGGGCACATTTCTTCCTGTTTTCAGAGTGGTACTGTAAGTGCTGTCTCAGGTATGTCACTGGTTCCAACCAGAGACTGTGTTTCCTAGAAGACTTTTCAGGAGAAAAGCACAAATGTTTCAAACTAGGGGAGAGTAGGAGTTTCTTAGAGTTACACCTGCATATTCCTCATCAAAGCAAGCGTCACAGGCAGGATGGGTGTATTTGTGAGAGAGGGAGCGAAGAAAGGAAACCTGTCACCACTGCAAAAGGATGGGGTTTTTTCTTTTTGTATTTGACACAGAAAAGTGTGTATTTTTCAGGCAGAAAGTTACTTCTTTTTTTTTCTCCTCTCATGAGAAACATGAATGAATGTCTAGGTCTGCTACTCCTTTAACAACTCAAGATTGTTGATACAAGCCTCAGGGAGTCAGATGTACATTACTTTAAAGCCAGCTGTCTATATCTTTATATTGTGAGACAATGACCTTCACTATGTGGGAGAATGAACTACTAAAGAATACAAACACAAGAAAAGGGAAACAGGAAATTGCTAGTAGTGGGAAATTTTCAAAAATGTACCCAAAAGGATTCCATACGTGTGACTGTATAAATAAAATTTTAATATCAGAGTCTGATTACTCCTATACAGGTCTTAATAGGATATGGCCTTCTCAAGGGAAAAAAAGGGCTGCAAGTGTAATGTGATAGCTGCATTGGTAAATTGCTTCCTATCTGATAGTTCTGGTAATTTTGAGTCTGCAGCAAAATATGATTTTAATAATCAGAGAACTATCTTTCTTGCAAAAAGAGGCCAGTTTAGAGCTCAAACCTTGTTCAGAAGGAATTAACCAACTATTTGCCCGACCCTATTGTCTCTAAGAAGAAGCATTTAATTAGTTTAAAACCACTTAAATGTTTTGAGTATCATTCTCCTAATTTCATTTGCCTTTATGTCATGTACTTGTAGAGGAAAATTGTAAAGCAAGGTACAAAGAGCTGTGAAAGCAGGAAGTTTCTGGACTTGCAAGAGGGAGGCATGCAACTGTGATGTGAGCTCCCTGCATTCAAAGGTTTTGCCTATAAGTTGCCCACAGCCAGCAGTGTGAAGGAATATCAGACTTGGACATTTAAGAATGAGAGATGGACAGCCCATATTTGGCACCAGTTGTGATCTACTGAAGCTGATCTACTAAGCTCCACTGCAGTTACGGAGATTAAGATCACAACCACGATCTGCCCAGCAGCTTTAATTTGGGATAGATTGAGGAAACCAACTTGGTGACTTTTTGCCTTTCCCTCTCCCCTTCCAAGCTTTGCCCCTGGCCTGTTGCTGCTTTGTATGAGCTCTTCCCTCCAGTGACTCCTTCCTCATGGCTCAGACAGGATTCAAACACATGTACTGCTTCAGCTATGGTAATTTTTCAGAGTAGGAACTGCTCAACCCCTGTTGGAAGACCTGTCCTTCCAGCAGAAATACTCCAAGCAACATCTGTCCTGGCCTGTTCCCACACCACCTATAAGCCTCTCTTTGGGTGGGTAGCACACAGAAATACATGTATGCAGTATGTATCAAAATATGTATGTTTTCTGCCCAAAATGCTATTGACAACATAGGCTGGAAGCTGCAAGGAATATGCTAGATGGAGACCTTGGTTCAAGTCAAGTTCATGCACTTTTTCCAAGGAGTGTTTCTTTTTACCTTGAAAGCCATTGGCAGCTCAATAATGTAGAGGTCAACATAGTCCAGCTGCAGGATCTTCAGGGTTTTCTCCAGCGTGGGACGCACCAGCTCTGGGGGGTGGCAGGTATTCCACAGCTGCGGAGGCAAGCACAGGCTTTTTTTTGAGTGCCAGGGGGAACAGTGAGCCAGCTGAAGCCCTGCAACACACACTCTCTCCCTCTTGTCCTTCTGACAGAGCCCATTCTGCACAGTGCAAAGACATTGTGGTCTACATCCCTGCAAGGCAGAGGTGAGGGCCTTACCTTGCCTTCTGTCAGAGCCAGGTGCAGAGGTTAAGACAGGAATTCTTGCCCAGGACTGATGAAGTGTTGACCCAGTAAAGCCATTATGTATTTTTTTATTACAACACAGGTTCTTCTGAGCTGAGTATATTGCAAACTCTTGCTCAATGAACTTAGATTCCTTTTGTTTTCCAAGCATATGCTTTCACTGAAAAGCTTTGTTCCCACAAGGAATCTGTGGTCAGTTTTATGCTTGAAGGCAGAAGCTTGGATCATGTGAGTTAGCTATTGAACAGCCAAGCACCCAGCACAGAGAGAGCCTTCTGGTTTTCTCCTGTGGTTGTGGAGCCTGAGAGACTCCCTGACCTAGGGAAGTTTTCATTTATTCCCCAGTCCTTATGGGAAGATGTGTTTGTGCTTAGTCACTGTAATGCAGGTGTGAGTAGTTAAAGCACAGTCTTCTTTACCTCTTTAATCCAACTGCTTCCTTTCAGGGTTGTGCCCCGAGGTTGCTATGGAGTGTGCTTAGCTGGTGAGTGCTCAATACTATCTCTAACTGAACTCTGCTGATGCAAGTCTCTTGCAAGAATAAAACCATAACACGGTAATTAGTAACCAAGAGCTCTTCGTAAACTGATTGAGTTTTGTCGATTTTAACTGCAGCAGAATTAACACACAATAGAAGGTTTAAAGCACCATTTGAATGTGCACAGTAAGTTGGGGTCTCCTTTTCTTTTCTTTTCTTTTCTTTTCTTTTCTTTTCTTTTCTTTTCTTTTCTTTTCTTTTCTTTTCTTTTCTTNGGTCTCCTTTTCTTTTCTTTTCTTTTCTTTTCTTTTCTTTTCTTTTCTTTTCTTTTCTTTTCTTTTCTTTTCTTTTCTTTTCTTTTCTTTTCTTCCAACTTACAAAACTAAAGTGTGGAGTCATGTTGAGGTTTTTGTCACTTTTGTTGGTTGGAAAAACCTGCAATTTGCTATTATGGTCATTGTCTAGTCAGTTCTGCCACCAAAGCTGACAGCCACTGTATGCCAAGTTATAGAATGAATTCGTTCTAAAGACACAAAACTTAAATTGTGATTTATGGAAGAATATGTTGATTACAGGTGTTAAAGGGCATAGCCTGGCTAAGTTTTAAGGTATTTTAGATGCTTGCTTTGTTTTTAAACCAGGTTATAGTTGTTCCCCAGGAAAACAATCTGCTCAGTTCAGCCCAAAGAAGGAAGGACATGTTAAGTTGTACTGAGAGCAGGACATCTGACCCTGCCCTAAGCTGACAAACCAAAACACCTGGAAATTCATACTAGGCCTTTCTGGACTGTGTTGCAAGGTGTGAAGAGTTTATGATCAGTAACAGTGGAAAGAGGATGAGGTCTACTGCAGTAAAGGGACCAAGGTCCTGTTCTCAAGAGTTTTAAGTTGTTCACTTGGTTTACTGAAAACCTTTGGTCTATGTGTTTTTTAAGCATTTTACATGCAAAATGAGCTTAACTTGTATTTAAGTAAGGAAATTACTTTGTAGACCCTTCATGTTCAGTTTGTCACTGTGTTTTAGAAATTTGGTAACATGAGACATATTGCTTAGAAGTAGTTTTTCCGAGTGCCCTTTCTAGCCCCGTTCTATTGAGCTCAGCATTTGCCAGTGAATATACTTCCCTTTAAAAAACTGCAGAGGTTCTAAAGAACCAGCCTTTAAAAACAGCAAACACTTGTACTGTGTCAAGACATCGATGCCATGGAAACTTGAGAGTTTCATAACTGTTTTCATGATTTGTACAAGTTATTGTACTATCTACCTAAGTAGAACCCATGTAGATGTTTGAGCAGTCAAAGCTGCCAGCTGGCTTTGGCATTTTAGGACACCACATTTCCTGGAAATGTTACTTCTAGTTTAATGAAAGAAATATCCTGGGATGAAAGAGGAGACCAAAAAGGTCTTGCTGTATAAGCCAAGCGAGATGTTGGCAGTTGATATAAAACCTCTAAAATTTCTGGATGCTGAGCTGCTCTGCCTGATCAGGCAGCCAGCAGTGAGAGCCAAGTGCAAGTGCTGATGATTTCAACTGGCAGATGCAGCGCGATCACACCAGGTCACTGTTCCAGTAACGCTGCCACTCAGCAGGGCTGCTCTCGCTAGTCCCTGCTGATGGATCAGCCTTCCATCTGCAGCACCTTTGCTTAAAGAAAGATCTGCATGAGGGGCTTGAGTCTGAAGGGTCTTGCGAATTTCCAGTACTTCTGATGTCAATAAGGCAGGAAATATAACTAACTTCTGTAGTGCCTACTGCTTTCCAAGAATGGGCTATGTATCTACCATGTTGCCTAGAAAATGCAGCAGTTCATATCAATCAGTTACTAATCAATGCCTGAGGTACCTACCGGTGTTTGAGATTTGCCTGTAGTTTGTAAGATACTGAGTTTGTGAGGTACACAAAACTAAAGATACGTAAGCTCATAAGGCAAGGGACATTAATTCCCACTCCTCCAGGGAAGTTCAGAGCTGCTGTCAAAGTTCTGAGTGAAACCTGTGAAAATCCTAGATTGTGATGGACTGAATTAGTTGCAGAGTATTTTTCACTTCTGCCTTTGAACTCTTTTAAAGATTGTAGAAATGCTATAATGGACTATCATCCTGAGCAGCTGAAGTTTTGTCCAGCACAAACAGGACACAACAGTAAGAGAAATCCATGTGTGTGTCTGTCATCTCACAGACACACAGCAAGCTGGGAGCACAGGCGTTGGCTGTTGTGGTACTGTGTGTTGCAGCCCCGTGGCTTGCAGGACCTGCAGTTTTCCAAATGACTCAATGTTTAAGTAGTGATTATCAACTAGGAAGATCATCTGGTGATCAGATCAGACTGCTGAATACAGAAAGGCTTAACAAATAAAGGAAGTTTGGAAATTTTACCAGGAGAGGTGCTTTCACAGAGCCTAAAGGTTGATACAGGAAAATAAACTGCAGGGGAAGCAGTTGGGAAAATTAAAATACTCAAAATTGTTAGGACATCTGGTTCTAACCTTTTGGCACAACTTGGTGGTTTTGATTTCAATATTACTGATAATTTGCAGTAATGAAACTATAAAACTGTTGAAACCAAATATTTTCGCTGATCCAAATCAACATATTTGGCATATGAGAGACTGAGAAATTCCCCTGATAAAGGCAGAAAATTTGAGAACGTGAGGCTTTTCTCAGAATGGCGAGGTTGTTATCAGTAGAACCAAGCAGGAAACTTGGAAAAGAATTGCATATTTTACAGATTGGAAATTGCTGTACTTGGAAATTGGTCTATGGCTGCTGAAAATCCACTTGGTCTGCAAACTATCCAATCTGAAGCTTAGTTTTCCCAGATCATAGAACTTAACTAAATTGCTCACAGTAAGCCAGGCCTCTTATCCCATGGGATCTTTCACTCTAGGAACAGTGGTGTTTATTTGCAAGTCTGTTGAGTAATTGTGCATTACGTCTTATTTGGGAAAGGAGAAAGGGAAAATATTAGGCTGATATGTTCAAAGAAGCACTGCAGGAAGGACTATTTGAGGCCATAAACTCCCTTAGAAACTGGACAGGCACCATCAGTCGTTATTCTGCGATGTGCAATGAGCTCTCTTTTACCTGGGATAATTCATCGTGGTTGTGACAGCCTTTGTCAGGCACTTCATTGGACAAGGGAATTCGTTCTTTTAGGAGAGAGTCAGCTCGTGGTGTTAAGACTTGAACGTATAAAGTAGCTCGTGCATTACTCTGGCCTCGTTGCTCTAGAGCAGAAGTGTAATGACATCTTCTCTCCAAGTAAATTGATTCATCATCCTAAAACTTTTTAATGACAGGTGATACAGTAACTAAGGGTGTAGCTTGATGAGTAATTTTCTGGCAGTAGTACCAATGTAAGCACTTGCTGTTCTCCCATACACAGACACTGGCATGCACGTGCTTGCTCCCACCCCTTTCATTGTGCAACCTCATGGCAAACCTCTGCAGGGAATTGCTCTAGCAGAAAACAACTGATTTGCAGGGTCGTTGTCCAGATGGGGCTCTGTGTGTGTCACAACGCGTGGCACAGTAACAGGTTAGGCAGCACTTTAGGCTGAGTGTAGCCGTGGTCTGAACTTGCAGGTACCTACAATACTACACAGAGTGGATGTTGCACGGTTCCCACTGTTCTCAGAGATTCAAACAGAGAACAACAGTGATTTCTGTGCCTCACAGCAATTCTAGTGTTCATAAAGATCTGTGGCATTCTGGTAATGCTACGAAAGAAAAATAAAGGATGTTGGATCTGGAAGGAAGCATGCCAGATGTTGACCGCCGGCATTCTTAAGAAAGACCATTCACGGAAATCCTGGATTTAGTGTAAATAATCTGAGTGCAGATTCTCACCTTGCCACAGTAAAATATGTCTTCTCGCTTGATCTTCCCTTCAGCAATCTTCTCCCGGATGGCTTGTCCCACTTCATGCTCATTGAAGTAGACAAAGGCACCATCAATGTGGCGGTAACCAGCATCAATGGCAATCTTCACTGCCTCCAGACAGGAACCTTTGGGAGTCTGATGGGAGAAGGAGAAGAATGAAAACAATTTCAGCCTGCTGCTTACCTCGCCTTCAATGTTAGAGAGTCCCTGAGATATGTGCAAGGTTTGTGCTGCAATTCATCCTGAGTGACCACTCCTTACCTCCCCAGACAACTGTGTTCCAACTTCTAAATAAAAAAGTGCTGTGGACTTTTCATCAAAACTCTTGAGCATGTGGAATTAGGCTGGGAAAAGACAGAAAAGCAAAATATTGTCTCACTGTGTCTGTCAAAGAGAGAGTACTAGTGTCCTCAGGAAGTAGAATTGAATGCATTTGATGTGAAAATAATTTCAGTATTTCTTATCTAGAGAACAAGGGCTTTCCTACAACAGCCGTTCGATAAAATCTCCTACTCAAGTGGAAGATTATTTTTGGTCGAGCAGAGCTGGTCAAATACCTGCTGATCAGAGGCTGTTTGAATACCTTGGACCTTTAAGCAGTGCAAGAATTTGGATTTGACTTCTTTCTCCTGAAATCAACTTACCATTGATGGTATCACAGTCTGAAGGTCAGGACTATCTACTGGTCTTCCCAGTTTTGGACAGCTGATTTACTGTGTGGTTAAGAACCAGTAGTTGCTTTCGTGTATATTTATATACGTTTTACTGCCTCAGTTTAAGATGAGCCCAAGAAACCTCCTAATAAGTCCAAGTGACATTTTTGTACTGTGTGCTGCATTTATGTTTGCTCATCATTGCCAAAATTCAGACTAAGCTTGTTTGTTCAGAACAGTCATATTTTCCATATTTTCCATTAGCCAATGTGACAAGCGAAATTACATGTAGTTCCAAACCAAGCAAAAAAGTATAAAACTGGTTACTGAAATTATTTGTCTGGTCACTGGAATTGTATTGAAAACAACTTATGGTTCCTACACTTTTTATAAGGAGAGAGCAGTTCTAAGTGGTGGTGGCCAAGGGTGTGCAGCAGCAGTATTCTCCCATCCTTTCCATGGGCACTGCTCTGCTTTAACAGGGACATCTGATTCACTTTAAGAAAAACTGAAGTAGGGCAAGTCAAACTGCTCAGTTGTGCTGCTGTCTGTCAACAAGTAGTGGCAAGAGTTGGATTTCGCTATCTGCAAGTGCAGGGCCAAGACCACACTGCTTCTCCTGTGAAGAAAACAGATGCCAGAGACATCAGGAAATGAGACAGTATAAAGAGAGGATGTCAAATTTGTTGGTTTCGCTGATGCCAAGGGAAGACAAAAGAAGCAGGACTGGCAGTAAGTGTTGTTAGGAAGGACCATTTTTCACCATAGCAATAGCTCTCCCTCCTCTCCCTCCTAGCTCTCCTTTTACAGCTGCCACTGGCTTGGCTGTCCATGGGTTTGTCATGAAAGAAACAGCTGCTCTTCCACCACCTGCTGAACTAGAAAATGTGAAACTCATAGCTGCTGTCGGATGCTTCAATGATTAAGGACATCGGTCTTCCCTTCCATGTTCATGAAAGAAAACACTTTGAAGGACTGCTGAAGACACCTGAGGGTGTCTTCACCCCTGTCCTTCAGTCCCAGAACTGTAGGCTGGTGACAGATCATTCTGGGATAATGGGACCATATTCCAGCCTGCTTGCTCAGCGCCTCATCCTGGCTGACTCTGTGGGACACAAATGGGCCAACTTCTGTTTGGGCTTGGGGAGAGCTTTCTGCTCCAGCACGCAGTGCCTAAAGGTTACTTAAAATGCAAAGCCGCTCACATGTGTCCTGTTTTATTACCGACCTGAATGAGGGTTGAGAAGCAAAATGGCACAATTTGGCACTCTAGAGTATTTACAGCAGTGATGATGCAATACTCTGTGCTTAATTGAGGGAGACAACGGAACACTTGTTTCAGTGCTTTGCTGCTTTTATTGTGGGAGCCTCCCAAAAGCACACTTGGCCCCTGGCAGGGTCCTTTCCTGGTTATTAGTGGGATGTAACAAAGACCGTGGCAGCTACCAGCTTTTCAGGCACACTCGGTGGCTACTTTTCACTTGGGGCATGCTGGGCAGCGTTACAAAGTGCGAGGCACGGAGCAGTGACAACCTCCAACATGTTCTCTGCTTTGTCCCTGCCTGAAACTGCAGGAGAGAGATTTGAGAGAGGCATCAGGAAGAAAGCTCTGACACGAGTATTAGAAGCCTGCAGTGACTGATGACAGTAACCTCAGACCTCTGCCCCAGCAGTGAGCCGCATGAGGTTGGAGCCGCAGTTGCAAAGCTCAGGCTGACTGGCACAGAGCAACAGGGCTCAGCTTAAAGGTCTGGGGAGCTCAAGCCTAAGTGATTATTAGTTACCTGAAAGACAAGTACATTTCCAAAAGTGCTATCAGTGTTTTTTCGCTCTGAAACATGATTTTGCAAACAGTGTATCTTCTAGAGTTCTTCAGCCTGTTTGACTTTTACTGTTCGAGTGAATGAAAGCAGAACATTTAGAGGACAGTGATGCATTACCATGATACAGATTTTGAAAAAGAATTTTTTTTTTCACTTTTTCCATTTGTTGAAGAGACTGAAAATGGGCTGTGAGTCTGGTACTAGAATTTCCCCTCTTCACACTCTCGAGAGATTGCATGAACACAGCTCTGTATTGTTTCCTGAAGCTGTAAACTAAACCCTAACAAGCAAGGAAATGTTGATTCTTGAGTTGCGTCTTTTCTCAGTCACCAGGGCCAGTTTGGTCAGTAAGAAAAGCAGAAGGAATAGGTGAGGAAAGGTAGAATCTCACATGTAAGGGAACAGCACAATTTCAGACATGGAAGGAGGGTAGAATAGAGGGAAGTGATTGCAGTTACTGCATCTGCTTTTGGCTGAATCAGTTGACTTGTGTTAAGAGCTGAACTTCTGTCTATTTCTTAATTTTTTACATGGGACTTACATCTGTACAAATAATCTTGTGAAAGACCCCTCCATCTCAAGGAATAACCTTATTCTTTAGGGGCTTGGAGTGGCTTTTTTTGGATCAGGTCTTGATTACCAATGGCCGGAGATGGGTTTACATTATATATATATATGTTTTTATTGCACTAGTCCATTTCATCTGATGTGGTATATTAGTTCTGACAGATTCTGGTCTAAGGTGCTTCATATAAAAATGCAAAGCAATCTAGGGAACGGTTTTTGGAAAATATTGCCTCTATTTAACTGTCCCAGCTGAAGGTCTGAGACATCTGTGAGCCTGGAAACTTTATACCATATGTTTATTTTCATTCTAATGGAGAAACTATCATTTCTGGCATTTCACATATTTAATCCTTCCAAATCCTGCAGTAATGGGCTGTGGTAGACTGTGCTGATGAGTTGTACAGGCTAGTCATGTTGTGGTATTGCCACTTTTTAGAAGTGTTGCTTTAGGTGTCGTATCTTATTCCATTGTTTCCTGACACACCATACTGAAGTTCGATGACTCAAACCACCACGGCTCATCCATCTTTCCGTCAGAGAAGGCACAAACCTGGATCTTTCCCTTCTACTTCGCTGCTCAGTTTGAGGTGTTTAAATCTCTTCTGTCTTTCATGGAATTAGACTTCAGTAGCGACCAGATCAAAAGTTACTAGCTGAAAACCAACTTTAATTTAAGTGCAGATAGAAATTTGCGATGTGTCCACGTTGTATCAGGGTCAGCACTACTAATCACAGCAGCTGATAGAACAGCATCTCCCAGGCTGTTTGGCCTTGGGCAACCACCTTATTCTACTCAGAACGCCAGACCTCCTTCCCCTCCTTCCTGCAGGTTATACTCACTTAGTACCTTACCTAAAATGCAGTTGCCTGTGTTGCCTACTCACTCCAGACAGGGCTTTATTCTTGTGCCATTCCTGGATGAACAGGGCTCGCTTTTAGAGCAGTACCAACACCGGATGAGGTACTGAAATGTCTCTGTGTCACAAACCTTCGTGCTTTGCTAGTAGTAACTCTCTAGCTTTGGCCTTAAGACAAATCTCTGCTTCTTTATTATTACTTTTTATTTAAGCATAGCTAAGAGGTGTTCTTGATCCTTAGCCATGATTAATGTTTCAGCTTCTAATCAGCGTGCCTTGCAACTACGCTACTTTGATCAAGAAGTTGTTTTAGAACTGGAGTTTTATAACCACTTGTGCACTGTAAGTCAGATATTTATCCTCAGTGCTTTTGCAGACAGTCACTAATTTGTGCCAAAGAACCATGTTAAATTTATCTCATGTTTTATGATAAAAGAATAACTGCTTGGTTGACTAGGAGGACTTACTCAATCACTAATAATTTTCTTCAATAGCATCTGTGTTATTTTTAAGGTCATAAAGTTTAAGGAAACAAGAAACACAATTATTCCCTCTATCAATCAATAGCTTGTAAACCGGCTGATTTACCGTCATGCATGACAGATTTAATTGGTATCCATTTCCTTCAGGCTCCATGATAAATAAATCCAGCAGAAGGGCTGGGGGAGCAGACTCATATGTGCACCTTCACCGAAAGAAAGGAAGCAGCAATTTGGCCCCTTCTCCACAGATGAAGTAGCCAACTGGCCAGTTACCACTTTCTGTGAGTCTGAAAAAGCAATGTGCTTCATCAATTCTGTCTGCCTGAAAGGACCTGCTCTCTTTTTCCTCTGAGACCATAAACTTTCCTAATTTTTAATGTTTATTCCAGACACCTTCCATCACATCCCATTTTGTCAAAAACTATTCTCCCTACTATAGCAAAAGGTTCAGCTTCAGTTTTGTTCAGGATTGCAGATGACCAAACCACAGGAGAATATTTTTCTGCAGGCATACCCATGAGTTTTTCTCTTCCCACTCAAGCAGAGCAGTATTTGCTCAGCGGTGTTAGTGGTTGTCTAACTTATTACTGTTATTTAGTGTCACAGTTCAGCTGCCCTCCAATTCTTTTGCTTTTTCTATAGCATCATTTTCTGGTCAGCAATTTCCATTGGCTTTCCAGCTGATTAAGAGGGTTATCTCCAAAGACAAAGCTAACAGGACACATTTGCAGTAGATTATAATCTTGCAAAACCATGTGAACTGCTACTGTAGTCACTGCTTTTATGTCTTAACATCAGTATTGTCATTTATTCTTTATTAGTGTATACGGTAAAGGAAAACAGTCTGACTCAGGCTCCCAGATTCTGCTCTGCCCTGTTTTACAGGAGCAGCTTTACAGAGTTGCACACATGACTGTCAGCAGCACATGAGAGCAGAGGAGGCAGCACTTCAGGGAAGAAGCCCTTTACCTTGGTCCTGGGTATCTCACCTGTTTAGTGCAATGCTTTCCAGTCTCTCAGCTGGGAATAACTATCCTGGGGGGAAAAGCTTGAGGTGTTAGGAGACACAGGGCCATCTTCTGGAAAAATCTGAGTTTAGCTGCAGCAGAATTACACAAGACATCCAAGCCATGGGCCAAGTGCTCCAGTCCAAACCTATAATTTAGGATGTGGAGCCGCTGTTTAGGAATCTTAGTCAGCTAAATACAGGAAGGAGAAAGTAGGTACATTCCTGGGCTCAGAGCCTCCTTCACCAGAGCTCGGCACTCACACACAGATTCTTATGCAAGTTTCTAGAAGCCCAATTGCTTATTTCCATTTGCCTGTTTTCTGGACAAACTGGCAAAAAGGATTGGCTTAAGATGTTAGGAATAGAGCATAGAAAACATGTGTACTGAAGGCCCTGCAGGAAAACACAGGTTGAGTTTACAAAGCCGGAGGATATGAGCCACACAAGGGTACATTCTTAGAATTGTTTAATCTTGTAAAAGAGAAGCTGTACTGTACACCTCTTTCTTGGAAAATGCAACCGCCAGCACATCCCTCTCTCTCGTACACAGGAAAATCTGGCTTTCGTCCCCCGGAAGCGTTGGCAGCCACCATCCAGGAAGCAAAACCCAGCAAAGGGTTCTCTGCAAAAGCAGGTAGAGCTGGGAATGGAGGCAGAGAACACAGCTGAGAGCCACAGGCTTCTGTGCTGGCCCAGAACTTTGCTTTATGTCATGCAGTGTGTTGCCTTGGAAGGTGGAGGACAGCAAATATGCGCAGAGAAGATAGGGGAATGGTGACACTTGTGGCCTTGTGTCACACCATGAATGAGGGTGGAAAAGGGGTGCCTTTCCCCTCTAACCTGATGCTCTATCAGGGGCCTGAAGCATGGGGTTTGTCCATACAACAGAAATTAGATTGCATAACTGCAGATTTAGCATTTCTAGAATTCCTGTGACATTGTTATTCTAGGATTTAGCCAAAGCTGTCTTCAGGAAAGCCTTATTATTGTTGCTGGCGGAGGGTGCTGGAGTTATTTTTAACACTTGATTGCAGAATCCTCAGAATGCTGCAACTTTTCACTCGATGCAAAGTCAGTTAATGGAAGGCGAAGCTAAAGAGCTGCCATACCTTTCTGCTGGCAGCTAGAGGATTAAAGCAAACCAAGCACATGATGTGCACACCTGGGTCCCCTTGTTCATAAGGCTGATGGGGTGGACTGGGAAAGCTTCCTGAAGAGCTGGAGGACACAATAGCCCTGTGGCTGGCCCTGGAAAGCATGGATCTATCTGGGAGGGTGGGTGCTATCAAAATACCCTTCAGACAAGCGATGTGATCATAGGGATGTGTGAGGTACGAGAGGAAGATAAAGCGCCAGCTTGTGCAATAAAAGAGAAGAAAAGGTTGCCAGTAGCTCTTCTGCTTCATTCCCTAGAGTTAGAGGGGAGAGGTTTCTGGCGCCAGTTCGAAGAAGTGTTTGTAAAGGCAAATAAATATAAGACTTGGGGAATTCCACCACCTAGTTAGCTGAACCAACAGGAGTTGGCTTTGAAGCCTAGAGAGGCATTTTCTGCACAGTGCTTTCAAGTTTTGACAAATCTGGCCTCCTAGGTCAACCAAAGAGACAACCCAGATGTTAGCTTCCCACATGAGCTGCAAGAACATGCTTACACTGTTTTGTGGCGAACTGCGGGGAATCAGAGACACATGGGAGTGCACAGCCATATTTAACGCATGGAGTTGGTCAGGGACATTTTAAAAATGGACCTTTGCCTGGAAAACTGGGCTCTGAATGTTCTTGCCAAAAAGCGTATCTTTCAGTTGTGGTAATCCCGATTACTCACTCCTAGGGGTTCAGTTTTTCCCTTCTTCAACAATGCCGGTGATTCCCTGTCTCATCTTCTGTAAAACAATCTTCTTAACTTTTATTTAGGTAGAACGACTTTCCCTGTGACTCTTGAGAAGGCTTAAAAAAACCCCAGTATATTTAGAAAGCCATAGGAAAAGAGAAGAATAAAAGTACTATTTTTTGGGTGTCAATATTTGGCTTAGTATTATTGCACTGGTAACAGCTAACTTTGTGGTTTTTGGAAGAGGGGTATACTGAAACAGCTAGTGCTTGTCACTGCAGCACACAGCTGTGGAATGGAAAAGGTCTGTTCTCTGTTTGGTTACCTTTCAAATTAGAATCCCCGTGACAGGTTTTGAGTAACGCTGCTGTCCTAAAAGCTTATCTGGAGTAACCCTCTATTAGTTTTGGATCTGGACTGATTAAACACGATTCTACCCTGTGTCATAGACAGACGTGTAGTTTGGTGGGTCATGTTGGCATCTGATATCCACCATCCAAAAGTTGTCCCCACTCCCAGACAAAGTTGTCACTTCCTAAAGGCCCCCTTGCTCCGGGAGCATTTTCCTCTGGAGCGCTCTTGCCGTGTCCAAGTCTGCACGTGTTGGTGCCGTGTTTGGGAGCCAAATGACACGGTGCCAGAGTGGCTGCAAGAGCCAGCCCCTCTGCTTGGATTAGGCAGGCATCACTGCACAAGGCCAGGCAATTATCTGGCTGTCAACAGATTCATTAGTGCAAGTCCTCGGCTCTGCGGGGGGATACATCTCTTGGTCCTGGAGCAGTCTGAAAATGTTTTCACATAGCAGCTGAGATGTCAGCATAGGTTAGAGGTACTATCATTTTAAGAAGAAGGGTTTTTGTTTAAGGCATGCTTGGGTGGCTGGGGGGAGGTGGAAAAGTCGTTCTGAGCACAATCTGCTCCTCAGAGCAAACTAAAAAATTCACCATTTTCCAGGACCAGCAATTTTGTGACCATTTTCCTCAGAAGTCCTCTGTTGGTTAATGAACTTTGTAGCTAGAAAGTTATTCTTTCATTCACACTCATCTACGAGGCTGGGCTGTTCCTTATTAGGAATTTTACATGTTGACCACTTCAGGAAATGCAGCTTTTAACCTGCTACGCATGATTAGACACTAATTGTGTTCAAAACCAGAAACAGAAGCCATTAGCACGAAGTAGAGATTAGTAATACTATCAATTTATTTTCTATTAAGCTTCAGGTTTCATGGAAATGAAGAACCACAGATTTCATCAGAGGAGATACAGGGAGATAAAAGAGCATTTTGCAAATTCAACGTCTTAGAACCATGGGTTTTGTGCAAATCAAAGTATTGGGAACAAAGCTTGTGTCTCCAAGAAAGTTGCATGCAAGAATCTTTCCTCCAGATTGACAGTGTGGTACGTAATTTTATCAAATCCAAATTTAAAATCTGACATTTATGGTTAAAGTACAGTTCTTAAACAAAAGCTAGGAGTTTCTGAGTCTGCCGGATTTCAGGAAAAAAAGCATCTGCCTTTTCTAATTACCTGACTTTTCTAATTATATGACTTAGGTTTCCTTTCTTAAAGAGATAAAGATGCAATTTTGCATTTATGCAAGCCAAAAAAGTTCCATTGTATAACACAAGATTACAGGGAGCTAGCAGGAACTGAGGCATCAAGAGGTGGTTGCAGGCAGAGGAGGAGAGGTCAAGGCTAAACATGAAGAAGGAAGTGTTGAAGACAAAGGAATGGAGGAAGACTGCTCCAGTGGCAGAACAGAAAAGTTGTATGGTTGAGGAAAAAAGGAGAACGCAAGATAAATCAGAGGTAGTAAACATGCCACTTGAGCATATAAGAAAAGGAATTTTAAAATGTGTCATGCAACAGTAAGTTTTTAGCAAAAGTCATTGGTGAAATCAGAACTTGTTCTGAGACCCTTTTGATTCAGTTTAACCTTCTAGTGTGTACCCTCACTCTTGTTATGAGTTTGATCTGTGAAAGCAGTCTTTCATGTGTGAAACCACTTATTCCCTGGCATATTTGCCATCTCTGTAGCAAACATCAGGGATGAATTAAGGCAATACTAGAGCCCAATCACTGCAGTTTCTTGAATCCTCACACAAGCTTCTGCCCAGGAGCCAAGTTGGTCTGTTGCCTGCTAAAACTGATGCCCACTGCTGCACCTCCTCAAGGCATCTGGGCACCAAATACCAAGAAATCCTGCCTTTATCTGCTCTTGGCAACTGAGTCTTGCCAGTAACTGACTTAGATGAGGAATAAGGAATAAAATCTGAGCAATTAATCAATGGGAGCATCACTCAATACCAGGATACCAGCCACTGAAGGAAAGGAATGCCATCTGCAGCCTGTGCAAGCTAAATTGACACTGTAAGGTTTAGTCCTTCAAGCACGAAACTAACTGAGTCATGGCTCCATGAGCGATCTGGCTGCAGATATTTGGTTTCAGGATAAATATTGTTCAGTGTGAAGGCTAGGCTAAGAGTTTACTAACAGGCAGGCAACGAGCCCTCAACGATCAGGCACAGTTGTCTTTCTGCGGTAATGTATCTCCTTCCCTTCACCCCTGACTCAAGTGTACAAATCTCCACTTGGACGTACGGTTTTAGGATATCCTCAGAGACTGAGGGAACATGAGGCTACCCTCTGCAGCATCTCAGAAATCCCAACCCCGACAGACCACATGTTGCTGCGTGTCGGCCAGCCGTGGCTCCGCTGCTCCAAAGCGCTCCCTGAAGACAAGAAGAACTAGTACTGCATGAGGTAATACTGCTGCTTAAAAAGCAAACAGCTTGAGAAAGCCAGTGGTGGTTACCAAAAGGGACTGTGAAGGGACACACTGTCTTTTAGAACTGCTGGTTAGGAGATATAGCCCAATAACTTAAAAAAAATTTTTTTTTGTTTCAGGAATTTTATTTACTTCTTCAGTTCAAGGCATAAATAAGAGGCTTTGTGAAAATATCCCAGCTGACTCCCCCAGCCCTGTTTAAATTGTGTTCCCAATATTTTACCTCTGAAAAAAATACTTCCCTAGCCTACATCTGTGTTAATTTCATGTAGGTTCATAAAGATCACTTCATTAGAGAGCTAACTTCATACTCAATACTTACTGAGTTGAAACACATATTCAAGTGTAATCACTTACGTTAAAAGGACCAAGGCATTTTCTTTGCATATTTATTTTAATAGCATGTCATGGGAAATAAGATAGGGCTGTAAGAACACTTGGATGTTAGAACAGTTTCTGCTCGTCACTGCCTCTCTCATCTCTTTCAAGAAGAAGTCCAGAAGCCAAGTTTACCTCAGGAAGAAGGCAGTTGTCTGAGTCAGAGAAGGAGAAATTTATAGGTAAGAGATCAAGAAGTGGAAGCCTTCAAGCTCAACACTGTCTGCAGAGATCTCAGGTGTCACTTCTCTCTGGAACTCTCAATACATGATTCATTTTGTAGCTTTGGGTCAGGCCAGGTGGCTTTCTTCACAAGCTACCTGAAATCATTGCTGTCTTCAGCCAATCATGTTTCAGAAGCCAGTGGTGGCCAGGAAGAAAACAGGGGGAATTAAGTTGTGTGTAATTCCTCCCTTACTGCAGCTCTGAGATCCAGATCCCATCATGGGGACAAACCACTTATTACCTCTTCTGACTTAACAGCAGCCTGTGGCAGGGGTGCAGCCAGCACCGTTAAGAGTGATTGAAAAAGTTTGTGCATGCACATCCTGGTGAGAGGATCTTTTTGGCATAAATGATCCTATGAGAGCATTAGAGACTGTTAGACCTGTACAACGAAAAGTTACTCTGTTCAGCTTCTAGCTTGGGTGTAAAAAGTAATTCAGGGTGCCAAAACAGTGTTCTTACTTATCCAAACCAGATTTTTTTAACTTGGTCACTCAGACTGGATCTGGGAGCCCTGGATGAACTTTTCCTCTCCCCGATTCAAACCAGCAATTTCTTCTTAAACAAAACCCAGACTGTCTGGGCACTCACAAGGGTTACTTTGTGGTAGTTAAAGATTTGGGGAAATGGGTCTCTCTTCCTCCCGGCTGGATGCCATACCAAGTTCTTCAGCCTCCAACACCGTGGGGCTGGTGGGCAGTGCGCTTTCCCATGGGGAGGGTGCTCCTCCTGCTCCCGCCTGTGCGTGTTTCTTCTTGCCTCTCTCCAGCTATCACATACCCCACGATCACGTTATTTCCCTGAGCTATCTGATATGAGTTTAATCTGCAGAGGCTGAGAGGAGGACTGAACCTGGTTTCCCACCACCCATGTGGATTCCCTTACCAGCGGGCTATTCAGGGAAAGGCAACTGCTACCTCCAAGTGCTTTAATAATTCTTTGATTCCTCAGTTTGTACTGCCAGTGCCCAAAATGAAATGCTTTGCCATTTGTTTTGCCTGAAACTATTCCACAAAACTGCTTCCAATTTATGAATGGATTTGGCTACCTCAGAACCTCATTTTTAGCTAAGTTGTAACTTGCCAACAGCCCTCACCCAGTGCTATTCTTGAGCGCTTTGCCCAATCTTATGTTTCAGAGGCAGCACTTGTGTACAGTGCGGTTGCTACAACCTTCCCTCCAAGCCCTGTCCTCCCTCAGTCAAAACAGGAAGGCAGGAGAGGAGCTGTGGCCAAGGCCCCTTGACCTTCCAGGGAAACAGCGAGTATTTATGTGGAGACACTGGACTGATGATCTTAGCTGTGTTGACAGGGATGAGTTATAAAGTGAAGCAGGCATAAGTGCAGTTTTAACGAGGCATAGGATTTCCAGGATTTAGGAGTGTTTTTAGCACCTTTCCCCTCTAAGGCTACTCATCCCCACACTTCATCTGCTTCCAGATGGGTACAAGTACCACTCAATGGGCTGTGCTGGGAACTGAGAATCAATGCTGGGAGGTGGCAGGAACCCAGCATGGACTGGTCTGGTTCTGCCGTAGCACAGGGCAATGCCGGGGGCTCATCAAGGGGCCTGTCCTCCTCTGCCACCCTCCCCTCTGAGGCTGCCCTCTCCCTCCTCCTCCTCCTCATCTATTTAATACCCTGGAGAATCGGGTCAACGGCTCGGGGGCCCTCAGGGAGGGGGAGCTGGACACCGTGCATCTGCTGGAGCCTTGGCAGACCTGTTTCTGCACTCGCAGGGCTTTGCCAGAAGGAACCATAGAGCCAAACAGAGGTAGAATTGGCCTCGAATTTTAAAGCTGTCTGGAGTGCATTGGTAGTCCTGATTCACAGTTCCCACTGTGGTTCCCACCTAAACCCATGAGGAGAAGGAATATTTGGGGAAGGGAAGAGAACAGAGGAAGGAGTCAGTGACTGAGATTTCCACTTTTTCACTCAGGTTCATCCTTGCTAGGATAAACAGCCTAATTTTTTATGTAGGCAAGAATCTAATACAAATCATACATTTCCTTCCTTGCATGAAGGAGAATGCAAAACCAACTTCAACACACTGAAATCTGCCTGCAAAAGAAAATTAAGCTTAATAGTTATACAATTATTGCATTCCTTTATTTAAAAATAAGGATAGGAAACACCAATTAAACATGCAAAAATTTTTTCTACGTGCTTCTTTTGATAAATAACCTAAATTTATGACAAATTCTATTCTATGACCCTGTGAAGATTCCTTTCTTCTTGTTAGCAGATAACTAATGAACTGATAGCCAATAGATTCATTGTACTTTCTTCCTGTGGTAGGAGAGTAAAGCAAAAAGAGACCCACAACGTTGCACTTTTCAGCTTTAAAGAATTAGCTGAATCGTCATCCCAACCTCTACCTAGTCAGAAGAAAAGCTTTCTCACATCTAGGGGGAAAGAGCATTCAAATAAAATGAGTCTGATTATCAAACAGATCTTTTCCACAGTGGTCCAGTTCTGCTACTGTTGAGTGATGTACTGCATTGAGTCAGTAAACTTGTACAGGGGACTGACTTTCTGTCAATAGATGTATCTTTTGTCGAGTATTTCACAACCAGAGAAACATGACTTACCTCCCAAAGTCGTCTTTGGGAGAACAATTAAGTTATTTAAGATGAGCAAGGCAAGCTGCTGACACATTTCAGTTTTGAAGGCGCTGCTGTTCGGTTTATGCAGACAAAGCCCGAAATGTGAAAGCTGGCCTCCTGCCTTTGTTTTCTTGTAACTGACTGCCGGAGAAGCAGATTTCCCTGCTCCGTGGCTAACTAGATCTGCCTGGTTTGCTTAACCAGCGAGCACATTCCTGCACTTCAGGAAGAGCACTCTGGGCTCATTACGAGCTACTGGGCTACAGCACGACACTGAGAAAACAGATTTGTTTTGGACAAGCTGCTCTGACATGGAGGTGCCAGGGTGAATAACCTTGGGGGGGGGGGGGGGATCAAAACAGCAAACTAACACAAAATCAAAAACCTGCCTCCAAGAGCAAGATGAATAATCTGACAAATGAATGGCTCTGTATTTTATATCTAAGCACGGAATAACTAGAAGTTGCAGGCATCTGACTCATGAGCAGAAATAGAGTGCTGGGGCTGGCTTGAGCCGTCGCTACCACCAGCTGCCTGCCCCCACCGCTGGAGAATGGCTGGCTCAGATGCTGCTTCTTAAGCAATTCGGCCACAAAAGGCTACAGCTAAGCATTTTAAGGGAAACGTGTCAGCGCTAGTTTGTAGCCTCACTCCTTAAGATAAACCTTGAAACGGTCCTGGGTTGCCACAAAGCCTTTCAGCTGTTGAGGCAGGAGGAACAGGACAGACACCTCGCCAGGCATCCCGGTGGAAATTGCACCAGGCACAAGTCAGCACTCGGCAGAGCAGCTTGTCCCAGCCAAGCAGCACTCTGCTGCCACGGCGAGGAGTTGACAGAAGTCTCCCCCACCCCTCTTATCAGCAAAGCAGCCTTTTTGAAACTGGCAAATTTTAAGCCGTGACCTATTTAAACGTCCTGCCCCATCACCGACCAGCAGCACAATTCTGCAACAAATCCCACAGCACGCTGCTGCCGCTGCGTTTCCCCAGCTGCTCTCTGTGACAAGTTCTTCGACTCAAATAGCAGTCCTAAGCCTAGCGTAAAGCTCCAGCCCAGCTCCGCCAGATAAACATACATTGTTTCACCTGGTCTTCTGCGAAAATGACACTGTGGCAAGTGCCTTATCACTGCTATTTTCTCTACCTCTTCTCAGCTCCTCCTCCCACCCATAACTTTCTAACGTGTTTATCATGTAGAAAAGAGAAAGACAGCTCAGAAAATCAAACTCCTACAAACGCAGGGGGAAGGAGAAAGGGTGGTTGGATATGTGCACCCATCCCCACTGAGGGTGCAGTTACACAGCAGCTTCAATTGCTCTAAATCGGAGTTGCCGTAGCAATGCCTGCCCTGCCTGCATCATCCTGTCCTCTCCACTTTCTGTCAGCAGAAAACAAAGGACATACATGAGAAAAGCAAAAACCACTACCTGGGGTTGATTTGGCTGAAAACCAGCCCTGCCGAAAAATTATTCATTTTGCCTCATTGTGTTCCATGCAAAGGCTCGCTGTACACCTCGAACCACGGGAGGGCAAAGGAAGCATCAGGTTTTTGCAGGACGGGGGGGGAGAAGATGCAGATCTGTTGCTCTGTTGGTTTTGGGACAGCGGGATTCCTGGAGAACAAATTCTTATCAGGCTAACAGCAGTGCCGAGAACCTGTCTCCGTAAGGAGAATCCCATCCAGCTCCCATCTCAGGTCCGTCAGGTTACTTGCCGCTCTGGCTTCCCTGCCTGAGGCTTGGCTGATGCCACAGTGTTGGGCCACGGCTTGTCCAGGCTGCAGGCGGGAAGTGCAGCAAGGTAGGAGCTGTTGTGCTGGCAGCTGCATTTTTCTTAATTTAAAACAAGGGCAAAAATTGCAGCTTGATGGTTGGGGGCATGATGTACACGTCTGGAAAAAGATGTTTCAAGTTCATTCAGAGCTATTTTGACACTGAATTATGCAACGTTCTGCTTTGCTACATCAAAACTCCCGTTAGAAACCTTAATTTTGTTTCACTAACCATTATTCAAATAATGCACTAGCTGAAAATATCTCCAGAAAGTCTAGTGATGTGGGGGACGATGCCCAGGCTCTGAAGTAATGAATTCCTACTGATTCTCCCCATGTAAACCAGCATCGTTAACCAGTGAGTTCTGCAGTCCTGGGGACATTTTACACCTTTTCCGCATCGCTCACGCATTGCCTGCAGTAGTGTTATTGAAAATTCGACACCGTTATTGATGCACCATGGTACATTTAGTGGTTGGTAAATGGCTTTAATCAAGAGTTTTCTTTAAAAAGGTAGTTTTAAATACCTTGTGATTTGCGGAGTCTTACACACACATTGCATCGCAACTATTACACATGAAGCGTTCTGGCCACGATGCCTCTTTTCCAACTTCCAAGCAAACGAAAAAGAGAACTGATGAAATATCAGGCAGTTTAGAAGAGCTTTAAAAGGCAGTGGCTACTGAATTGCCTTTGCGCTCCCAGGTGCACAGAGGGAAGAAGCATCAGGTGTGCTTCCCCAGCCTCCACGGGTGCAGCCGACCGACACGGTCAGACGGGATGCCTGCCCGGCTCAAAACCGAAGGATGCAGAATATTTGAGAGTGGTTTGGCCGCTGGCAGTCAGCTGTGGGAGCCGCAGGAATCAGGATGCAGGAATCTGCGTCTTTGTTTCAGGAACATTACTTGGAAAGTGTCGGGGCCAGCCGCAAGACGGTCCGAAATCCCTCATTTTATTTACGCTCGGCGCAGGGGGCAAGGCAAGGGACCCGACGGCACCATCCCTCCTGGCTCCGGGGGCCCGAGGGCTCCCGGCCGCTTTGCCGGGACCCGGCGCTCTCTGGGGGTCCCATCCCTTCCCGACCCGGGAATTGCACGGCACCGTCCCGGCTCCAGGTCCCCCGCGCCCCTGCCCGTGCGCCCAGCGGCGCGGGGCGGTGGGCGACGGTGGCAGCTGCAGCACACCACCAGCTGGGCGGGATTTTTTCTTATTTCTTCCCACCTTTTCCTCATCTGCGGGCCGTGCACTGCCCGCGCTGCTCACGGTAGAGCTGAGTCTCTAACTTCGCACGGGGAAAGGAGCAGAGAGAGAAGTAGCCGGGACGGGAGGGAAGGAGCGGGGTAGCCGCGACTCGGGGGGCTGCAGCGAGGGAGGCCGGCACCTGCCCCCGCCAGCGGCGCGGGGCGTCCCGGCGGCCCCGGACTTACTTTCTGGGGGTCGGCGTAGGTGCCCAGCCCCAAGAGCGGGATGCTGTTGCCGTCGCTCAGCGGAATGCGGTGGCTCTCGGCGGTGAGGTTCATCGTGCCGGCAGGTAGGGCCGCCCCGGACCTGGAGCTGACTCCGCAGGGGGCGGGAGCCGCCGCTTCGCAGCCAACCGCGGCCCCTGGCACCGGCACCCACCGACGGCTGGACGGAGCGGACCGGCGGCGGCTCTGCGGGGACCGAGGGACGAACTGCCCGCTCCCGCCGCCGGGAAGCGCCTTTTTGGGGGGCCGAGCCACGTGTGCCCGCGGCTGCCCTGCACCGC
>VZTE01003312.1:66376-178937 GCA_013397775.1 Eulacestoma nigropectus | reverse complement strand
CCCGCCCCGGCCCCGCGGCCACCGGCTCCCCGCGCACCGCCCCGCGCAGCCCCGGCCCCGCCGCGACCCCCGCGGGGGACTCCGGCGGGGGCTGAGCCCACGGGAAGGGCTGCTCCGTGCAAGCCCCAAGGCGGGCCCGTGAGCGACCAGCACCTTGAGCGGCTTGGGGCATTGCTGCCCTACCCGGAGCTGCCGGCAGCAGGGCACCGGCTTCCCGTGGTTTGGGGTGTCAGGTCTTGGAGATTTCCCCACAGAGGCGTAGAACAGTTTCCACCTCCTTTCCAGTGGTTGAAACCCACTACTGTAGAGGCAAGGAGGGAAGGAAGGAAATCCCAGACTGGTGAATAGTTTCTCTGCTTCAGCGTGAGTCCCAAATTACAGTGAATGGGCTCAAGTTCCTCGCTGTCTGGTTCTGCTTCACTGTGGAAAAAATGTATGTATTTCCTAGTGCTGATAGCCCAGAAGGAGACAATATCCTTTATGAAATTTATCACACAGCTCTTACTGCCTTTTCTGGTCCTCATAAAACACTCAGGGCCATGCTTTTACACCACTCTGCAGATGTACCCTGTCCTGAGCTGCCTGCTTTGTGACCTGCTGAGTTCTCCTCATTTGATCTGGAAGTGCATGGTCTTTTCTGTCTTCCTAGATCAGTTTGAAATTAAGCCCTCAGGGAACATTACTCTTCAGCCATAACAATGGTCTATGCCTGGAAGATTATTTTATCTCCTCTAATACCCTACTTGGCTTTCTGTGCATGGTAATAGTTCATCAGGTTATGCTATTCCAAGACAGGTTGATGGATCCATCGTGATATCTCTGCAGTTCTTGAAATCAATAGGCGTGCACTAGTTTGCATCTGGCAAAAGGGTTAGTTGCTGCTAGGGCTGGGAACCTACCTGGAGAATGCCCTACCACGAGACCCTTTAAGTGTTACTGGTTAGATACCTGCAAGGGTCTCCTGAGAAGATGGAAAAATTGCCACTTCCACCTTTAGGAACATTCCAAGAAGTTCAGGACTAAATGCAAGCCAACTTGACCTCAGCCCAAAAATTTCTAGATAGTTAGGATGTGCTTCAGGACAAAGGTAGGGTGCTGTGATGTGTGTAAAACGCTCCTTGGAAAGTGGACTGATTGTGACTGAGGTTTTCTGAGAGCCTGTGCTTTACCTGGACAACACAGTGCAAAGAGCTGCCTGTAAGGTGGCTGGGTTCCATCCCAAGGGGGGAAGCTGAGGCAAGCTGCAGCCTGGCTGTAGTTACTGTGGGCAGGCTCTTCCTGCTAGACCCTGACTTCTTGTTGCTGCCAGCTGTGAGTACCTGCAGGTGCAGGTATTTACCTGTGACGTGGAAAAGGAAACCCAGGGACCACCTCCATGCCTCCCTGTTGTTCCCGTGTAACTGATTACCACTTTCTTGCTAGAGGAGAAGCTCTGATCTCCTCTCTCCATGCCAACCACAATTTAAGCACGCTCTGTAGGAGGACAAGTCCATGCCAGCTGCATGTCTGAGCTCTAGCCATCATTCTACTGTATTTCCAACAGACGAGCAAACACATGGAGAGAGATAGAAATGGGGTGAGTAGAGAAGAGTCTGATGTGGCAGAGGACGTTCAGAGACCTCCTTATTTCCAGTCCCATACTAGTATTCCATGAAGAGGCTCTGCTGCCCAGGAGCTGATTCCTATCCCTTAGCTTCTATGCTCCAAGTCCACTCCACAACCTGTTTTTCCATAATTCTTACCAATCCAGTATCTTGTGGGGAGTTTTAAGGCACAGTTTGCTCATTTGCTTTGGGCTCAGAGCACATCCAGTTTTCTCATGTGCTCTGGCAAGAGAGCAACGCGTGCCCCAAGCTGCGCATGATCCCGAGCTAAGCAAAGCACGGCTGTGTCTGTGGTGCCTGTCCCGGGGAGAAGAGCAAGTGCGAGGAGGCTCTCTGGCAGGAGTACACGAGCCTGATATGTGATAGCCTTCAATGACAACTGTGAAAGAAGGATTGATGGACTTGCCATAGTTCACAGAATGGGGAGCTTGGGCAGGAGAAGGACTTGTGCTTCTAGGAACAGGCAGGCAAAGTGGTCCATCACCCGCGAGGCAAGCCAGCCACCGCAGGCACTCCTGCCCTGCTACAGGCACGAGCCCCCAGCACTCATCAGCGTAGTCACCTCAATTCCAGCTTCACTGCTAGATTGGTCCTTACAAAACTAGCCAATGTGCTTGCCTGAGAAATTGGAGAGAGGCAGAGGGTTTTAAAAGTCCTTCCCTCCAACCCTGCACCTTAACTGACAGCAAACAGTCTGAACACCTTTTACACAGGAGACTTTTAAAGTTCCATAACTGCTCTAGCTCCCCACCCTACTGTTCCAGATTTTATATTAAATTATGCCTTTGCAGATTTTATATTAAATCCCAGAAAACAGATAGGGAAATGCATTTTTTTCCCCCCTTTACATCTGAGTTACTAACTCAAAAAAGCCTTATTTCATAGAAGCTAGAAATACTAGCAGGTTTTCAGTTGATAATGAGTATCCTTTAAAGAACAAAGGAAGCTGAAAAATGGAGCCTGGAGCCTGTCACATGTAATACTTGTTAGTAATAATTTCTGTTAGCTGTTCAGGGAAGCGCAGTTCTCGACTTCAGAGCTTAAATGACTTAACCAGACTTTTTATGAGGACATGGTATCTAGCAACCCTGGCTGCAAAACAATGCAAGTTTCTAGAGGCAAAGCGTTGGCTGCTGGTTGTTGTCGATCAGTAACAATTCAGGAGCTTTTATAAAATGCAGATGTGATCTCAGTTCTTTCTCTAGGAAACAAAAACAATGAAGTTTCAGCCTGGCCTGACTAGCAAGTAATGCGTGCTGGCATCCTATCAACACAAGTTTGCCTTCTCCGGTGAAGCTCTTAAATCACACAAAAACACCTTCAGAAGCAACTAAGGTAGGTTTGTGATTCACGTCCTGATGGTGCAGAGTTTTAGAACTGCATTAGTCATCTCAGACCTAAGTAAAGAGCAGGGATTTCAAAAGCAGCATCTTATATGTGTTCTGTTCCCCACCCCCTGAATCTCCACACAAATAAAGTAGATTAAAAAAATAAAAAGAAAAATTAGATCTAAGTTTTTTTGCAGGAGAAGTGGGTCAGACATCTGAGGATTCTTGCTGTTAAAAACTTGCAGAAATCTCAGGTAAAGAAAGTACTTAACGGCCTCCTTACCTAGGCAAAACTCGTCAGGGATCTTTTAAAGTAAAGAGGTCACCCTTTTACTCATTTTATCTCAAATTGCTGAGTACCCTGGGAGCAGGAGAAAATGTGTGAGGCTTCTAAATATAGACTCCCCAGTTCTTGGAAGGAAGGAGAAAGAGTCATTGATTGAGAAGGACTGGCCTTGTCATCATTTATGTTTCATCCCCCCCCTTTTTTTTTTTAAACTTGTTTTGGACAAGAGAATATGTTAAAAACAGTATTCTCCTGAATCTTCTTGTTCTGGGTGTGTTTACACATTGTAGATTAGATTAGTGAGAATCTAGAGGTGGGTGATCTGTAGTGACTGAAAATGAGCTTTTTTTTAAAAATGAAAATTGAAAGTACTTTTATAATGCTTGTATTTGTTAGATAAAAAGTGTGTGTTGCTACAGTTCCTATTTTCTCTATGAGTCGTGCTCTGCTCGGTGTAATTATCTGCTAGAATGCATACTCTGCATGTGTTTTTAGTTAAAATTTCTTAAAACACGGTCTTAAAGTCTGCATATTTTCAGCCTAGCCCTTTAATAACTCACATAAAATAGCGTGTGTCCATCCTGCATGTGGAATATCTGCTTATGTATTTTCAACTATTTAGCTTAGAGATTTTGGTAGCATGAGTCAAGACTAATGCTTATTTTCTATTTTGCCATTACCTATAATAAACTAACACATATCAAGGAAAACTAGTTTCACTTTTAAACGCTAAGAAACAAGGTCTGTGTAGTGCTTAGTAGAGGGCCTATACATGAAGTGAGGTTGCTTTTTTAGTTCGCTACTTCTGCCACAAATGATATAAGCTGAACTGGAGAACACTTTTCTGGTTTAAAAAAAAATGTTGTGGCATTTTTTATTCTATTTTCACAGATTATCACAATAATCATCACATATATCCCAACATATATATCATCATATATATCCCAACATCCCTTCTCAAGGACACCCCATGAGATGAGCAGTACCTTACACTGCCTGCGTGATTCCTTCACTTAGTGACCAAGGGATTCCTCACATGGAAGCATTTGTGATCTTTTCCCTTTGATTATGTTTGTTGCACAACGAGGCTGATCACTGCCAGGACAACAGCCTGGGCTTTGCTGGGAAGTGTGATGTAATGGGCATTCCTAGGAGTTTTTAAGCAAGCACCTTTTTTTCCCTAGCTCCCACTGGTGCATGTAAACTACCTGGCAAACAATTAAACACTTAAGTGATGTGCACTTTTTTTATTTCAATAACTTTTATGTCTGCTAAGGACTAGTTCTTGGTAAATTCTTTGAAAGACCAAAGATTACTTTCAAACTTTCGAGACTTACAGCTTGGCAGTGATGGGAATATGATTTATATACACTTTTAGTGAAACTCTTCACTGCAAGTCCTGCAAAGCAGTATCTGTCCTCCAGACCTCATCTGGCCTGACTTTTCCAGCACTGGTACAGCACTTCTGCTGGGTCCCTAAGGAGAGCATGAAGACAGGGAGAAAATGTGCCTACCACTTGTGCCTGTGGAGAGATTTAGGAAAATACTTGATGGCTGGGTCACTTATCCCTTCTGCTTCCTATAAATGCTCTGTGGCTACAGCTGCGATAAAAGGGAAATTCCTATGTATCCTTGATGCTGTTCCATTGCTTCTAGTAACATTGGAAAAGTGAAGCTACTGCAAGCCTTTGATCGCTCCTGGGGTACAGGAGGAATGCCAGCAGCTGCTCCCGATTACGTTCCCACCACTCCCGTGGCTGTGGAGAGGTGCTCACGCTGCACCGAGGCACAGGGGCTTCCCCAGGGGCCGTCCTCCAGTGGCCATCCTGGGCCATCCATGTCCCATGCCACCTTGGGACAGGTGCAGAGCCCCGGCTGTGGCATGCCCTGGAACTGCCACAGCCCTTGTGCTGGGTGCTGTGGGGTGCTCCTCCAGGGTGGGTGGCTGTACAAATAGCGAGAGCCTGCTCAGCAGCTTAACCCCCCTCTGGTTTGGGTTGTAGTCGCTGAGTGAGGCTGTGGTGGATTCTGTGCCACAAGCAGCAGCCACACAAGAGAGTAGAGGAAGCAAAATCTCACAACACGAGAGTCAAATTAGCCAGGTTATTTATACACCACCACCACGTTTCCTATGACACAGCAGGAGAGGGCCGGCACTAGAAATACAACCCCGAAAATGTGCAGGTGTCCACTTTTGGTGTCCACTCCAGGAGCTGAGTTGCTCCATTAGCATCCAGGGAGTATTACTTATGAGCTGAAAATCCCTGTGGAGGATGAGGAGCTCCTTTGGAGGATCAGAAACTGCTGGGAAAGGGAAAGAGATGCTCAGTTTGAAAAGTAATCCTCCTAATCCTTTGGAAAGGTAATCCTCTAGTCCTTTACCAGTGTCATTTACATAGGCACTGTCTCATGGGCCTGCTCTCTTTTGGGCACTGTCTTCATGCTCAAGTTTGGTGCTAGCAGGACTTGCAGCAAACTGAGCCAGAAGCCAGTTTATTTCCTCCCCCTGACACTCTGTTTACTGACTTATCACTTTCTTCTAGCAACAGTGTCTCAGTGTTTGCTCCTGACTGTCTCTGCTCTGGCACATGCCCGTCCCGGGAGCTGCTGAGCGCTGCCTCTCAGATCCCCAGCCAAAGGTCAGTAGCTTCATGGTGGCCTCTGGATTCCTCAGATACCGACCCTTGTCATGTGGGGAGGCATTAACCTTTGGCCCTGAGTAAGTGTCCTCATATCTCACCTCAGTTAGTCTGGCCTGCTATTTGATCCTGTCTGATATAAAGCCCTTTCCTTTGGCATCCTGCAAATCTAAGCCCTGTCTCGATGATTTCCAGCATGCCATCCACCTGATGCTGGCAGGAGATACCCTCTGTTTTACATCCAGGCCTGAGTAAGCAGTGGAAGAAGGGGCAGCTAGAGAAGAGCTGATTGTGCGTTCACAGCTCCTCCTGCCTCCCGAGGGAGCAGTGGTGGTGGTGGCTCTCTCTGTGTAACCTCTCTTCCTCACCCAGAATAGGGATAGCTACCCCGGGAGGATACTGCCTGTATCATGCAACAAAGGTAGTTCAAGAGTTTCAGGTTTGGGGCTTTTTTAGCTCCTGATTCAGAGGGAGGGACTCACTGAGAGTCCCTTACTTCGAATCAGGCTCTTGGGATAGAATTAGACTCATCACCACTTTCTCTTGTCTCTTTTTAATGCAGAACTTGGTCAGGGGTTCACCTCAGTGCACCACCACTATTCCTGCCAACTCCCATGTTTACTTGACATGTAACCTCGCACAGCTCCCTTGGGTCCATCTCAGGGCTGTACAGGAGTTCTTAGTTCAGCTCTGATGAATGATCGTTTTACATCCTTGCACTGGATAAACAGCTGTTTTCCATGTTACCTGCTTTAGGAGCCTCACTGGCACGTTGTTTCTTTCCTTGCTTCCAGCAACAAGCGGACATGAGTGACTAATTGCAACAGGGCTGCACCAGCACCTTCTAGCAGTCGGGACAGCGTGAAAAACACACATCATTTTTCTACAGCACACCACATGTCAAATGGCTACAAGATAAAATAGCAGGGAGCGGGCACTTGCAGTCTCTATTCTGTATCTTTTGCTATTCAAAAGTGTGAAAGCAACACAGGCTTGGAGATGAGGGTCCCAAAGCGGCCAGTCCCCTTTGGTCACAGCACTTCCACCTACAAGTCCCTTCTGGGGAAGCTCTTCTTTTGAAGTACGTTCACCTGGGCAGGAGCCAGCATCACGAGGTGGAAACTATTAGCTTGTAAAGAGAACCCCACAGGTGAAGTCTGACCTCCTGCTGGTTTCTTTGCTTGCAGGTATTTCCCGTGGATGCTTTAAAAACAGATGGTATTGTGGGTTTTGCTGGTGCCATCTGCTAGTTGGCAGTGCTCTGTGTCCAAAGGAACAGGGAATTTAGAAGAGTAGGCTTTAAAACATCCCACTGGTGCATTTTAGACTACCTGCATGCTTTTTAAAGTGTGCCAGAGTGCTTTAAAAAGCCAGATAAGCTCATCTTTTTGTGGGTTGGTCCTTGTCCTGGAGCTGGCAGCCCAGGAGGATGGCAGTGCTGGTGGGAGCAGAGTGGTGCTGCCAAAGGATGTGGACCCCACTTGAGCACCTGTGCTTTATGAGCAGAATTTTTGTCAGGGCTGGCAGGATTTACAGCTGTGTTCAACTTCTCATTCCACATTTCATACCAAGGTGCTGCACGCAGACCACAGGGTGGGCTTTTCCTCTCAGTAGGCTCTCAGTTTGCAGTGGCCATTTCTTTTGTGTGCTTTGCAGACAATTTTTTTTTTTTCATCTTCTGCTTTTCTTTCCCCAAATTACCACTGAATTGTTGATTTTCACATGTACAGTGTCAGATTGAGAAATCTCCTGATGTATGGTGAAACGTATCATATTCTGCCAAGCTCTACCAGCCTATCACTTCCATACCACCTTCCATGCCACCTTGCCTCTGGAACTTCATCGTCAGGTTTACTCAAGCTTATGCCCAAATATCTACCTCTTATGAAAGTCCCATCCTTCTACCCTACCAGTTTTCCATGCCTTCTGTCATCTTGTGCAATGAGGCAACATCATGTTAACCTCCTCTCTCCAAGGCATTGTGCAGCATCTCTGCAAATCAAATGGTGATGATTCAGTTTGGGATTAGGAAACAGAAAGAGGTGAACAATTCCTTGTCTGTATAAGACTGGGAAAACTGTTGGGGCAGATCTGGGGCTAGAACCCAGAATTTTTTTTTTCACTGCCTGTCATAACAAGAAAGGGGAGCTTGCAGCAACTTCTTTTTCTGAGATGATTTGTTAAATCTCCTGTAATTGGTTTAGTAAACACTAATAGATGGGAAACAAAACAAAATGTTCTCTTTCAGCTTTCGTAGGCTGTGAGATATCTCTCACAGCCATATGGGATTAATGGTGGCTGTAGGGTAGGATTGTATCATAAAACTTTCATTAAATGTTTTAAAGCCAATTAAAGAGACATTGCTAATTTGAGCTTTCTAACATTTTACAAAGTAAATTTTTTCCATTGTAGTCAAAGTGCCTTTGAAGTGCTAGATCCTGAAATTTTTAACCATTTAAGAAGTAAATTGCTATATGTTCTCTGCTGATGCTGAGCCAATACTGTGACAGAAATTCAACTAGTTATGCACAGTACTGTTGTGGGCAGACAACAAATAAAATGCTCCAAAGTAGAAATTCATTTTTCCTACCTTCCTTCTTTTACAGAAGTATTTTGAATCTTAATTGAAGCCTCATCAAGTGACATTTTAGACAGGAGGGTTTGGGTTCTCCTACCAATCTGATGATGTGTCTTTCAGATAAGCCTTTCTTAAAACCCTCAAGTCTCCAAACTGAGAAATGAGACCTTTTGTGAGTGTAATACCGATTATTAGAAAATCCACGTCTGAATTCTTGAATTTCGTTAAAAACCAAGCTTCTATTTCAGGTATATAGTTCCCCCTATCGTAAGGTGTAAAATGTCCTTTGTTTCCCACGGAGAGCGTTCAGCCTACATTTCAAGGAGCAAGCGGCCCATGACAGGAAAAGGATCTGCAGGGCTCCGTGTCTAGGGTAGAAAGGAGACAGTGGATGTAGATGCAGTCACAGTTTGCTTTCATAGGTAGTGATGTACTTGCAGTAATGTGAGAAATCTTTTGATGGAGCTCAGGATACGCTTGGCTTTCTGTGTTACAAGCACACACTGCTGGGTCATGTGCAGCCTTTCTTCCTCCAGTACGCCAAAGTCCTCCTCAGGACTTTGAGCAGCATTTTTCAAATGCTCCCTATCTCTTCATCCACCAGCCTTTGTTCATACTGGGGTAATTCCTTTTCAGTTGTTACTATGATTAAAACTCTAGGATCCTTGATCTTTAGGTATGAGCCTTCCAGGGCACATCTTGGGCTGTTGTAGCATCCTCCAAAGCACAAAAGCATCTCCTTGTTACCTGTAGTCCCTTGGACGTGGTCTACCTCTGTGAAAGGGCAGGAGAGGCTGAGGCAGCAATACCTTCCCCCCCTGCCCAGTCCATTTCCAGGGTGCTCTTGGCGCAGATGCTCAGCTCTGCGTGTTGCAGAAGGCTGCCGTGTCTCTGCAACCTGCCTGGTGACTTCCTGCACGCTTGCAGGGCTGATGTGTGCTCTGGGGAGCCCGTCAAGGCTGGAGGTGAGCAGGCCTTGGCACAACGTCACCTCCTGGTCTCACAGCTCATTGCTCACCCACAGCTGGGACCTGACAAGCTTTTTTTGTCTCTGTTTTGTATAAATCTTCGTCACTGTAGCACTTCATCTGATGTGACTAACGCGCATGGTTTTTCTCTGCTCTCTCCCCTGAGGAAGGTGGGGGGAGACTTAGTGTGGGCAGTGCAGTGTTTCTGCTTCGGTCTGGTTATTTTAGAAACAAACTTAAAAACATATGTTCATTTCAGTTCGTTTATGTGACAGAGACAAGGTCGAAGAGATATGCCTGGAAAGTGTAGCTGAAACCTCCCTAAGAGCTGGGCTGTGCTCAGGGATCGCGTTACATGGAGTTTATTGCAGGCTGGTATTTAAATTCACTATAGCCTGCCCCATCATTGTATTTTAAAGCTCCCTTTCTTTTACAAATCTCTTCATTTTGTCTCCTTCTCCTTTTTGCGCTTTTCCCATTTGTTGTTCCTTTCAGGACAATTACATTTTTTGAAATATTCTCCATTCTGCAGAAATCATCATCTCTACTATAGAAACACATTTGTACAAATCTTGATAGCCCAAATTTTTCTCCTTATCTAGATCCTCATTGTGTTGCATGTTGTGTCCTTGCTCCACAATTCCTACCCAAATTTCCACTACTGGTGAGGCAGACTGTACCCTTGAAATACATGCGTGTTAATAGGGCAACAATTGGAACTGGCAGGAAATGGTGATGGAGGATTTCCTCATGAAAAAGTGAGGATTGGCAAGTCTGGTTTTCATTTTTCATCAAAGCAAAAGGAGAGTTTTGTAAATGATGGTGAGAAGAAACCTGAGGAGGGGAGATTTCAGGAGATAAAAGCCTGTCTGCTGGGGAGGGAGGTGAGGGGGCAACTGGCTTCAAGACACAGCTCAGCTGGACCTGGATGTCGACCTGAAGCCCCTGCCTCTGTCAGCTTGCTGGCTGGGGCTGCTCCCCTCCTGACCAAATGATTAAAGATGTAGAAAGTGAGAAGAAAAATGAGAAAACAAATGGCCATTAACTTAATCATGAGAGGAGAGCACCCGAGTGTGACATAGGAGACAAAAGTTCAAGCCTTTGCTGAAATCTGTCACAAAAGGTAATTAAATTTTCTCCTTCATGTTCTCCTCCAGTGCTGTGATCCCTGTGACTGCCAAATCTCATCCTGCTTCTCACCAGCCAGACTTTCCTTGGGGCTGGGAGCTTACAGCCACTCAAGCTCTTCTTCTGGGAAAAAGTTGCCATAAAAGTTGCTTCCCAGCACTTGCAAGAACGCAAATAGGATTTGATGAAGATGGTTCTCATTTGATTATACCTTTAAGCAAAATCTTCTACTCTTCTGCACAAGTATAGTTCAAAGTTTGTATTGAAAAGGGGGGGGGGAAGGCAAATTGGGATTTTTGGAGGGGTTTTGGTAAAGTCTTGCACTTTGTTACTGTGGTGATACTACGGAAATGTGATTTGTGGGTCCAGGAAGAATCTAAGTTGGGAAAGAGAAAGCTGAGATTTTTGGTAGGAGCACATAGTTTTGAGCACTCCTTCTGACTTTTCCTCCTAGTGATATTGATGGGGATGTGGTTAATTTTAATGAGAACAGGATCAGTGTATAAACCATGATAAGCCTTCACTAAATGAAAACTGGAAAATGTCTACTGAACTGCTTTTGAAATGTCTGGATGAAAGTAAAAGGGATCAGAGGCCTGTTTGTTGCTCAGGGAATGTATTTGACTCAGTGGACTAATAAATTTTCCCAGATTTTCTTTAAAAAGTTAGTTAAATGAAAGGTCAGTCCCATTTGTAAACAAAGCTGTCTGAATTTATTGTTAAGTAAAAGCATCAGGGGCTTTTGCAGTACTTTCCTCTGTGGCTGAGTGCTGGCACAGTTGCTTTTTAGAAAGCTTAGTGCATATGATTCTTTTTTATTAGAAGATAAACAGAAAAGGCATGCCAATCAGTAGCTTCAAAAGGTCCTTGCTGCAATATCAGTGTAAGAGCTGTGCAATAGCCTCCTGATGAAATGGGAAAGCAGACAAGTTGTTTTCAGGCACTTTGGTAGAAAATTGAAGCTCTGGCCAGCTTAGTGAAAGGTTTATGAACCTTCTGGGGAGTCTCTGCTACATTCACCCAACATACACTGATTTTTTTCTCTGATTCTTTGGAATTAAAATCAGTAGTTTAAGGATTCAAACCAAACAGAAAAGAGGAGACGGACACTCTGAGGATGGGAAATCTTGTACAGACATCTGAGAAAACCAAAGCAGCTGTTTGCTTTATTGCACTGACAGGAGTGCTGTGCAGAGCAGGAGGAATGGTTGCCTTGCAAACTTTTGGGTAAGGACATCCTACTCACTCTCCCCCTACCCTGTGGCTGATGTTGGCAGTGCTGCCTAGTTCTGTTCACATTATCTGCCCAAATTAGAGGTCTATGAGGCGTGTGAGCACCCTGCAACACAGAGGGAGAGATCAGCTCTGCTTAGGGGACCCTGGCTGCATGAGCTCAGCAGCTGCAGAAGTGGGATTGCCTCTCCAGCTATCCCTAATTGTTTTGCCATGGCAATGTCAAGTTCAGCACGGGCTAAGATTCTGCTTTTTGGGCAGGACCTGTAGCAGTGGTCACATCGTTTAAGTTTAGTGTTTGGAGCGCTTCATATGCCGTGCCTGTGCCTCCTTCACTTTTTATATAATGTGACTTGTACATGGTGTCGTTTTACTAGAACAACGCTTCTTAGGCACTGCTGTAACCAGAGATACCCTGACCTTACTGTCATATGCTGGCTATTTCTTGTGCCAAAACAAAAAGATGAGAAAATAGAAGCTACAGGGATAGAGCAATCACCGTGTATGTATTTGCATTTCTCTCTCCTGAGCCTGTAAATAACCTAGTTTGTGACAATGTTTCTGTTTGGGGTTTCTGCCTCATTTCTGCTTGGCAAATGGCTTTGGAGAGGCTTGGGAGGTTTTATTTGCTTTTTCAAGGGAGAGAGAAAAAAAGATAAGGGGGGTTTGACTGAGGCTGTCATGAGGCCAGTGAAGCTGCAGCACACCTGCTGGGAGCACGGCTTACTCTTCACGTGTGCTTAGGGAGGCAGCCGGGTTCCCAGACAGAATGGACAGCTAGCTGGGAAGGACAGCTCAAAAGGTTGTGTGCTCACATGGCCAGGTTTTCCTTGGGCTGGCTTTCAACCCCCTGCCCCCATCACCTTTCCTAGGCAAGGGTGTCTCTCGAAGCATGTGTAAAATAAGAGCTACACCCTTTTAATTGAAGCTGTGTGTTTAAGCAGATTTCCAGTGTACTAGTGCATGTGCCTGGGCTCTTATTTTAGTCCTTTTTTTTTTTTTTTGACCTCTGTGTTATTTTAGCTTAGGAAAAACAATTAAGAGCAGACTGCAATTAATATACCATTTTCATACCTCCTCAAAAAAATGCATGATATGGTGTTTAAACTTGTAGAAAATCATGGTAGACAAAGCTTGATAAACTCTGTTTCCTTTCCAAAAAGGTGAAGAGGAAAAGATTTTTCTTGGACCTGGTTTTGCAGAGTGAATCCCAGGCAGTCTCTGCTGTGCCTCACTGTACCCAGGCTCCTTCCTATTAGATCGATGTGTGTGGTGCCATAAAGCAGCTCCCAAGACTTTAGCCTGTGACCTGTTAAAGAACAAATGCATGCTTCGCTGTAGAGAAACTCAAGGATGGGAGCATGGAAATTTCTGGCATCTGAAATTTCATTTCAGTGTTCAAATTCTAGAAATGTATTTCTTTCAAGTAATTGAGAGTCTGTTGACACTGAATGAAAATCACTGGAACGTTAGGTTGTTGTATGGAAGAGTGACTTCTCGTGTGTCCTACCGGATGAGGAGACCTCATAATAGCCCAAAAGCTCTTCTAGAATCCCCAGCTGAAGGGACACAGCTTTTGTGATGGCCGCCTCTTGGCTCTAAGAGAGCTCATTTCTCTGAAAGGCAGAGCCCTTTTCTTGCCCACTCTGCCTTTGAACCAAGAAGCATGAAACCTAAGGGATACTGTGTGACTTCCTGAGCTTTGTGTTACGCGTGGATGGTTTGGCGTTGTTCATGCCGAGCGTTCAGATAAGAGGGGAGACTTTGCATGCGGTGCGTCCCCTCTGAATTGTCCCACAGCGCCCGTCCCACCGGACCACCTCGATGGCTGAATGAACAGCAGCTGTTCATTAACAGGGAACAGAGATCCGGCGCTGGCCATAGGAAGTAAAAGCCCTAGAGCACACTGCAGTAGCCTTGTTCTCCCTTCACAAAGCTGCTCTCTGTTAAACTGCGGTATCGACCCTCGCTGGTGTACAAATGCCCTTCGTTAGGGTTTGCACGCTGTGTTATACGAGTCCGCAGTTAAAAAGCAAACGAACAAAACCTGCTTGTGGTAATTTACTGTAATGCCACTGGAAGTCAGTTTAATCAGGGAAAAAAAATGATTGGGGTGATTATGCTCAACTGTAGTGCTGGAAGGAGCAGGACAGCTGGGCGCTGAGGTGGTGACTTCACCGGTGACTGTGGAGGAGATGGATTATTTGCAAAATCGCAGCCTGACATGGCTCTCCCAGAATGCAGCCTGCTCCTAAGACACACATCTTTATATGTTTAATAAGGTGTTAGAAAAGAACCTGAAATGTTCGTTCACATTCCCCTGTTGTGGATCATTTCAGTGACCATCTGGTGCCCCTCTTTTCTTTTTTTTTTTAAGACTCTTTTGCATCCTGCACATTACTTTCTGTTTACCCTTTGGGCCCCTGCTTGGCAGAGTGCCATGGAATGTGCTTGGTGTCCTGTCCTTTCCGAACTCAGCAAAACACTGAAGACAGCGCGTAATGATAAGCCATCGTGTTTCTGCTCCCACCTCACCAGGAGAGCCTCATCCTACCAGCTGCGAGAGCAGACTTTGCTTGGAAGGTGGGAGAAGGATGTGAGAGTTTGTACAAACAGTACTTTTATTCCCAGGGACATTTACAGCACTTATTTTGGTGGCTTGCTCAGGTTTGCATACTTGGGTAGCCACAGCAGCCTGGTATCAAAGCAGTAGGAGAGGGATCTGGTCAAAGAAAAAATAATTCCTTTTATAGGTCCAAGAGTTACTCTCTGACATCAAAAGCTGAAAGACTTCCCAGCTGTGCCACCGTTTTCCCTGTGTGTTAGTGTTACAATTGCAAACCTACCTGGGTTTTGCAGTGTGCAAATCCAGTTAGTTTGCTTAGCTGGAAGAAAAGCAGTAACTCTACCCTTTCTGAACTGACCAGAGTGGAAGTCTGTATTTTAACCTTAAGAAGAGCTAGCAGCCTTGAGGAATGCCACTAGGAAGTGGAACTCAAACAATTACACTGAATGAACAATGAATTGCATATATTTCTAGTGTGTCTGTGTGTGTGGACATGATTGAGAGAAGGAAAAGAAGAGGAAGGAAGGATTTGACACCAACTCTATTCAGTTTAGGAGGGAATGCAGAGGAGACTGTGGCTACAGACTGATTTAGGAGTGCATTTGAGTCCGTTGAAGAAACCTGGTGTAAATGGCTGTGGATTCATGTTTTTCACGTGGCAGCAGCCCCACTGCTGTGCTGTGGGCACATTCAGCCAGCAAAGCTGCATCACCTCCAAGAGACAAAGGCTGAGAAAGCTGAGCCTATTTCCACCAGCACCACTGCATCTCCCACCCAGCTTCTGCCAGGAGAGGTATTTTGGTGAGGGGATGGAACCAGGATGATTCCCAAGACCCCAGGCAGGTCTTGGTGTGCTGGCACAACACTGCTGTGTGAATTATCTGACAAGCTAAAATAGCTGAACTTTTTTAAGTTTAGTTTGTTTAAGTGGCCTTTTGCAGTGGCGTGAGTACACTGAACATTTTAGTTGTCCTATCTTTTGCTTTGTAACGTCTATGACGTTCTTACTCGATTTATTTAGCCCGCATATTTTGGCTAACGCTATGTTGAACTCTGCTCCAGGAGGTCTCTTTGGTTCAGGTGCCACCACAGCTTTTCTAGGAAGCAAGTCAGGATTTTTCTGGTCAACAAGAGTGCATTTGCATTTGCTCACTGTTGTTCCTCTTCCCTTATCTCTGTTTGTATTACGTTACCATTCAGGGTGTTCCTGCACTCATCCCATGTTTGTAGGGTGCCCAAAAGTAGTCACTTCTGTAAGCTTGTAGTCTGTGTGTGGTACAAAAAGTACCAGAGAGAGTGGCTAGAGATTGCTATAAAGACCTCAATGCTGTATTTTGTTCCCCTAAATGAAATTCCTGCTGTAGGTCCTCTTACATGCTGAAGTAAGGAGTCTGTGTGAAAGTGTCTTCACTCCATGTGTATTTATTGTCAAAGTCCTTCAGGCTTTGTTTGACTATTTTGATGTGTCCAGTTTCTTATCTGATGCTTTCTGGTTACCTTTCTAATTCAGGGACAAAGTCCAAAGAAAGATTGGCATATGCTTATGGAGGGCGGAGTTGGCAGAGAAATGGTTTAGTTCTGCCCCCTTTTTGATTGGACAGTTGTCCTTGTAAAATAACCCCAGCTGGGGTCTGAAAGAGAGAGAGTTTCTGCATTTTCCTTGAGTGCTATTGTTGCGGTACCAGAGGAATGTATCTCATTTTAAATTAGAGGAGCATGGCTGTTCCCTCTGTGTCACTTCGGTGCCACAGACAGGTGGTGGGGCTGGGGCACATGCTCAGAAGGAGAAACAACTGCAGGCAAATGTCTCTCGTGACTCTTTCCATGACCTGTAATCAAGGATGTCCAGGGTTCAAGGTCCCACACCATTCCCAGGTGCTCTGCTTCATCATCCCTACTGCTGGAAAACAGGCCCTTACACCTCTTCTGAACCTCCCTTTCCGTGGTTTAAAGATTATTACTTTTTCTCTAACCCTCCGAAAACTCCATTGTGTATACTTTATATATGCTCTAATGTAGAATGTTTGAATTTCTGAGAGAACACAGAAGAAACCAACTCACGCCTCACAAGGTGGCTCAGAGGCCTTTCTGGCTGAGCAGGGACTTGACTGGAAGACAGAAAACTCCACTCTTACCATACCAGGACCGATTTTAAGCACCCAAGAGTGTCCTGACTGATAGTATTTAACAAGTGGCAAGGCTTGGACACTATGTGAGTATGGAAGGAATCTGAGAAAGTTTATTACAAAGAAACTGTGTTTTCTTAGTAGATGCTTGTGGTCTGCCATCCGGAGCGGGAGCAGCAGTGATTCTGCAGCCTCACTCAGGTCAGAGTGAGCAATCATCGGTGTGGACCAGAGTCAACCGTGAAAGACCCAAGCACAGCAAGAGAGCAGGAGTTCTTGTGGTGATTATTAGTGAAATACTTGTAACCGTGTCCAGGTAATTTACATGATGAGTTATTCTCAATACTCTATGTTGGCAGAGAGGTTATTGAATGAGGAGAGAAAACTTTTAGGTAGGAGGTTAGTGGTTGTTGCTTTAACTGGAGACCAGAAAGAAAATCCGCCCTGGGGTCATTTACTGTATTCTCCCGACACTCTGCTAGAGCAGAACTTACCTCAACTCTCAACTGGTCCTTCTATCTCAGTTTGAAATGCCTGAAGTGAAGGTGATGATTTGATTCTGTGAGCTATGACATAAGCTGCAAGTGAGTCTCAGTCTCAGAAGATGACTCCGTTTCTCAAACGGAGAAGTTTCCTTGAGAACCTTTTCTAGTAGCTAAACAACCCAATTCAAGCTCATTTTTCCATATTTCACCGAAGCTGCACAAAAACCAGTGGTTTTGAACAGTGTTCCACAGCCATTGCTTTGATTTTGAAAAATTCATTAAGAACAACAATGACAACAACAACAAAAAAAAACATTTTAGTGAGTTGAATAAAGCTGAACTGGCAAATCCCAGATACCAAGAAGAAACACTGTCCTGTTTATAAGGAAAGAGTGTGGTTACTGTGGTCAGACAGCTGGGCTACAGGCCATGCCATGCCTCACTAAACATATTTTATCTAACCTCATGTCACAGGCAGGATGTGGGGAATGTAAGATTTTCTCTTCTGAAAGGTAAAGGCCGTTCCCAGAGAGCACAGACAGGCGTTGCTCCCATGACAGCTGCTTTGCCTTACACCCATTGAACCTCTACTTCTTTGTTATGGTAGCAGAGGAAATTTCTAGACCTTTTGGGATCAGGATTGGTGCAGATCCACCTCGGTGTCTTTCCCCAGGCAGTAAAAAAGGCAAAGACAGGCTGCAACCAGGCCTGAATGGACCCATTCTTCTCAGCCAGCTATGAACGCTTCAGGTATGTGTCTGCTTGAAGCACGGGGTGTGATTGTAGCACATAAATAATGGGTGCAGCTAACATGGTCTAGAAACCATGAGACTGGAGAGTCCCTGGAGAGTCCTTGTTCCTTCCCTGGCTGCTGCTGTTGCACAGAGTGGCTGGAAGAAGCCGTCAGGGCTACAGGAGCACCTCTCCTTGGTTGGCTGAAGCTCAGGGGATGTCTAGTGGTGGTATTTTAAGATCCAGATTTCCCTTTAACTACAGGCATCTAGTTTTTCCACTAGGAAAACTGCTGCAGCTTCCTTGAAAGTGATGGGCAGAGTCAGCAATGAGATTAAAGGTGTCTTGTGCCATTTTTCCCTTGTGAAAGAAACTGCCAAATTTAATTACTGGACACAGGCAAAGCTCATCTCTTAGTCTCTGTGCAGCAAACCCTGTGATGGTAATGGGGCTTCCCCACTACAATGCACAATGGCCATAACTGCTGTGAAACTGATGTTGTCTTCCTGACAGGCCTGGTGGCTCTTATTCTGCCTCTCTCTCTGCAAGTGGAGATCTCAGACCATAACCACAAGAAATTTAAACCTTGTCATTTGAATTTTTTTTATGTGAATACCAAGAATACGTAAAACATTCATGGCTTAGACAATGCAGTGAGACCCTGCTGTGTGACACAGACATGCGGAAGTCAGTTGCTGATTTCTCAGTGCAGTGCACTGATTTTTGCAGTCATGTCTCACCTCCCCTCAGACAACAATTGGGGCTTTAGTGTCGGGTAAAACTAAAAGAGACAACACTGTATCAGCTTTATCTAGATGCTTAGATACCTTGTCATTTGAAGAGAATGTATATAACTTAAGGAGAATGTATATAACTATAGTTAGCAGTGCAAGACAGCACAATAAATAAATATTGAAGGGAGATTAATGGAGGATCACTAATATCATCCTATTTTCTACTAGAATTTACAAAGATTTGCCTTGGTAAAAATTATACGGTTGGTGGCAAGCTTGCTCCGAGGGAAGGTACTCACACAAAAGACAACCCTTTGGCAAAATTCTCTCTGAGGCTGTGCCAATAACAGGTAGAGAAACTCAGGTGCAGCTCCCAAAGGGCTGCTCCTCCTTGATGAGGATCATTGCAACAGGCAGAAGTGGTAATGTATTGCTAAACTGCCTGCTGTTTTTCCTCTGTCTAGGAGATGCATAGTTTTCTCAATCTAAAGGAACTAGTTACTTATTTTTCAGGCTATCTAACCAAATGCAGTGTATATGTGCCCCCCTGGAATGTGCTCTGGAATTGCTGCCGCTGCAATCACAGCAGGGAAGGATTTTGCTGCTCCTGCTGTCATGTTTTTCTTGTGGCACATTATTAGACAAAGCTGTTTCTTGTTCTTGGATGGTTTTTTTAATGCACTGGGAAACTTCTGCTCTAGCACCTTTGCCAGTTTTCTTTTTGGAACTCCAGAATTAATTTATTTGAATGTTTCTTTGTTATTTCTCAACAATTCTTTATCCTTTTTTTTTTTCTCTCTCCTATCATGAAGTCTTTTTCCCCTCCTCAAACCAGTGACCAGCAGAAAGACTAAAAATCTCTTGCCCTTAACTATCTAATTCATTTAGACCAGACTTTTCTCTGCCTTTCTGTCTTGTGTGTTCAAGGCCAGTCATTACCTGGATTTCAGAGCAACCCTCAGTGATGAAATAGTTCTGGTGCTGAGCAGGGAGCACAGGCAGAGTTCAGACACCTACCCTTTCTTCAGACAAGCTTTCATGCTCCTGTACCTGGAGATGGATAAAATTCCCCATATGATGTACTGGGGTGGTTTCTTTTTCCACAGATTCACAGTGAAATGTGGCTGGGTTTGTTTTGGTTCGGTTTTTCAAGTTCCTTCCTTCTCACCTCACAGATGTTTCCTGATTATCTTTTCATTTCTTTAGATATAGTTTGTTCCTATTTAATTCTTAATGTATTCTTCCTTACTTAACATTTTTGCTAAGACTTTTACTACATGTACTGAGATCCAAGAGGAGCAGTTCTGTGGATGGAGGTAGTGTTTTTCCCCAGTGAGATTCTCCCTGTCTCTGCTATCCAAGTGTAAGTAGTTTAATTGACTTTTTTGTTTGGTTGCTTGGTTGGGGTTCTTCTGTTTTGTTTTGTTTTGTTTTTGGAGGGAGGCAGGGGGAGCAGGTAAGGTAGCTGTAAAGCCACAGGATTTAATTTTACCTTTTGCTGTTCTGTGACTTTTCCAAGGCTTGTGAGGTACTGAAGGGCTTTGTGATGGGAAAAATTAACAAATGCCTTTTTATTCATATCAGCACGTTCTGAAAGCCCTTGTGTGACATCCCCTCTTCTGGCCTTGCCTCACTCATCTACACCACCTGTCACTACTCTGGGCAGCGCTGCAAACTGGAAACCCCTGGAGGAGAGGATGGTCCCTCTTATTTGGAAGAAAGCTTCCATTTTCTAGTCTTGGAGTGAGTTTGGAAGTATCTTGTTGCTTTTGTGAAGGACACTGTCATTTGCTTCTTTGTGACACGTGGCAAATCAATTTGGATTTCCCAACTGTTTCTCGGGGCATCGCTCTGCTTTCCCAGCTGTCTTGACGGACAGATCAGATCTGCACTTGCAGTGCCTGAGTGAGGGTGGTATTTGCACGCATGATGGAAATCCTTTCTCCTTTCTTGTGACATGTCTGCGCAGAGTGTGTGCTTAGCGCGGGTGTGCTCGTGTGCAGGCAGTGTGTGCGTATCACGGCTGTGTCTGCAGGGGATGCTCGGGACTCGCTCCCCGGGCTGCGCTCCCCGTGCCGCTGCTGCGTTGCTGGCTGCTGCTGCCCATCCCCTCTCCGGTGGAGCAACAGTGCCAACTGCTGGCTGCTGTGCCCGGCCTGCCAGGGGACTGCGATCCCCTAAGCTTCATTCTGAGGGCAGTGCTGCCTAAAACACACCAGCGTGCCCTTTGCTGACGGTCTGGCTACTTAGCAGTAATCTCTCAGTTTGCTAGTCCTTCTTCCCATACCAAAATAGTATTCTGTTGAGCCCAGGTAAGCCTCAGGTTACCTTTCCTGGAGACATTTCTAATTGTTACTGTTGGTTTAAAGCTCTGTGACTCTCCTGATCCCCCAGGGCTGGATGCTCAAAGAGGGGAGGTTTCTGCTCTGAGCAGTGGAGGGCCACGAATGGCGTCGTGTGCTCCCTGAAAGTTATTTAATCATTCAGTTGTGGCAGAAATTTGCCAGCTACGTATTTGGGATACCCTTATTGTTATAGCCACAATGAGCTCTGGGGGAAAGCGATGGTGGTTTATGTATTTCTGCAGAGTACCATGCAGCACTTTTGCTCAGGAAAAAAAAAAGCGGGGAAAGAAAAGGGGAGGGTAAGAAAAAGGAGATAATCTACAACTGTACATATAAGTGTCGTTTTATTCTAATTCCAGTTAAATGTTTTAATAGAAAGTATAGGTTTTTTGTGTTTTGTTCTTCTTTTCCCAAGAAGAATATCAAATGGAAAAGACGAGTTTGTTTCTTTAAATGTTTCCTGTGGGAAGGGGGTTACAGTGGTTGCAGGAGGTGACCGTAGAGAGGACTATTGTTTGGGGAGTAGGAAACTGGGGAAGGAAAAAAGTATAGAAAGAAACAATTAAGAAAAGTTTCAGAGAAAGGAGAAAGAGTGAATGGGTAAAGCAATAAGCCTGGGAGAGATGATCAGGGGAATTTTGCAGAGGAAAAAAAAAGGGAGGGATAAGAGGCAGCCAACCAAACTGAAAGTGAGTTTGATGAGTCAGGGTTTCTGTGGGTTTCTTGCATCTCCCAAAAGGCCATTTTTTACTTCCTCTCAGCCACAAGTGTTCTTCATTATTTTTGGAACAGAACACGAGAGGAAAACTAATAAATCAGCTATTCTTAAACATATGTGACAAGCCCAGGCTGAGGCACAGGTGGACCGCAGCCACAGGAGGTCTCTTAAATCAAAGTTGGAGGTCTTTGGACAGCCAGCAAGTTTAGCACTGCTTCCAGCCCTCTGTTACTCTTTCAGTCATGTAGTGTTTTGGGGTTTGGATAGGGAAATCTAAACCAGGCAAAAAGAAAATAAAATAAAAGCATCATTTTGATGCTGCCTTGATAGACAGGACCATCAAAATTCCTGCTATGGAACTGAAACCTCAGTAAAGAATTTCTTCTTTATACCTAATCTAAACCCACATCTTTCAGTGTGTACTGGTCTGTTCCAATGACAATGTCTTGACTTTTTATTACTGATGTCAATACTTAAGCTGGATGTAATGTAATTATTGACTATTTTTTAATTAAACGAAATGAATTTTTTTCCAGGACATGCGGTTACAATTTTCAAGAGTCTTCTTCTAAGCAGGCACTGATTTATTCTGTTTTCACACAGACAGGTGTTTCTCCTAAGCTGTTTGTTTCTCTGAATAAAGGGAGCAGGCTTTGTGCTTTCTTATCCACAGCAGGATTTCGCCGCTGAGATAACAAGCCTCTTACTGAAAATATGGTGTTACATGTATAATATATTATTATGTTATTAGGGAAAATTAATGGGAACAGGACTGAAAAAGCTGAGCAGACCTGATGGAGAGAGGAGGATGCAAAGGGTGTAGTTCTGCATGCAGAGGTGGGAGGTGAGGCTGGGGAGGGCAGAGGGCTGTCACTCCCTGTACCAGCCATGGGTTTTCCCTACGGTGGGGTGGGATAAGGTGGGGACAGGTGAGGTGGCCGTGTCTGCTGTCCCTTCAGGCTGAGCAGGGGCAGTGCTGCTGGGAGCCACGATGCCGCTAGATGTCCCTTGTCACCCGAGTGAGGTAGGCTGCTCGTCCCTATCTCTGCACTTGGGCATGTGTGATGTAGTGCTATAAAGAAGCCTGTTCTTTACGTATTAAATATGGAGAAAAGTTGTGTCTGTATTGGAAAAAGAAGACTTGTATCAGCCTATCATGGATAGCAAGGAGAAAGTTACTTCTTTAGCCACTTTCATTTTCATTAGAAGATAGTCCATCACAGGAAGGATTTTGTTTTGAAGAGGTATTTACAGGACAGTTCAATATTTCCTGAGGGAAAAGAAGTCATGCTAGGAAATGCTGGTTTGGTGAGCCTAATACTGGTTTCAGCTAACCTTTCCCTGCTGACACAGGCCTGTCTGGTGCAAGGTGGGGTCCAGGCAGCCTGCATCAGCTGAGCTGGTGAAGGAGAAAAGACCTGTGGGCTTTCCTGTGTCTTCTTAGTGACTCTGCCATTTTAGGCATGCTTATGTTGAAAAAGGCCAGTAAAAGAGGTTGCTTCTGTGAAGAACTCAGCCCCTCCACCTCACTGGTGCAGCCATACCCCCAAAGGCTCAGAGTGCCCCTGCAGAGAGGGGGAAAGGCTGGTGGAAAAGGGAACAGCCACTGAGGGAGGTGGACTGGTGGTGTTGTGTGGCATGGAGCAGGCAGAGTGAAGGACAAGAGTGTCTAAAGGGGTCACAGGGAAACTTCCCAAACCTGCTTACACCTGGCCCCTCAAAAACCTTCCCTCACGCTTCCCAGCCCCTATGTCACTCAGCACACGCAGAGCCATGTGGAACTCACACTGCCCAGCCACACGGCTTGTGTTTGTCCCTCCAGCCAGCTGTGGTGCCATTCCAGTGGTGCTCTTGCCCCTCCACATCAGCTTGACAGGTGGGTTTGAAGGGCAGCCTCCAACAACAGGAGCATGCCAGTCCCTTAGCAGTCGTTTAAGAGTTAATTCCTGCCCGTGCCCTAGGCGTGTGGCCATGTTTCCTCCACAGTGGAAGCTGTGTTTCCATATGTCCCTATCTCCCACGGCTGGCACCTCGGTGCGGGCATCTGTGCCGCTCTGCATGCCTGTGCCCTCGCGAAGACTCCTCTGAACTGGCGTTGGGCAGCTCCTGCAGTGCCCCGTGTGCCTTCTGCACATACCATGGCTGCGTGTGCAGTGGGGAGGGACACCCCTAAACTGCCCTGAAAGCAGCTACAGGGCTTTACCTGCCCCGACAGCGTTATGAACTTTGCTCCAATACAAGGAATGACTGACTGGCTGTCACCTCTTTCTCAGGGGGTGCTGCTGCTGTGCGTGGCTGCACGAACCAAGCTGTTGAGTATTCAGAGTCGTACCTGCCTGCCTGAATGACAGAAATGAAGCATTTGCTGCTTTCTACTTAATTTAAACCCATAGGAGCCTGTAGGGATCATCCTCCTCATGCACCAAGGTATCCGTGTGTGCCACTTACCAATGAGGGCTTCTTCACCAGTAATATCTGAGCAGATCTCTTAATAACAGAGGGACTACACAGATTACTGTGATCATAATTTGGCCAACATAGCCTTTATTACTAATGGTGATGTTGGAGATGGAAAGCCCAGCTTGATTCTCAGATCCCTGCTGAAAAGTAATAAAATAAAGAGGAAAAAAATCTGTGTGTACGTTTGCTACCAAACCTTTGAAAAACACAAAAGTGGAACCCTGCCAATGCTATTGCTGGAAATTTTTCATAGTGGAGCCTCATTTTGAGTTAGGATTAGAAGTGGAAGTGCATTTTTTGTCTCTGACATTAGTATCATGTTGATGTGTACAAATGGAGGGCTTCTAGTTCTTTGACATTTGTTGTATTGTAATTATTGTGTGCCGCTCTTACACCTTCAGAGTATTTTTTATATCTTCTGATAATACAGTAATTAGAAAATAACTTCAGATACCATAAGAAAAAGGTGTCTATTTTATTAACACAAAGAACAGACAAAGGAAGCACTTCAGTGGGAGTGCTCTGTTAAAAATGGAGCCGTGTTTCTTTTTGCTTTGTTGAGAACATGGATGAAGGCAGGCTGGCTTTATGTAGTCTTTTGTTCATCCCTGGGCAATGGCAGAACTCGCAGCTAAATTCTGTTGTCAGAAAATTCTACGATGGTAGCTGAGAATGACATAATATCATGCATACTCATTTCAACAACAAGAAAAAAATTCCTAACCTATAGCTTGGATTTTGAATATCAAGAAAGAGCCTTCAGTACCCAAAAATGAGCCTGCAGTACTAAGAATACAGAAAAAACTGCTAAAATTTTTTAAACATAAGAAGAGCCACTTGATATAACCAGTAGCAAATAAAAAAGGAATGTAAATGTAATTTTTAATTATTTATTTCACTCTGTCTCTTTTTTTCATGTTAATATATCCTTGGCTCTAGTTCAGAATGACATGCTAATTATGAATGTAAGAAAATCTAACTTTGTATTGTGCTAATTAAACTGTGTGTCACAGAGACATTTGGGGAGAATTTCTCATGCTTTCTGGTGTGAATGGAAGGAAAGAGCAGCGGTGCTCACTTAAAACTGGATTTTTTTTTTCTAGTACCTTGCAAAAAGGCATCATTGTATTTTGATTAATCCATGCTTGGTCCACCTCGGATGTTTCCATGGAAACAGAATTTTTTTCCTTGATGGAAATTGTTAGGCTCAGGAAAGCTCCTCACTGCACAAAACCACTTGAGCTCCTGAAGAACTACTTGTTGGAAATTTAATGTGCATAAACAAAACTCCCAAATTCCTCCTTAGTGTTATTGTTGTCAATGCTAATACAGAACTGTTTTCTTAATGATACACAGTGGTGCCTTTTCACTCCACAAGAAAATAAGAATGAGAGTAGTATTAGTTCCATTGCAAGAGAGCACTTTTCCAGGTGCAGAAACAATTAGCCTGCAAACCTTCCAAAATTAAATTTTAAGAGTTCTGATGTCTGTACATTATTTAGTTCCGGATCCAAATATTTTGGCTTAATGGATGTTAAAATTTAATTAATTTTGTTTTAATTAATTTTGCAGATTGGAAATCATTTAAAAATATTATTCTTGTGTGCCTCAGTTTTGGATATGGAGTTTTGTTAGGGTTTGGTTTGTTTTGGTTTTGTTTTGGGTTTTTTCCTCCCAAAGAAAATACACTCTCTTACTGGATGCTACTGTGATACTTGGAATACCTTTTGAAAATCAACCAACAGAGGGAGTATTTGTGAATTATTATTAATTTAACCAAATGGTTGGAAACATTACTCTCATTTTCCCCATCATTTCTGGACAGCATATTTATTGTGTAAAATTATAGGATTTCTTGACCATTAAAATTTCTTGGTTTGGAGTGTTTTAGTTTTAAAAAAGGCGAGTCTTGAGTTTAGCTGACAGTGCAAGTAGCTATTTTAAATTGATTGTCAGGTTTATTTTTTTTTGTTTCATCTTTGTTCATCATAGCAAGGAATCTGCCAAATGGAAAAAGAAAAATCACTTTGAGAGCAACCACATTTTTCAGCTTCTTCCAGAGACATACTGAAAGCAGAAATTATATGTCAACTAGAGAAAAAAAAGCAGAAGCCTCAGTATTTCTTGGTACCCCTTTTACATGCTCACTCTTAGAATGTGAATAAAAAGGATGATGATGATGTGTACAATATTAGAATGTGGATGATGATGATGATATTAATAATAATGATAATAATGTTTTGCACCCTGTATTCTCCCAAAATCTTTCCTCTTCTTTTGGGGCACTGTTACTTTTAGCCACTCTCAATGCACTGTGTAATACTTTTCTATTGCCCTCATGAGGCGTGAAGCAATTGCTGCTCTTTGCAGTGTCTCAGCAGATCAGAGCCAGGAACCCAACTGAATTACATGGGAGGCTGTGCAACACTTTAGAATTATGAAATAACTGGGAGACACCAGGACCTGGCTGCAGAAACTGGAGAGAGACTTGATGCAGCATCAGGGCTGAGCACCCCTCTTGGCTGGGAAATGTGACACTGCCCAAAATGGTCCTGTAGTCAGGGTCTGGTGGTGACACACCACTACGTTGACTTTGGAGAACTGTGCTGCACAAAGCCCAGGGTTTCTCTGAAGACAATAACTCTCCTTCATAGATGGGGCTGCTTTAATGAGTGCTCATTTTGAACCTCAAGGGAATCTGTTAGATACTTGGAGTTAGTAAGGTCTTTTAGTTAGGAAGATTTTTTTTTGCCTCGATACAGCTTTCCCTGCTGATTAAATTGGGATGTAACCCTTTGCCTAGGCCCTGAGAATGAGCAACCCCAGGAACCTGTGGTGTCTCTATCTCTTGGGAACAGGAAGACACAGAACTATTTTAATGGCATTAACAGCACCTTATAATTAAGTGGAGAGCAGCACAGTCTGCAGTACTGCCATGTGCAGCAGAGGGAGAGCCCTATTTATACGCCAGCAGGCTATTCTGGGAGTGTAACACTGGGACTGAGCAGCTGTGAGAAAAACAGAGAATAAGTGCTAGTACACTCTGAAATGGAAATCATAGCAAAGCGCCATATGTGTTGACTAAGTAGTCCCGCCAGCGCCCTCGTTTCAGTGCTCTGAAGTGATAGCTTCCAACTTGCTTGACGAATTTTCACAAAACTGCTATTCCAAGCAGCAGTCTCCAGAAATGTAGCCATTCCATTTATACAGCATGTGGGATAACACAGGTCTGCAAACTTCAGTCTTGAACACTGCTGGAAGACCAGGCAAGAACTGAAATATTTGCCTTCCTCTTTGCAGACCTCATTAACCCACATACATATCATCCCCTAGGAATGCAGTTTCCCGATCCTGAGGTTCTCCTGTGAGCACCACGCAGATGGATTCCTGTGTGCAGAACTCACGCGTTCCAATGTTTACCTTCACCTCTTAAAGCTTTAAAACAAATATGAGAACAGAATATGAATTACCTCGGCAAGGCTGCTTTTTTACATGGTTTGGTTATTTATTTGCCTACCATGACACTGCTTACTCTCAATAGTTTCTTTTCAGTTTTGTTCTCAGGCTCTTTAAAGATTTGAGAAGATCCTGTGAGACTGTGTTTGTGCAATGGCAGTAACTTGTGCCAAGCTCTGGCACCTTTATGCAGCCAGGGTCAAGCCAGAACTTGTGATAGTGGGGAGCTGGAGTGGATTTCCTAAAAATTTGTGAAAAGCCAGACTATTAAAAGCAGCCAAGGCTCTGTTATAGCCTCATCTTTCAAATCTCTCTGCACTTAACGTTGTAAAGCATTGAAAATCCAGTGGTTCTTGAACACTCTGGCTCCATCACAGGTGTTAAGCCCTTCACAGGTGTCAAGCTCTTCTCAGCATGGCAGCTCCAGGCACCAGCTTGGAGTCACTTACTGCAGTCCTGGATGTAACTGCAGCCGTGTGTCCACCCCAGCATGGCCTTCCAGACCCAGAGGTCTGTGCCACAGCTGTGGCCCCACTTCTGTTCCCTCCTTCCTCCCAGCTGCAAACGTTGGTGGAATTCCTCCTCAGATCAGTCATTGCTCCCAGGACATCTCAGTTGTCCATCCTTGCTGCATGTGTGTTGCTCTGCTGGCAGACCTGGTGGTGTCTCAAAAAGGCCACTGTGTTTTCTGTTATTTCCCATGATGAAAAAAAACACTGCTCCCTGCCCAAAAAGCCTGGGATCACACAGACATTCTCACTACCTGCATGCTCAACACCTGGAGTGACCTAGGCCAGCTTCAGTGTTCCCCACCTGAATCTTCTTTAATTTTCATTTTCTATCTCAGGTTTGTGTACTTGTGCTTAACAGCAACTTGTGCATCTAATATCAGAGGTTTTCCCAGTAACTCTTTTAATTAACCCTGGCAGTTTTGCAGTTTATTAGCTTCTCAAAAAGTTTATGCATTTGTCTCGTAGGAAACACCAGGTAGATGCCTGAGGAACTCACTCTGCTAATTTATTATTCCAGATTATTTGAAAGAAGGAAAAAAGCAATTTGTGGTTTGGTTGCAGAATAAGGTGTGAGTCAAAACCAGAGTCTCAGCAAATCTGAGATTTATATAGAGAGATCCAGCTCTGTGTGTCTCACTGAAAATCTTGAGGATGCAAATACACGGTAAAATACATAACAAATCTGAGGATCTAACAGATCTGTGAGCAACCCAACAGCTTTCCAACTCTGTAATCACTGTAGGCATCCAACTCCCACTGACTGTTGAGGTTGTATGTCTTACTATGACTCTTCAAAGTTCATGCTTAAAGAATAAACACAAGAGGTTTCTTGCTGGTGTTGATGAACAGGAATAATTTGCTGTCGTAATGCAACAGCAGCTGTGCACTAGAAGATTGTCAGTAGGAAGGTGCTCTGGATTAAGTTAAACACAGGTTTCAGGGCCACGATTTTGTAGGACTCCACAGCTGCTGCTTTCATCTTAATTGACTTCTTATTTGGGATTGTCCTAGTACAGCTCAGAGATCAGTGGAAGTCCAAGGTGAAAAGGAGGGCACTGAAACCAGCTCCTGACCAAAATTCCTCTCATGACTCAGATTCCTCTCACCTCTCGGTGGGCGAAGGGCGCCAATGTGAGAGCAGTGGTTCCCATGAAGGAGCACAGTTCAGAGAACAGAATTTTAGGCACACGCACACAGTTGTGTGGTTAATCATGAATGAGCGGAGCGTGTTTTGGAAATGTTGCATAATGTAATTACCCGCTTCTGAGCTGCAAGCTCCTCGGGGAAATGACTGTTGTATGAATGTGCGTGTTAAACCATACAGCTATTGTAGATAATGTTGTGTTCAGGCAAAAAAATAGGTCAGTCAATAATTTGACCTAAGTTCTTCTTAGGAGTCATCAAATTAGTCAGAACCATATTTGCTGAACTTTAGAGCGTAGTTATTTAGGACCCATGGGATCTGAAGGTTCTGAGTCAAGGGAACAAGCTCCATAACTTTTTTATTGACAACAGTTAAATATCCTTTGCTATCACCTTTAAATGCCATAATATTTTTGCATGCCTAAAATTCAAGAAGTCTAAGCAGTTATTAGTTTTTCTAAAGAATCATCCTTTGAAAACTGTCTGCTTAAAAGTGCTGTGAGCTAAGCACAAAAATGGCTTCAAATAGAATAACTGAGGCCAGGAGCGATGTTTGGAACCATCATTCTTCAAAAACTGTTGCTATGCCAGGGGAAGGGAAATAGCTGAGAGAACTTTCGGTAATGGTGCTTGAAAATACAGTGTGTGTGAAGAAAAGAGACATTGCAACAACAACAAAAAAAATTAAACATAATATTCATAATGTATCAGGTGGTCTTTGATCTGCTTCATTCCTCTCAAGCTTTCTTGAGAGTTTTCCTTTTCCGTATTCAGACTTTTTGACCTTGTTTTGCCACACGGGTTTAAGTGCAAGTACAGACACCTGGGAAGGTTCTAGAAGTTCACAGGTCCAGAGCCTTGTTTTATATCTCTTAATCATCTCACGCATGGTTACTTCTGCAGTTTCTCATGCATTGGAAACTGTGCTGTGCTCAGAGTCTTTCACAGCCTCAAGGACAACCTGTGGAGATACCTAATGAGCACTAATGGGCCTAACGAGCCCATTGGCCAGCCTCACCTGGACCCCCCAACCACACCATGGCCTGGGGGTCAGTTCAGCCTGGAGCTGCTGCTCCTTTCCTGAGTTTCTGTGGGGCTGTGTTCTCCTGCTGCCCCTCCCAGGTGGCCCCTGGCTCATCCTTTGCGGTGCTGTAGACTGTCAATGGACACCATTACCAGTCCATGTTCAGCACTGTAGGTCTCTACCTCTTGGTGAGGCCTTGGATGGTGGGATGTGACCTTCTTCTCCTGCTTAATCCCCGTTGTGAGGAAGCTGGGGCTGTGTCTTTCTGGTGGTGAGGCTGATTCCCAATCCAGTTTCCTCCAGGACGATGATGAGGTTGTTGTTACCTGGATGTAGGTCAGTAACTATTTTAATACCCTGCACCTGAAAAAATTTTAAGGCAATATTGTCTATTCTTACTTCCAACCCATATTGTTTTTATGCTCATTCTCATTTATCATAACTTGTGTGTTTTACTGTATTTTGCTATTATTTGCTGCCTCCTTTGCTGACATGAAAATTTTCATCCAGTTGTTACATTAAATAGGTTAGCTCTGCACCATCTGAAAGACCTTAAATTGAGGGGTTTAATTCATTTTAAGTAAAGCTTATTTGATTTTTTGCAGCCCTAAAATTGTAGACTTCAAACTCTATTCTGGGTTTATCTTTAGTTTCAAAAAATATTGTAATTTAGCTCAAATTCCAGGTTTTATTTTGCTTCTCATTAAGCTGGAAAATGTTATTGTGTGCCTGTAATTGGGAGCCTTTGATCTCAAGACAGTCACAAGCCACATGAGGGTAAATAGTCTTTCATGCGAAGCATTCCTGTTTGCACTTGACAAAAACCCAAAAAAACCTCAACCAAAAACCAAACAAAAAATCCCCCAAACCATCACCTTTTCTTATAGAAGGCAGCCACAAAATAAAGGAGGGGTTGCCAGAGGCTCTTGGCAGGACCAAGCAAACTTTTGTAGCCTACATAACTTCCTTGACTGAAGGTACAATGCTCAGGCAGATGGTTTTGCAGGCTTGAGATGTGTCCACCCAATCCTCTGCAAACCTGGGCTTGTTCAGGGCTCCAGGACAGAGCCAGCTCTGGACTGAAATTGCTGTATCCTCTTGGATGTGGTACTTGCTGGAGATGCAACTCTCTGTCTCAGGGCCCACCTGGTGAATTGAAGTGCTCTTTTTGCATGGTTTTGCTGTGGTGTGTTTGTGAGATAAAGAGAAGCTTTCTGTGGGGGAAAATCAATTATCTCTACGGAGATCTGGTGAAAGAAGCCTCCTGACAAAAGGTGTAAGTCTGCTTCACAGTGTGCCCCCATGTCTTGTGGGGCTGTTGTGTCTAAGCACTTTCAAGCCACACAGGGTGTGGGCTTCTCAGCTGTCCTATGAACTGGAGATGAATTTTTCGTGTACGTCAGCCTTAGTCTGCAATGTACTCAGTGACCCTTGAAACAATGTGTGTGGTGGGTCTTGTTGGTATTGTGAGGGAAAGGGGTGTCCCAAGGGCTGATTGGGCACTCACATGGTGGGGGAGAGAGGAGCACACCCGAAAGCTGGTGTAGGGTGAGCTCACTGCAGAAAATTTAGCTGCTAACAATGATAAAGTGTGATTGAATGTGAACTCTCATGTTTCAAGGGCATATGTTTTCCGCTTGCCTTTGTGGTTCATCATAGGCTTGGCAAGAGGCAGACCTCCCAGCTGAAGGCTATTTTCCAACCTAACTTCTGGTATCTCCTCCAAGGCCTGAGAGCCCTAGGGCAATTCACATTAAAGGTCACTAAGTGTTTGTTCAACAGGAATTTTTCTTTATGGCCTTGCTCTCTGGGACTGCTGAAGAAGGGAAAAAGCAAAATCTCTCCCAGTCTCTGGTACTTACATCCAATATTTACCAACCTTGCTCATATGTGACAAATGGTTTGGTTTCTTGAACCAAAGGAGCCCTTTGTAAATGAAGCAGTTTCCATAAGAGCTGAAAATCCTTTTGTGTTTGGTTGTGATTTTTTTTTCAAGTAAAGAAAAGTTGATTGACTTTCTCACTTTATCTGTATACTCCTTCTGGCATTGATAGAACATTGTTGAGCTATTAAAACATGTGTGACCAGAGCCCAGGCACAGCCTGGCTGGCACTGACTTTGGTGGCAGCAGCACAAGCAGCCCTGTTGCTCCACCTGTGTTCTGTCCCTTGTCTGTTTGGGAATCTTGGCCAGTGCAGGGCATGAGGTGGAAGAAAAGCACCAGTGCTGCCAAGGAGCAGTGTGTGCAGGGGCAATGAGTGTGCTGGGAATTGTGGAATCTGATATTGCCCCAAAAAGGAAATCAGTAGTCAAGCTACAGCCTCAACTCATGTATGCAAAGAGGGTTTAGCTTCGGTGGTGGAGTGGTCAGAACCATTTATTCTGCAGCAGGTAAAGAGTGTTTATGCTCTTGCCTCTGTTAACACAAAGAGATGCAGAAATGCTCCCGCTGCTGAAGGCTGGGGAAATTATTATGCTGGTTGATGAAGAGGTTTGTACACCAATTCCAGCGGTAAGTCCCTGGGAAAATCTGTTTAGCTTCATCTTAGACCTATTTACTTCCACCACAATTGGACTGAATATCTTTCAGGGACACTTAAGAATATTTCTGTTCTGTAAAATGGCACAAGTAATGGATTTTCTGGAGGTATAATACATTGGTTTGAGGCTTTCAATGGCTCACATGCCTTATGACAGTCTTCTACATAAAACATGCATAAAATAAAATCTGGTGTAATTCATTTCCCACATCTTACCAATAGTGTGAAACCACGGTCATCCAAAATGCAAAATATTTGTTATGGCATGCACAATTCCCACTTTGTCCTGTGATTTAGATCTCTGTTCTTTCTAACTATAATAACTATCCATCACTCTGAGTTATTTCCTGTTAATGATGTGTTTGTTTCTTTGATTAAAGGGTTTAATGTCAATATATGTTACAGTCACTGTGTATCTCAGCCTTCTTAATCACCATAACAGCCACCACAATGTCTGGTCAAGTAAATCCCATTTTGACCTTTTTTTTTTTCCCCCTGAGGGGAATGCATTTTCAAATAAATTGTGCTTTTAAAATGTTGGACTATATTAATGTGGCTTATCATTCTCCCTAGCATAAAATAGTTTCTAGCAGCCCTCAGATAACCAGTTTGGCATCTCTTCTTCCTTCAGCCTAAAGCAGAGTTTTCAACACCAGTTTGTTCTTGATAATGTCACTGGACATGAGACTAAATTCAGGGAAGTTGGGCATTTGTCGGTGTAGTGTGCAAGTCTCCCAAAACAAAGATTCTGCAACTTGAAAGCAGCTCTCCTGTTCATTTTATGGTCTCCCTGCACCGCCCAAATTCAGATCTGCTCTGGCACTGCAGGGCTGACCCCCTGAATAATGTCACAGTTACCTGCTTTTACACTTGAGCTTGTCTACAGGGAAAAATAGTGCTGCTTAAAATCTCCAGCTATCCAGCAATGTGTGTACGTGATCTGCATCTTCTGTTCTTGCACGTAACTGTTGTGGGCATCAAGAGAAATTCTTTTTCATATTAAGCAGAGGGGAAGGATGTTGGTGGCACTTCTGGGTTCCTTATTGAGCTCTTGTAGCAATGTCCCCATGTCCAGCATGGGGTATAATCTGGTAGTCAGCAGCTTTGTAAGTGGGACCAGGACGGAGAGAATGAGTGGATTTTTAGACATGTCTAAAGCTAATTTAACCTGAAACTTGTTTGGGTATTTGTAGCAGCCCGTTTATCATAATCTGTAATGATTACCAAAGGTGACAGATCAACATCTGGGACACTGGTGGAGATATCCCCAATTTTTGTGGTTAAATTGCATTTAGTGCCTGACTTGCTAGCGTAAAAGTAACTTGAACAGGTCGAAGTGAAATGCAGTCATTATTACTGAGATCTACTTTCTTATATAACATGGAAAAAGTTACCTTCCACAATTTACTTATGAAATTTGCTTTAAATGTTCTTGTTCCGGGGTTACCTGCATGCTCCAGTGTACAACTGCTGATGATGGATGGAAAAAGCCAGGGTATGTCAACCTGTTACCATTTTGCCTATAGGTCTGCTCAGTGAAGATATAAGCATAAAGACAAAGGTAAAGAGGGCCCATGTTCCTTACAACAGAGTGTCTGGACCTCGAGTTCCTACCAGAACTGGCCAGCATTTGATAATCCGTAATTCAGAAGTCAAATGTTTTGTGCATTTAATGGATAGCAAAGCACTGAGTAATTTGCTTCTTGCTACTTTTTGTTTGCTTTGTATAGGAATCATCTTTGCAAGAGCGGGCTTGCAAGGCTTTTTTCTCCTTCCCCTAGTTATCAGGGGATGGTGTGGCAGGTATAAAGGGGTGCAACTGTGCATCCCCCTGCTTGGAGGGGCCGGAGACTTCTCTTTGGCAGAGAGGCAAGAGTACCTCTAGTTGTCCTTTCCAGGCAGCAAGCTCTTCTCCCTGTGCAGTTTTCCACGTCACATGCAGGTGGGTCAGTTATTCAGTGAGCACTTGTGTCGCTGTTGTACCCGAGACGGTGAGAAACGACACAACCAAGATCCGGAGAAAATGGCTTATTTAATTAATTATAAATCGGTTTATATATCTTGATCCACAAGAGTAGCATAGTACTATTAGTCCCTTGGTCAACCACCTCCTAGAATGATGGTGGAGGCTATTCAACACCCATTTGAAAATATTTTCCTCAGTGTACCATAACAATGCTAACTGAACAACAGCAGGTGCAAAGATAAAGAATTAGTTTACAAAAACCCGTAGCAGTGTTTTGCATAGTTTTCATGAGAGACGCAGAGTTCTCACAGAATGCTGCAGAAAGCTGAGAAATCCCTCTACTAAAGCTTTTCAGTGTCCACACACTTGTCTCTAAATAGTAATATGAGAGGTGTCTTTACTCTCTCTCTCTATTTTCCCCCATCTGCTTTTTAATTTTTTTACTTTTTCCTGAAATTATTGTGCAGGAAAGAGCATCTGCACATTTCTGTCCTGTCTCGTCAGCACTCGCCACCTCTAGAGTCCTGCCCTCTCCAGATCTCATTCTGACTCGATAAAGTTATCTGCACTACAGCCCCTCACTCCTTCCCTGCCGTGGTCATTTTTTATTCTTATGACAAACTTCACTTAATTTCAGCTGGCCTGGGTTAGATACCATTGGTGGAAAGTTAAACTTTAAAAAAAAAATGAAATAGTTGCTTCTGTTTTGCAAAGGCTCGATAAATCCTGTCAGTTTTCCTCTGCCTCCAGTTCAAATAATTCAGCCTTCGTTTACCATCCTCACCCAATAAAATACTGCAGGGGCTTGAGTTTTCCTGGGTGTCTTCTCCCTAAAAGCCACACAGAGGATTGTGAGCCTGTGAATCACCCAGGCATTTTGGAGCACCATTCATAAATGGCATCTCCAGAGAGATGCTAGGAGCAACCTGCTTCCCTGGGGTCACTCGGAGGTGTTCTCCCAGCTCTTCCCCAAAATTTTGCAGTGTACCTTTCTTTGGACTAGGCTTTGGGGTCACAGTGATCGTGTTTTATGTCTGCACAGCTCTGTGAGAAGCAATACTGCAGTGCTTTCCATCTGTGCCTCTCTCCTTTTACCCCTCTGAGAGGGGACCCAGCCCACGCACTGAAGACCTGTTCTGCTTCCTTGCTCCCAGTCCTAGCTGCCATTGGCATCTAAGTGATACTGCTCCCTGCAATGGTTACTGCTCCCTGCAATGGTTACTGCTCCTCCCACGTGGCTGCTTGAAAAAAAACTCCAAAAATACCTATTGTAGGTAAGGGAAGGCTTAAATCCCCTTGGCCTCCATCCAGCCAGTGCTCATTTACAGCTCAGCCCATTTGCCAAGGTCGGTGTGTCTAAATTCAGATTAAGCTTTCCAGAGACCTCTCCATCTCTGGACTCAGTTTAGGTATGAGAACTCTTGCTGAGTACTGTCTTCTACGTGGTAATCATGGTCCCCATGATAACATTCTTCAATTGATACAACTGGGATCTTAGCTTTTGTTTTGTGGTGGGTTTTTTTGGTGTGGGTGTGTGTTTTGGCTGGTTGGTTATTTGGTTTTGTTGTTTCGGTTTGAGTTTTTTTGTGGTTTTGTTTGGTTGGTTTATGTTGGGGTTTGGGGGTGTTGGGTTTGTTTGGTTTTTTATTTTTTGGTTTGTTTGTTTTTTGTTGTTGTTTGGTTGGGGGTTTTTTGTTTATTTTGGGGGTTTTGTTGGTTTTTTTTTTAGTTCTGTTTAGAGGTTTTTTAATTACACCTTAAATATTGATATTTATTGATTATAAGTAGACAAGTTCTTTGAAATTAGAATAGACCTAGGAACAACTTTATGTTCATTATTAAAGTTGCCCAGGGGCAGCTCTTACTATACGGTCCATGCTCCCCAGAGCTCTAGAAGTCTGGGTAAGTTCTGCCTGAATCTATTTTTCTTACAATAAACGTGAATGTTTCGTGCACAATCAGCAAGGCTGATGTTGCGGCAGAAATTGAAGCCCTTTGTGATGATATTATACACATAAACTGTAGATACACTAACCAAAGAAACATGAGACCCACTACTGTAATTTTGTTACGAACAGTAATAATTCTTTCCCGCTTTTATAGCCTATTTTTCTTTAAGGCACATGCAGGACATCAAGATGTATATTAGAAACAGTATCAGTTTTCATTTTTTTCCTCTTTCTCCGACTCTGTTACCCACCATCAAATTTTTTAATAACTGATCTGTAGGGGAAGTTTCTACCTTTTTTACAGTTCTGTAGATAGAAGTCAGTAATTAATTTGTATATATTTGTTGATCTGGCAGGAATTGACATGTTTATATTTCACAATTACCAGGACTTCCGTAGTGATGGTCAGGTCATTGGCCAAGTTCCCTTTAGCACTGCTTTCCAGCTGTGAATTCCAAGGATATTGGATTCACATTTCAGGCTCAGCTCTAAATTCTTGCCTGGTATTTTGCAGAAGCTCAAGACTGGATTAAAAAGTTTCTATTGTCGCTAATAACTGAGCTCTTTGAAGATAATGGCATTCATTGCTCGCAGTTTCACTTTCACGGGAATCCAAGATGGAATCTGAATTCCTGAGATTTCTGAATGATCTAATAAAAGCTCCCTTGTTTGCCTAGCTTGGGAAAGATTTGCCGATGATTTCATTCCGTTTGCTGAAGCTTCACAGCTTACAGCTACTCTTTTCCTGCAGAAGTTTCAGTAGCATTGGAGAACAAAACCTTGGACTAACCAATTGCTGTTCAGCACAAATCAATTCCAAGGCAACCAGTTACTTTGTCAACATCAGTAAATCTCTGGGTTTACCTTCCAACTTTTTGGATATACTGCCAGATATATTATTGTTGAACCTGTTCCTAGGAGTTCCTAAATCCTAAATTATCTGATAGGAAAGAGGCTGCCAAAACTCCATCTCCAAAGGTCCATCTAGCTGTGGAGCTGACCATGTATTCCCAACAGACGTGTACATGACACACTCATGTGTGCACACAGAGTCTCAGGGGTGAACGCAGACAGAAACACTCATTGCTCATGCACAAGGGGATGTCTCCTCCAAAATGCAGTGCATGCTGAATACAGAACAGCTCCTGTTTATATACTGTATTTTACATACCTATTCATTGATTTCCCCAGAATAAACACACATATGACAGTAATTTCTCTGAAATTATTAACATATTTTCCCTCCCCGTTATGCATGCGTTCTTCTGTCCTGGGGGTCTCTTTAGTGGTCCCTGGTGGTTGACCCCAAAGCGATACCCGGCTGCCCAGTGAACTGGTGAAAATTGGCACAACTGTGCTGGTTGCTTTCCAGTTCTTCTTCCTACAGAATGGGCATTGTGCAGTTCCACAGGCCAGTGGTTTTTGAAGGAAAAGCATTGTGTTAGCTCACCAGGTGCAGATAATTTTTCATCTGGTAACAGTCTCTCCAGCCTCAGGTCTGGATCTCCTGAACCTGCTGTTTGTGTTTCAGAAGCACAGCTGTGTGGCTCCCAGCCCACTTACCTTCCTCTCTGGCTGTCTGGCTTGATACTCACCAGAGATCACACACTGACATGTGCACCCTTGTTTGCTGCAGTTGCAGGTGCACTTACGGCGAAGATGTGATGATGTGATGCCAGACAAGATGCCAGCCCTGCTTACACGTGACTGGGCCGCTTCTCCCCCTCTTATCCCTCTCTGCCAAGCGTGTTTTTCTACAAAACACCTTGCATCCTCCCTTCTCCCAGGTTCAGTTCCTCTGTTAAACATCCTTTTATAAATCCTGTGCAATCCTGGAATGCTCTTCCCCTCTATCCCGTAATGAGACTTACGATTCCATAGGTGGTATCCCACTGCTGCCTGGTGCAGGGTGTCCTCCTGGCTGCTGTGTTTGAGGCTCCCTTGAAGCAGCCCTGGGAGGGCCCAGGGCTGGGGCTTCTCTTTCTGTTATCAGGTTATTGAGGTTTCTTCTGTGCTCCTTTTGTGTTCATGGAAATGAGCCTTTCATTGCATAGCCTAACACCTAGCACAGCTTAAAGGCTTTGTTAATTGTTACCACTCGTTGAGATGCCTCCTTGGAGGCACTGAGTTGTGCAGTAACTTCATAGCAATTAGTACGTTCCTCATGACAACAGTATGTGAATTCACCCTAACTATTCTTTTTCTGTTGTAAACCAATTTTAGATCATTTGAGAAAGCGTTTCCTCAACTGGATTCTTGCTAGCCTAAAGCAGAGGGATTTGCCTGTAGTACTGCAAATTCTGTGGCATAATGTAGTCTTAGCCTTGGTTTGCTGTCATAAGTGATTTTCTGTGGATAACGAAAAAAACTTGCTGAAAGGTAAAATACGTAAATGGGTAAATGTTGGTTTTGTCTGTTAAAATTTTGAATAATGAATCTTCCCTTCCTGGCTGAAGCACTGCACCTCGTGCTTACTCATATAATTAAGAAGCGTAACAGGAAAGTTCAGCAGTAATTAGGTAAGCAAAGAAGCAGTTGTTCAGAAAGGGTTGCAATTAAAGCCAAACTAGATAGTTAACTTGATTTCACAGCCTGCTTCCCAGGCTTGTGGAGAAGAAGCCTGAAGGCAAAGTTTCCCATCATCTGAGAATGGGATCAGCCATCTGGTAGAACCACAGTCCCTTTACTGGCAAAACCAGGGATTTTTCTGTCCATCTTCATTACTGGAACACTGTGTACTATCCCTCTGCAAGTGGCATCTTTTACTTACCCAGCATTTCATGAGTTCTTTGGATATTTTTTAAGGGACTTGTTTTTCTTTCAGCAACAGATATATTCTGCCTCACAGTATAACACCATTATCCCACATAGAGCCAGGTGGCTTCTTGGAAATTTCTCTCTTAGTCTTTGTAAGGGTCGTTGCTGTCCTGTTATTTCAAAACTGTGGCATCCAAAAAATTAAGATTTTTGCATGTGCTGCAGAGTTTCTGATGATATTGATCCGTGACATTTTGTCCTCTTCAGATTTTGGCAATGACCAGTAGTCAGCTGAGATCAGACCTGAGCTTGTAGGTGGAGAATATTCCTTCAATTTATGTCCTGAGGTGACACCAGACTGGCACCAGGATTTTCTGAAGAAATGTGACTCATAGCTCTCCCACCTTCGGTAGGAAAGGCGTTGACTTGCTTGTTCTTTTCTCCAGAGCTTCACAGCTATTGCTTATGCTTTAAGTTTGCAATGAGTTTGTACATTATTCTGAAATAATTGGCTTTGCTGAGATCAGAGAGGTGCTAGCAGATATGGAAACCAAACTCATATTGTGACATTTGTTTTTTATTTCACTGACCATCTGAGAAAAGCAGTTCTACCTAATCATATCAGTAAATCTCTCTGCCTTAATTTTTTTTTTTTTACCTTAGGGGATGCTACCAGGAGCTAAGTGCAAGAAATTGTCCTAGTTGCTGTGTGAAAGAGGACAATTTTTTTTGTGTTTTCTGGTTTATACCTTTCAAAACTTTTAGCAGTAGGCATGTGAAATATGATTGAGGCATCTTCCTTCTTGGTAAAAAAATAAAGTTTAAAATCAAAATGCAGAACAACTGGAGTGGACAGCATCTCAGGAACGATTTCTACAGAATCTTTGACTTCCCATAATAAATTTCTTCAATCTCATAATTATTGTATCTTGCAGTCTTTCTTTAAAGCCTGAGAAACACTCTTGCTTATGCTGTATTTTTGAGTAACTTCAGTTGTCTAGGCTCAGGTTTGAACAGCTTACAAAAACACTTTCTTGACTAAGTAAGACTTCAGCTGGCCTCAGTAAGCTCAGTACACCTGAAAAATCTCTTTTCATTTAAGCTGTTCCCTATGTTGATCAGTTTCTGATAATCCAAGAGCAATGGTGCAGAATATACAGGAAATAAACCATAAGAAATCCTGCAATGGCACTTGAATTTGATACAGAGAAGATATTTGATAGTATTGGATAGGTTGCCACACTGCATGCCACAGGCACCTTTAACACTTCCAAGTTTGAAAGATGAGTATCAAAAATCTGTATCCATCCTGCAGTGGATCGCACACTTCTCTTAGGGAATAAAGCAGGAACAATTATTATATTGGTTGCCATGATCCTGGACAAAGGTATAATTGCCTTTTAATTGTGAATAGTACAGAATATCTTCATACAGGAGATTGCAAAATGGGTAAGACAGCCCTCCTCCCCATGCTGACAGACTGACATTCTTCCTGTAATTCTAGTGGGCCAGATGTCCAGAAGAACAACTCTAATGTTGTGAAGGTGGAGGTACTAGTGTGGGTGGTGGTTGACCTGTTTTCTCCCTTTCATGGAGAAGAGACACAAGCACACTCAGGATGGAACTCATCAGAGAATTTATTTTCTCACATTATCTCTGTGCAAAGTGGAGCTACAACCCAATGCATGTAGGAGCTTGATAAGGGTGAGGTGCCCGATCAGATGCCAAGGCCATGGTTACACATTTGGTCTCCTTAGACAAATATCCCACTGTGCTATTGTCTGTATGTGGTGTTCTCAGCCAGTGAGAGCCTGTTGAGATTGGGCCTTCAGGTCATGCTGACCCTGAGGCTGTAAATTCCTAGTCTCAGGTAGTGTTTGCTGTCCTAAGCAGGTCATGCTGCTGTTAGCGCCTTGCGTTTCCTATGTGACTCCAAAGACTGATGCAATTCTTGCTCTTTATCCCCCTAAATGGCCATTTCTAAGGTTTGTTGCGCTGCATCAGTTGCTAACATCTTTCTGCACTGTGGAGTAACTGCACTGCTGCTCTTGTTTTCCACTGTGAATCATGCTCAAAGTATCTCCCTTCGAGGGAGTCAGTAGAGGGCCTCCCGCACAGACTTGTCTTGGCAGTGTCAAGAATCTGATGTCTTAATTTCTGCTCCAAAAAAAAAAAAAAATTAAATAAATGTCATGAGGGGAAGCTGCCAACGAAGAAAGAAAATAAAAACTGAAAGAAGTCACTTATTTCCACATGTCTGCAAGCTGCTCTGTGAGCATGCAGAGGTTAGCCATGACTGCTGGCAACTTGACCCCAACCTTTCCAGAGGGTCATCACCGTGGTTCATAGTAGGTCGTGTGAGAAATTTTTCTCTTAGTCCAGACTTGCAGGACACTTTCCACATCTGTGGTCTCAAGCTGGTGAAAATGTGCTGGTAAAATTGTGGAGAGAGGTGAATCTTCTCAGTGGGTAGCCCTCTATGCACAGAGACATCAAATGAGTCAGTAGAGTGCTAAAAATAGCCAATGGTGATATCTGAAGATCTTGGAAAGTAGGTCATGATGCTCACATATAAAAATTATGGATGCTGCTGACAAGGATCAAGGGAAAGCTTCACAGGTGCTGAAGGACAGGGAAGAGCGTGTAGCAGATCATAGAGTTTTATCCAGTAATTCTCGTGTGCAGCAAAGGTGAGTCACATGTGGTCTTAACCTTAAGCATGTTCTGAAGAATTTTGTTAAAAGAAGTCTGGCTTCTTTTCAGCAGTGTGGGTTTTTCCTCTCTCCTCTTTTCCTGGAGCAGAAACAGGGAGAAATAGAAATGATCTCTTGGTAGTTCTTAATTATTTAGCACAGAGGAATGTGGGGCAATGAAGAGAAGTGAAATTTTTGTTGAAGTGAACCATTCAGGTCACAGTCTCTCTTACCTCCCTTGTGCTTAATTTTGTTTTGTATTGTGATGTCTAGATTTGTGTCTTGTGGATGTGGCATGGCCTTTTTGAGGGAAACATATTAGCAGAGACAAGGTAAAACCAGAAAATTTTTTTAAAGGTATCTCACTTGATTAACCTGCTTTCTGTCTAAAAGATGATCAACTGAAAAGCAAATCAGTTCAGTGTTGTGATGTACATATAGTCATTTCCTGTGTCTGCTCTTAGTCTTCATCATTGCCTGTTACAGGAGGAGCCCAAATAGAATAAAAGCGATTTTTGGATGTTTTACTTGCAACTCATTTAACATGAGTTGATGGTGGTTTGGGTTATTAATTCATTTGCATAAATAGATGAGCAATTGCGTCTCATTGTAGGAAAGCTTAAAACCCCCCATAAATGTAGTTTTCCTTGGTAAAACACAACCTAAGCAAAAAAAAAAAGCCAATGAAAATTAAGAAAATATTAAGAAAACATCAAGTAAAAAATCAGAACCAGGTAAAGATAGTTGGATGACGTGCAATATAAAGGACGTTTTGCATATAACATAACAATGTGAAAAAATCCATCAGATTCACAATGGAAAGTAAATACATATACTCAGATTTTTCATACTCTTTTAGAAAAATAAACATGTTTCAATGAATAATTGAAACCTGGTTCTTTAGGATTTGTCCATAAAGGGAGACAACACTTTGGGAAACATTCAGTTGTTTATTTAATAACCAAAACCATTCAGGTTAAGATTCAGGAAAATTGTTCACATGTAATTAAATATTTAAATAACTTAGGAACAAAGGACTCAGTCCTGTATTTTCTTAGGTTTAAAATGTATATAATGTCATTGGGATCATCACCTTAAATAAAACCACTGAGGAGAACCTCAAATGAAAAGCAAAGCAGCATAAGGTCATAAAAATAGAGTAAACAAGCAGAAGAAGAGAGCATACAAGCTTGTCAAATTGAGCAGGAAGAAAATAGAATTATAATTAAAGTGAATGAGCTAATGGATAAAGCAGAATTATTGCTCAGAAAAAAAAGATTTAGTAAAGAGTTTACCACAATAACATGACACATCTGAACACTCTGGATCATTGATGGACACAGAACAAGTATTTAATACAAATTACTGCAGTTCAAGAGAAATTATCACCAGGTAAAACTGCTTCCAGAAACCTACGAGGTAGAAAGGAAATAGTAATGTACAAATCCTGGTATATGACTATATGTGCATATTTAAAATTAAAGTACCTGTGTACTCATAATCACATTCTCTTTTTGGGAGCATATAAAGGACCTATAAAATTTGTCTTTATTTTGCTTATTTTTATGATTGTTCAAAGCCCGCCATTGAGATGATTGAGTTTCACATGAGATGTGAATATATGTTTGGTCTTAGAACAAAGCTGTCTGAATGAGCATTTGTACATACTTGTGTATGTCAATTTTAATCAAACATATCTGAGTTACTTCAAGTATTCTTTCTTTCATCAGTTCCTCAGTATTCAGAGGTGTACCTGTCAATGACGTAAAATCCATTTAATCACTTTATTAATAGAAACTGTGACAGTGAAATCAAACTTACAGGATGGAGTTTGGGTTGTGCACTAGTATGTAGTATGAGGTAGTTAATTGTGGCTGCAGAATACACAATTTCATTTGCTTTTGTTTAGAGATGACATCTCTATCTGAGGAGAATAGCAAGTTTGATATGACAGTTACACTCAAGAGCCATGCTATATTCTGTCAGTATCACTATAGATTTAAATTAGCATGTTGTCTCTTCTCTAGTATTTAGCTCGGGTTTTTTTAACACCTTGGAGTTCTTAACTGTTATTTTAAGAAAAGAGTAAATTATGGAAAAATAGAAAATGAGCTCTGTCTGATCACTCAACCCTGAAGAAGTTCATGGCTGGTAAAGAATAGTATCTTTCACCCTTTTGTGGTTTATTTTTTGCAGGGTAGGGGGTGGTGTTCGTGTGTTTGTTGTTGTCAAATTTTATGGGTCCCAATCTAGAGATTTCAAAGGGGCTGCACATTTCACATGGTCTTAAACTGTGATGATAAATCAGTGCAAGAAGAAGTATATCAACCACTGAGTTAATACTTGTCAGAGATTTGAATGTATTTTATGTTGGAGGTGACAGGAATGCCACAGCTTGAAAGACTTCTGTATGGCAGAGTCATTTCCTAGGTATGGTGATAATCAAATTCTAGTCCCAGATAAAGGAGAAACTATCTACAAAACAGGCTTAAAATAAAACTCTTTTTTTCTGTCAAAGAGGCTAAATCCATGGCATTAAATTCAACATGTGAAGTTTATCCATGAAAAATGAACAGTAACAACAATGAAAGCAATCTGTAGTAAGAATTTAATCACTGGAGGGGTTTCCTCAAGCTTTGTGGTAAAGAATAACCGCCTAAAATTTCCACTGTTTTATGGAACTCTAGTGACTGAAAAGTGAGTATAGGGCTTTTAGTGAAATTCAGGATGACAACAGATTTTTTGGGGTTTAAAGTGTTCGGTGAAAAGCAATACGTAAGGCTTTATTTGTCGTTAAAAAGTGAATTCAGTTGGACTTGTCTACTTCAAGCAACCTTCCTACAACCCCTTAAGCCATATTGGTGAGATAATGCTAAAGTTCTTTCAGAAGTAGGAACATGTTTTAATAATAAAAAGGTTATGTTTTATTACTGAAAATATTTTTAAGTGTAATCCATTACATTAATGAAAATAATTTATTAATTTGATATAGAAAAATTTCGGAATATATTTTCCAGTGCTTGAGGCTAGACTAGATTAAATTTATTTGAAACAAAAATAATTTATTTTTGTATATGAAAAGTGAATTTAAAAACTTTCAATCAAACTAACTTTAGAATTTGGAATGTGGAAAGCAAAGTCAGACAAGAAGTAACACTGCTGGATGCTCTGAGCAGAGTTGAGAATAAAAAGTGGTGCTAGAACAGCTGCATTCATTTTGTTAGTATGACATTTTTAATATATTTTTAATTAATATGACCAGGGTGTGTGGACCTGTAGCAAACATTAATGATCTGGGAAGGGCGAGGGCAAACAGCTCATGGCCGTGGTGACAAGGCTTAGCTGGGTGTCTGGGCAGGTGGTGATGGCGAGACATCCCATGGGTGAGGTGAGAGATGCCTGGGCAGGCAAAGCTCTGGGCTGGGCAGGGAACTTTCCACAGCACAGGTACAGCCTTAGGCAAGGACCAAGGCGTAGAGATGAAAGCCCATTCTGAGGTTTCTCACAACTTCTCACAGTTCAGCTGTTTCCACTCAGTCTGATCCAAGATTACAGGTTGTACCGGGGCTCGCCTAAGGGAACAGGTGACAGGCTCTGTTGGTGTGGGCCAAGGCCCACCGTAGCCTACAGGGGGATGTCTGGGTGTGGGGTCATTCAGAAACCAAAAAGCGAGGGATTAACAAGAGGTGTGCTGAGAGTACCTCAATTGGGTCATCAAGTTCCCAGCCCACCCATATGGGTTTCTCGGGACATTCCAATTAAGAAAACAAAGATCAGCCAAAAAAAAGGGCCAGTCTGCAGCCATTAGGAGATGTAATCGGAAGATAAAAAAGACTGGAGATAAGACACCCCTATAAGGAGAAGGAGCGGTGAGGAAATAATATTGATTGGCAGAGGTGAGACACAGTGAAGGGAGGGAGAATCACAATTGCTCTTTCTGAAGGGGACATATATCCAAAAATAACTTGCGAAGAGCTCTGAAGAGGTGGTGAGGATTTGATAACTGTACACCTTCTCCTCCTCCACAGCAAGTAATCGTGGCCAGATACCTTGAAGGCATGCGAGCCTGGTGCTCAAATGCCAAACTTGGGCCTGTGCATCTTAGTCCTTGTAGGTATGACAGTGTCAGTGGGTGAAATCTGTTCTGCTTTGAAATAGACTCGCCCTCTCCCTCCTCCAATACAGTCTGAAATTGAGATTTACTACACTGATACCCTTGTGTTGCAGCATTAATCATGTTCCTTCAGCTGTGTGAATGGAAAAGGTGAAGTTTTCAGAGCTTTCAGGTAGTATAGGTACCTCATGTTTGTGCTGGGATTTAACTCCAGCCGGTAGCTAAGCCCCACACACCCACTTGCTTACTTCCCCCCACTGTGGGATGAGAATCAGAAGAGTAAGAGTGAGAAAAATAATGGGCTGAGACTAAGAGAGTTTAATAGGTAAAAGAAAAGCCATGCGCAAAAGCAAAGCAAAACAAGGAATTAATTTGCTACTTCTCATGGGCTGGTAGATGTTCAGCTACCTCCAGAAAAACAGAGCTACTCTATCCTAAGCAAAACCAGGACCGTTTGAAAGCATAGCCACTGCAGATTTAGAAAAATCTGCAATTAGTTTTCACTCTGGCATGGCTAGGCCATAAAGGCAAAGAGAGGACAGCAGAAATTTCAGTCTGTGTTAGCCACCTGAGATACATTACCTATCTTCAACAGTTGTGGAAGTGATAAATTGATAATTGAGAGGTTCATCTTCAAAATGTTTTGGACAGTGATAAAAAACCTAATATTAGAAGCTTGTTCCAAGGTAGGTTTTTTGATTTATTTATTCCTAAGAAAATATATCAAAAGCATCAATCCATCTGAACTGGAAAATTATTCATAAAAATAAGAAAACAAGCTGATACATTCAAGCAGACTGGAAGCTAACCAGTCCTACCTGAGTCTTGGTCCTGATTTGGAAACTATATGTATTCGCTTATTCATGTAGTCCTAGGAAGCAGGCATCTTATCCATGGGGATAAAAAGGAATGTCTTTAACTGAGCTCTTCATAGAATCTTACGTCAAACAGCCAGTTTTTAATCAAACTTGCTTAAGAAAGAGTATTTCTGAAGAAACTCAGAGAGCTTTGAGCCTCATCTGAGCTCTGCAAATTTCAGAAACTGATCGCACTGTCCTAAGTGGATGGAATTTAAACGAGTCCTGACTGTTGCTCAGGTGCCATAGGACAGCCCCATGCTCTGAACAAAGAAATATTTATCCCACTAGTGAGTCAGATGTGTTGCTTTTCTGAAAAGCAAGGAAAATTGGCACAAAACCCTTTGTAACATAAATCTTCACCCTTTGTGATGGTGGGATTCAGATTCTATACGGAGCATATTCCATAACCTCAGCAACTGCCAGACAGATTATACAACTATTCTCCCTCAGTTAACGAAAGGAGTGCTGCAATAAAGGGCACAAAGAAAGCAATGCATTCAAAAATGCTAAACCCAAAAACGTGTACTTGTGTAGAAGTACAATTTGCCACACCCTTAGAGGGAAACTGCTGAGAATCTCCAATTCTACTTCCGTGCAGAATTTCCTTATCTTCTTGGCATACTTCACAGCCAGATGCAATGGCAAAATCTGATGATGCAGTAAGTTAATTGTCTTTAAATTGTAGTGTGCAGTGCCATGATGTTATGGTAGGAGTGTGATGCAGGGTTGTGTTTTATTGCTGTTTGTCATCACATTAAATTGGCTGAGTTGGGAGTTGCAGTAAGGGCATTAGCATTCACAACCATTACTGCCTTGAACACTGTCCAGCCTTTGCACTTCCCTCTCTCTCTCCTCACTCATTCAGTAATTCTGCTCTATGCCTTTTTTGAATGCAAAATAGGTCCTATCAGATTTCCTCCCCTCTCCTGACTGCCTTTTCTGGGAACTGCTGTAGAGAGGAAAGCTGCCTTTAAGTTCCCTATCTTGTTTCAGATCTGTGATTATGGGTGACCAGTTGTTTTTTGCACCCTGGAGTTTTGCTCATTTTCTATTTTGGTGAGCTGTGAAAGCCCTTATAAAGCACAAAAGTTTGAGCATTTTAATTTTCACTTTTTATTTTTATGTGTTGGAGAATCTGGGCACTCGATCAAATATTAATAATTTTACTTCCACACATGCATATGCTAATAGAGATGGGAAAAGGTAGGGGTTTCAACACATCTAGGATTGGACTAACAAAAAAAAAATGTTTTGGTTGGGAAATTTTTAAGTAACATGTTTCGTCCTTTCTGAATATTTTTATGATATATATATATCAGACTTGTTTTCCATTTTAAGTGTGGATTTTATCCTCATTTTCCAATGGTAGTGAAATAGAATGGATAGAAAGCCCACACTGAGGTTGATACAAGTCTGAACTGGACTTAGTGGAAGCTGAGTGAACCCTGAGTTGCACAGAGACTTGTGGAGGGAGCCTTCTGGTTTCATCCAGCTCCGCCTCCTGCTGGTGGCATGATGAGCTGGGTCAGCTTGTCATGGTCTTGTCCTGTTGAGCCCTAAGCTCAAAGACATTGACTTTGCCAACGACTGACCACATCTGATGGGGAAAAGTGTTTGTTAAGATCCAACTGGAGTTTCTCTTGTTACCACTTCTGTCTGTTTCCTGTAGCACAATGTTGCCTCTTGTGCTTTTGCTGTGTACGTACAAGCAGATTTCTCTGTCTGCCCTGCAAACTACCATCAGCTTGTTAAAGACAGCCATAAGACCTCCCCTGAGTGTTTTCTTCCTCTTATGGCTGAATAATCCCAGAAGTGTCTCAGACACTTCTTACACTTGCGTGAGACAGCCCTCCGGTGGTCCCATGTTACTGGTCCTCTCCTGGTCTCATTGCTGTTTGACAATGTCTCTCTTCTACCAGAGATTCCAAAACTGGACATGGTACTCCACGTGTGGTCTAACGAGTGCCAAATAGAAGAGAAGAGGGCAAATTTATTTAAGTTGCTGGATCAAGTGTTGCTAATGCAGCTTGGTACCTGGTTATTGATCTCAGTCTCGAGGGCTCACAGCTAAACCACAATGGCCATATGTGGAGAGAATACAAAAAGATGGCTACCACCTGGGCAGGGTGACTAAAGCCTGTCAGTGCCACCGGGGTCCTGGCAGTTGTGTACTGTCCCACATAAATTTCAAAAGTTGCCCTGAGTAAACTTGATGAAGATTCTCATCTTCATCAGTCCAGATGAGATTCTCATCTCATCAGTCCAGACTCACATTTAGCTACCAAAAATTAAGGTATCATTTCTAGGTGTCCCAAACAGGTGGATTGAATCACTCCCCAAAATGTTTTTGTCTGTCTGCAGACACTAGGGGAGAGACTTAGACACTAAGTTGAAGTTTAGCTTTTAGGCAGCTAAATTCAGATGAGATGACAATTCAGATGGGATCATACCATCAGATGGTACTCTTGCACCCTTGGAGTAGAAAACAAATGTTTACACTGTTTCACTTCAACACAGAAATTTCTTCCTCAGCTTCAAGCCTCAAGGTCTTATCTTCACACTGACTGGGTGCAAACCATGGTTGCATCTTGCTCGTGTTAGGGCATGGTAGAGTTTTTCTCACTCACTGATGTGGTTTCCTGTGCTTCGGATAAGCTTGTGAAAGTCTCAGAAGTTATTCTTCAGGGGTTTTCCAGCTGAACCTATGTAAAACACGGCTTGCTCCTGTACCGAAGAGTGCTCTGTTTTGAATGAGATTTTGCAACCACTTAGTATGGATAATGAGAGTGTGCTTAGGATGCTGGAGGCTTTCAATAGATGCTATCCAACGTCCACCTAACATGCTTGGATGAATGGTTTGAAAACCACTGACAAGAGGGAAGTTCAGTGAAAATCACACCTTGCTAAACAGGGCTAGATGTCAGGGTTTAAGGAGGAATTTCATCTTTTGCAGTATTTTAGCATTGCTTTTGTCCTGAAAGCAAATCCAGGAGTCTCTGAGTTTAGCTGAAATTGAAAAATCAGGGCTATGACAGTCCTATATCATGCACATGAAGTGTAAAGTCAAAACAGTCTTAAGCTCAAAGCGATGCACCAGACTATGGAGAAAGAAAAGGACTCTTTCCACAGGTATCTCTTCAACGCTTTGCCTGTAAAGGTCTTCACTATTACCCTGGGCTTCAAAATCTCAGATTTCCTTAGCAGTGTTCTCTTTCTCAGCTGTTGACTTTATTACTGTAAAACTGCTTCTCTGTTTTCATGAAGTGCTGAGGAGACAATTTAATCAGCGGATCAGGAATTGGTCTAGAAGCACCAGTACATGAGACTCTAACCGTAACCACCTGTGGCGGAGAGAGATTGTACTTTACTGCATTAAGAGCTGTTATGAAATTTGGGGAGGAAGGGAACGGGAATGACAGATGGTTAACAATTTTGTAGAGGGCATTGATGTGGATGAGTTTTTTCCTAAACTTTGTGAGGAAGGAGGGCCACTGTCACAAACTCACTCTGAGGCTGCAGGGTGCTGGCAGTCCTCACCAGTGTCCTGCTGCTGGGGAAGGACATTCCTGTTGTGCAAACACCATGACTGGCTGGCACTGACCCTGACCCCTCTTGTTTCCAGAAGAGCACAGCTTTTTCTTTCTGGAGGCCCTGGGAATGGCATCACAGCAGCCAGCACAGAGAGTTTTAAGGCTTACTACACCCGAGCCTGGTTGCTTTCTAGCTCTCTCGAAATCACATTTAACAGCAGTAAGATAAAAGCAAATGTAAATGAGAATTTGTTTACATAGCAGAAATGTCGGCGGTGCAATTACAATGCATTTAGAGACAGAACTAAGAAGAAAACTCTTCTTTTATCCACCCATACTTTAATGAACTTAAAGAGGAATTTCTCTGTGCAGGGAAAAAATATTTAACCAAATTTGTTGTCTGGGATCCTTTCTGGATATAATGTTTACACCTAATTTATTCTCTGTTGTTCCATTTAAATGTAGTTTAATCAAAATGCTGATTTCAATCTTTTCCCAAGGGTTTGCCTCCCATCTGCCACTTCACTTTCAGGAATACTTAGTTTCATGTTGCCGTGCCCAAAACCCATATATTCTTCCTAGATGATAAACAGTTTCTGCTAGCATACCTTCTTCACCAGAAAGAAACCACAAATTTACTCTGAGCAAAATACTCTTGTTGGCTTGGTACAATCACATTCATGGCTCAAGGTAAAAAGCTTTTTTCACATGCTGAAAATCACATTTGCATCAATGCTAAAGTTTGCCTCTAACTCTGCAACCCTATCTCAAATAAGCTGGTACACAAAGTTTTGTGTACATGCAGCACATTTAGTGCTTGTTTTTGACTGGTGTGGCTGTCACACATGTTGGTGTGACAATGCATTATTGCCCTGCCCTTGGGAGAGCTATCGTGATTTAATAAATATTCAGATTTAAGTACAACATTCTAGCAAACACAATGTCTCCAAGAGACCATCAGAAAGAGCTGGATATAGAGAGTGATTTAGTTGTTTTGGGGTTGGGGTTTTTTTGTGTGTTTTGGTTCTTTTATTCTTTCTTCTTGTTCTGTTTTTTTTTCTCCTGATTACACAATTTTCATGGAAATAAACTTATTGTTAGTTTAGCATTAGTCTGTTCCTGGTACTTACTGTTTATTTGCTTCAGAAGCTCAGTCACAATATTTTATTTGCAGACTTAATTATCTCCATAGCAACTAATTGTGATTTACTGATAGTAATGCTAGCAGTCATTGAAACAGAGAGGTAGGAGAAGTATACTATGTACCAAACACGTTGATAAAACTATTTCCAAATAAAACATCTTTCACATTTCTTTTAAGAAGCAATGGGTGAACTTAAGGCAGTGATTGCATAGGGAGATGGGAGTTTTCTAGACTCTTCCTGTACAACAGAATGTGTTTAGGTATTTGTATAAAATTTGTTTTTTGCTGTGACTGATCCAAAACTCATTGAAAACTTTGATTTTGATGGTATTGGGATTAAGCCCTTGTTTAAGTAATTCCTGAACCCATTGTCAAGTAGTCTTTCAGATTTTGCATCTTTCATACAAGAACAATTAAATTGAAAATAAACTAATTAGAATTTAATCTGCTGTTGTGGTGAAGAACAGGAAATTAAGGATTAAGGTTAAGGATTGCGTTTGACTGTGGAATTTATTCAATAGTCCTAAAGTCACCAAGGAACAGGTTTCTTTTCCACATTGAATAAGCAGGCTTTACTAATTTAAAGAACTTACTCCTAGAGCCCACAAATCCAGGCTCATACATTTTCTTTAGAGAGGAAGAAAGCAGAACTAACCAAGATTAGACTTTTCCATGTAAATCCCAGGGATTACAGGAGCCCTTCCTGGCTCTGTGCTTTGCATCACTCTCCCAAGTAAGCCTACAGAGTGGGGCAGAAAGCTAGAAAACACTCCAACATTCACCTTGAAATGTTTTTTCCGACTTATGTCTTGGTTGTGGGTTAGAGGCGGGGAACAAAAGTCTTCTGGGGCCCGTGGAGAGGAAAGCATGAAATTCCTGAGGACACAGACACGACAGAAAAGCTGTGATAAATCTGCCCCTGAGCTTGCAGATCCAGTCTGTTCAGGAAAGCTGCTGCTCTGATGCAGCCCCTTCTCCCTTGAGGTACTCAGCAGGTTTTCTGAGCAGCAATAGGGCAAAGCATGTGGGACTGCTGCTATGCAGTGCTCACAATGTGAAAGGCTTGCTGTGCCTCACCTTGAGGAGTCACCACTGTGGCTTCTGGCAGGGCCGTGCTAGCACTGAGATCCCTAATCCTAATGGGGAAAGAGATTTTAAACAAACAAAAACACCAAAACCAAACCAAACACCCCAAGCTGAGTTAGTGATATTTATTGTAGCAATGAATACCCACACAAGCAACTCTGAGCAATAACATCCTACATAAATATTTACACCATATAGAAAACCCTCTTCTCATAATTTGCCCCAAGAAGTCCCATGGATCTTTTGTGTCATGACAAGGCCAAAGACTCAACCAAGTGGCAGAACGTGGCTTCTTTTCCAGGCTGCTGTTTTAACACACAGGAGAGAGAACCTGTCCAGCGATTAGGTTGCCAGCCTTGAACTTGGAAAATTGGATTCAGTTTTCTCTTCTGCAGGTGATTACTTATAAGACCTCAGGGAAATAATTTTGTGGCAGATTCTTCAAGGTATGATGCCCATTTGTTTTCCATGGAAATTGGTTAAGGTTAGATGCTAAGTATACTGATGTTCTCTGCGGGGCCTTTGAATTTGTACCTGAAAAATGGAGATGGGATGATTCATATACTTGATAAATGTACTAACGATTGTGAAGTTCTTATACCTAATAGCTACAGAAGTCATAAATTTACTGCAGATAGAGCTACATAGTTCCAGATGCTAATTTGACCTTTCCATCTTGTTTGAAAGGATATTTTTGGCTGTAAAGATGAACTTCTTGCAATATTGAGATCAGTGGTAGATTTTATTATTGACTTCTGTGAATCTACCAGCTCTTTAGGGATTTTATTTTTATTTGTATTTCTTTTCCCATGATAATTGAAATAATACCTTCATCACTAGGTCTGTAAATTAGCCATAGAAAAGAAACATTCAGCAGCAGTCAAGTCAATTAAGAATTTGTCTAGATGGAAAAATACTTGTGTGCAGATGGCACACAAGAAGCCAAGGCTACATTTTTCTCTAGAGCTTCAGAGATTTATATTCAATCCCCCTCTCAGGACTAGACACAGACTAACCAGGATAAAGCAATGTTCTTAATACACTTCTCAGAAGGGCTTTAGTTACTTTAGTTCTTTGAGCAAGTTCATTCAGGGTCTCTGTGTGTCCTGATATTGTGCCATGAAGAGGTATCCTGTGACACTGGACAGACTTCAGAGGTGAAAATAAGGATTGCACGTGGCCTCAAGCTAATCTTGGAGCTTTACTGGTAGAAAGCTTCTGCCTCTAAAACACCTCAGAATTTCTTGACTGCTTAATTCATTTGACCTCTGCTTTTTGCCACCTTCTCCTTCTGTGGTTGTGCTCTTCGACCTGTCAGGTGCTAATTTTTTGGCACAAACCTGCATTGTTTTTTTCATTTCACGGTGTACAAGTACTACAGGGAACATCATTAGTGTGAGAATTTACAACACTGTACAAAACACTTCTTATTCTTTGCTCGCTGCTGGAGAATCAGTAGAGGAAAAGTGGTATAAGATTTTTTTTTTCCCTTATAGATTTTTGGGTTTTTTCCTACTGAATATTAAAAAAAAACCAAACAAACAAAAATCGGTTGAATTATGCCTCTTCCACCCAAGATGCATTGACTTAAATTAATGCACTTGTCAGAATAGAATTAAATTCCTGGTCACGATGAACCAAGAGGATCCTCAACCTCATGTTCCGTGAATTTTAAGAAAGGAATATTTATTTTTCTTGCGTACCTTCAGTCTAGTAAAGAACTGAAATTGTTCCTTTGTGTTGTGCTGAATCAATCACAGGAAATAAATAGTGGTGTCAAACTGCCTCTTAAAGGACCTTTGGTACTTTATCTCACCTTACAGACGTGAGCAGTTTTTTGGACAAGTGACAGATTGCTACAGACTGGTCAGCATAGGATCCAGGCACCCAAAAGACAGCACAGTCCCCTGGTAGCAAATAAAACAAACTGATTCTCAGAGTTCATTTTTTGTAAGCTTTTTCAGCATCAAGCAAATAGAATCTGCTAATAACAGACACAGTTGTTGTAATGGAGAAATCCTGATTTAACCACTTTGCTCATATTAACCTTAATGCTCTTAGTGTTCAGAGTTGATCAGACTCTGACTTACAAGGGGTGCTGTGGGACAAGGACACTCAGTTACACCTTTGTCTGCAAGACTGTGAGAGAGAATTGAGCAGACCACAGGACCAATCTTATTATGAAGTGATAAAAATCTGTACAAAAAAGAAAAATGCATCTGTGCAGACTCTCCCAGACTGCCTTAACATTGTACACATTCAATATTCAGAATTATTCTGTGAATAATTTATGCAAACATATTCTAGTGGTACAACTGTTTCAGTGGATATTTGCTATTTTGGGACTTGTGGTTGGTCAGCTATTCCCATGTGACAGTTACCAGTTTCTGCATGCATGATTCTTACATGTGGCTTTTTAGGGTGAATATATTTAACTATTTGCTGACCTTTCCCTATGTGCAAATAAATTTTGCTTTCAGTGGCGTACAGAATAAAAAACAGAGAGAACAAAAACCAAACAGAGATAAGGGGTTGCAAATATTTGAGGAGGAACATAAGTACCAATGAAATGCAACTCTACAGCAATTTTTGGTGTTATGATGCTCCAGTTGAAAAAACCTGCATTTCCAAGAGGTTAGGAGGCTACCCCTAAAAGCTACTCCCCAGGTCAATTTTAAGAGTGGCACCTAGAGCCCTCCTGGCAGCTCTCAATCACAGACTCATTTGGATAGTTAGGGTGGAAGGGACCTGTAAGGATCATTTAGTCCAACCCTCTGCAGTGAGCAGGGACATCTTCATCGAGATCAGGTTGCTCAGAGCCCCCTCCAATCTGACCTTGCATGTTTCCAGGGGGCAGCCCAGCACGACTGGGTCTCTTGCCCTTGCCAACGCAGGAAGCAAAGAGCCATGGTGGGAAGCCCAAACTCTGGATCTCTGCCCTGCAGCACAGAGCCCACCCGGCTGCAGGGATGAAAATAGTCAGCCATCGTGGTTTATTGTGGTTTATGAAAACATGTGAAGAATATATTGATTTTTCCTGCTTCCTTCCTCTCCATTTATTAAACTATCCTTGCTCTTGGTTAGATGTATCCATTTTGGGGGGAAAAACAAAAGCAAAGAAAAACCCCAAAACATCAATACATTATATGGGCATGGCTTCTTATTTCTGTGCTCCATCATGTCCAGTTGCCATTCCCACAGCCTGGAGACTTCTGTGGTGCAATTTTTTGCCATGCAGCACCAGACAACAAAGCTCCCTGCTCTGGCTGTGTGGTGCTTTCAGTGCTCAGGGAGCGGCGTGCAGGGCTGCACAGGAAAGGGACATTAATAAAGCCAGGGCATTTTCAGTTTTCTCTGAACGTGAATTTAGCTGTCTTCCCTCCTGCTGAGCAAAATTATAATGAGGCCATCGATCGTAAACAGGTGCAGCGAGGAGCTGCTCTGGGTACAGCAAACCTTCGCACTCCAGTGCTGTGCTCGGCGTCTGAATCTTGGTATCATTCAGAAGGAGTGACAGAATAATTATTCTCATCTCATGTTAAGGTGGAAACTTGCTAAATTCAGAACATTCTGGAATTAATGCCCTTTTTTTCATAGGTTCTTTGCATTTGCCAATTTTCATTTCAGGAATTCCTCTAGTGAGGAAATGCACCCTTAAGAATTATTTGTGTAATGAATTATTTATTCATTATCTGAAGCTTTACAGCATTTATAAACCTCTGAGTACTTAGAGGTTTTGCAGATTTTTGATTTTTTTTAATATTCCATATTTTTAATTAATTTTTAAAAACGGATTGTATCCACCTTTAATCTGACCTGGTGCTGTGGTCTTAACCACCTTGCTTTGGAAAGCTAGAGCAGAAAACCCACACATGCATGTGTGCACAGCTCTTTATAATTCTGTTTTTTTTAACCCATGAACAAAAAGATAACAGTTGATGGATAGTTTCAGTAGAGCAGCATTCCTTCTCCACAGAAGGGGAGAGACGACCTGCTGTGGATAAATATTGGCTGGGCACAATGCTGTTACTGCCGGGGTGAGGGGACGGCACAGTGCAGGGCACCTCCTCGCACCCTGCTCTTCCTGCAATCGCTGTCTCGCAGAAGGGTTTTTCTCTATTCCTCCTTTTTTTATTCTTCCCTTTTTCACTATATAGGAGATGTTTTATATCTACTCTATGTAAGTTCTTTGTTCCCTTTTTTTATGGCTTCTTTGTTGCACTCTGAAGCAAACCCTGCCCAGCTCTCAGGTTGCAATCCTTCACTGACCATCCTCGATGATCCATATTTGTGCTTTTCCCTCTGAAGTCATCCTCTGCCTGTACTCGCAAGGCCTCTGCTGTCACTCTATGAGCATTTTCTCAGGGACCCCCTGTGACAACCTGCCTAGGAACCCCTAAAAAGAAAAGACACAAAGCCTCCTATTCATTTGTGTCTCAATCCAGGAAACTTCTACTCAGCTTTAAATATATGCTGAAACAACTTTTCCAGTATTTGATTAATATATTTTAAGTTGTCACCGAAGAATGACATCTTTTCCTCTTCCTCTTTGAAAGGATTTTATCTGATCTTTTCAGTGTTCTTTCTGCCTAGAAACTTCCCTAGGAAGCTCTTCTGCTGAGAAACATATGTACACACAACTCAAAAACCATCTGCTTCTCTGTCACCTGAAAGACTTTGCAGAGAAAGCTAATGCATAATTTATCATAGACAATTTTTTTTTGTCATGTTTGGTAGTTGTAGCTTTTTTACCTTGGCTCTACAAAGGGGAAGATGCTTTTCCTGGACCAAAGAGCTTAAAATCCAGTCTTAGTACCACAGATAGCAATTTACATGCTTGGCTTAGGCAGCATCTGCTCCGTACCTGGCAGAGTCACATCCCTCTGTAGCTCCAGCAGTGCAAGCCCAAGCCTCTACATTTCATCTGCTTTTATGGGATGCAGTCTTCAGAAGCCTGGTCTGCCTGATACAAATAACCAGTGACATGAATGGGAATACAAATTACCTTAATAGCTATTTTCAAGGCTTCTGTAAGGCAGTTTAAATGCAGTGCATTGCTGTAGCACTGGGGCTCTCCAGAGCATGCAGCCAGGTGAGGAGGCAAGTCTCTGGGGTGAAGTGGCATCCTCTTGTGCATCACTGCCCTTGCAGTGACATCCTGTAAGCTATGTGGAGCAAATACTGTGGGTAAAGTGTACCTGGCAGACAAAAAACTGTTTGCAGACTGAAGGATGCAGAGGTTATTTAGGCTTGACAAGCCTTCCGTCTAAAGGGAGGGTCTCCAGACTTGGTTCTCATGCTGTTTCACTCATGGCAACACTGGGAATCGATGCTAGTTCTGGTGATAAGGTTCTTAAGACTTTAATCGATGTTAATTACCAAAGAATACAAGTGTCTTTAAAAATAGATATTCAGCTATCATGTTCTCTGAACAAGTGCAGTTGTCTTTCTCCTTCAGTACCAGATCAAGGATGTTAACTGTGACTCCTCAGTTTCAAAAGAGAAGACTTCAGTAGACATAAAAATAGTTTTATATTCCTTATTTAGGATTTGTTGAAAAGCAGCTGCTGAGGGTACCACCCACAGTGGGTGAATATGAGATATGGCTTTGACTGCAGAGTTCTGACTTGTGCTTTCACTATAAACCTGAAATACACCGAGTGAAACCCTCACCTGTTGTTTGTGCCATGTGCTGAACAGTAACTTAACACAATATCATGCTTTTAAATCGGAACTTGTTCCTTTGGGGACTGCTTGCAGCAGTGTCGGAATAGGTGTGAGGATGCCAGTGCATGCACGTTACCTAGCTTTGTGTAAAGTCTTCTTTTAGAAACTTGTTTCAGCCAATGGCTGCAGTGCCTTTGCCCTTTCACAGTGGTATTTCTGCTTTAATACTGCCTTACTATGTACCACGTGGAGCATTTTTATAAAATATGACTAAGCATAGATTGTACCATTATATATTTGAAAGTTATTCTGCCACCATCCTAAATATGAAAAAGCAAATGTTTCCCTCTTAAATTCTCTTTCTTCTTGTTATATCTTTGGAGCTTTCTAGCAAACTGTAGCATAGTAATTTGAGCTTCACCAGCCTATTTAATGTTGTTCTAAATCACTTTATCTCCTCCCACGTGGTCTTAAGCAAGTTTTTATATCATTGTCAAGGTTCTTGGCTGTCATGTGTGCTGTCAAATGTGCTAATAACCACCAAAAATATCACTCCTTATTACATTATTCTACTTACAGTTTTCATGACAGTACAAAAATTATACTCTTGAGCTCTTGCATGCATATCAAAATGCTCTGCTCCCTGTCTTTACTTTGTCATTTCTGTTATTCCTCCATTACATACAAATTCTCCTGTTCACGGTTCTGTCAGGAAGACTATTTCTGTTTTGGCTGTAGAACACACTGTGTCTTACTTGTTTTTTCATGAAACAGTTAACCAGCAGGTTTGAGGGGGTACTAGCAAAAAGGGGTTTCTTCTATTGATGTTTACATTATTTATTAATATATTGCTACATAAGACAGAGGCATTTTCTGATGGAGACATAGCAGAAAGTGAAAAAGAGGCATGAAACAGATCTTTACTTTGCAGCAAATGTAAAGGCTCAGACAGACCATCACCAAGGTATAGGGACACATCACTGCTGCTGGAAGCTGAGTGCTGTAAGGACTTCTCCTGCATTAACTGCTCTGTTAGCTCCCATTATCTTCTTATCTCTGCTCTGCGTGCGTACATTTTCTGGTGAGGACAGTATGTTGTTTTGAGGTTTTTTTCCACTGAGAAATGAGCTCTAAAAACTTAGTTTTGCCAAATACACATGAAAGGAACTGAAACACGCTGCTTTTCCTGATGCTGGCAGCAGTTCAGTGATCCCAGTGGTGGCCTCAGTGGTGGCAGGAATGGCCACAGGAGCTGCGGGAAGGGGAGAACAGAGAGCAGCAGGAGGCTGTGCCTGTCTCATGAACCACCACATCCTGCCTACTAGAGAACATTCAGCATTACAAGTGAGGGCACACAAAAATTTAAAGGACTTTACAGCTAAATTGGCTTATGTCTTTTGAAATGAAGTATGTTGCAGCACAGCACCAGTAAATCGCCTGTGAAGGCCAAGACAACACTTGTGCTGGTAGAAGGCAGCCACTGCTTGTCAGTGAGGTCCATTTTTGAAAAAGTTTTGGGCAGCACCTGTCTGCCTCAGCAGCAGTACATCACTGGCGTGTTTGGCCAGAAGCCTAGTGAGAAAAAGCAAAGGACAGAGGGAGAGATCCTCCACTGGCTTTGGGCTCTAAACACACACTCACATTCCAGAATCCATCCTGTGTAGCATTGCATCGTTCCTTTTGTATTTCCTTCTGCAGTCAGCAAGCATAAGATGGCACACAGCTGCTTTGGATTAATCTGATGCTTTAGCATCTTCATTTTGGCTACTTTAAAATGATGTTACCTTGGCATGGTTTCATTCAATGACTCTACTAAGTCCAGGCAAATACTGGTTTGGGTTTTTTTTATGTTCAGAAGCCAAACCAAAAAAGCAGGAAAATATGTCTTAAGTCAGAATTTTCTGAAGTTTTCTTTGGCAAAATGAAACCAAAAACTGTATTATGCCAAAACCTTGAATGAACCAAAATATTTCATTCCACCAAAATTGAGTGTTTGTGTTCTGATTCCTCTAGCCTTTTCTTTTTTTTTTTAATTGAATGACACTTTGAATTAATAAGTCACAAAATTTTAATTGCAAATGGGTGGAATGGAAATATTTGCCATCTTCAGAAATCTATGACTTAATCTTTCTTTCAGCCAAAGATTTAGCTGAATTCAACCTAAATTTACTCATTGTTTCAATATTTTATTTTTTCTTTGTGTTGAATGTTTACGGAAAAATATCCCCCAGAATATTTCTTCTTCCCATTGAATTGATTCTTGAAGTTTCTTCCTGCCCTGTCAGTGAGATATTCTCCTGCTTTTACAGAGTTTCTTTTGACTTCACTTTTTCATGATGAAGAACTTCTCAGTTTTGTTCCTTAATGATCTGAAAGTTCTTGTCATTTGGTGTGTGAAACTGTTAAGATTCTTCATCAGCTGTGCCTTGGCTCTCCCCTGCTTATTCTGTAATAGGGTTATAGGCTCACGAGGAGTAAGGTAAATTCTGCCTGTGCCTCTTTAGAGCAGATGTTGCTGTCAATACTTTCTTCCTAGACTTCCTTTGATTTTTCTTTTCATTTTTTTTTCCTGAAATGGGGACATTCAGTTAAAGCACAAGTGTGAAACTGTGCAAGGAGAGAGGAATCAAAGATTCATATTTAGCTTGGCACGTTGCATGCTCTTTAAACACCTCTTGCCTTGAGGATGCTTAGCTCTGCCAGGGAAGCCCACAGTCCTGCAGGCCAGAGTCCATCTCTGCCCAGAAATGTTCATGTCGCTGTTTGTTTCCTCCTTGGCCCAGAAGCCTGGTAATCTGGGCTTTTCCCAAAGTATATGTACTTGTGGCATAGGCCACTGTAGTGCGTCCAGTGCATTTGGAAGATGTCTGTTTTATGGTTTTATTGTGGAAATAAAGGTTCTCAGCAAGAATTTCCAGTGAACTTCTCTACAAAGCTGGAATCTGGGTTTATTTCCAAGCTCTGCATAACTGCTATTCTTCCATCCATTCACCTTTAATCTTCTGCATGTGATAAAATTTGTATTATTTTTGGAGGATGAATGTTGTTTCAAAGGCTCATAATTAGCCCCTTCCAACTTTGAAAAAGTCATCCTTTTGAAAGAGGTTTTCTAAGTCTGCTTTGTCTGCAAAAGTGAGTTTTAAATATTCCCATAAAACCTCTTCATTTCCTGTGCCATGTGCCTGAAAACATACTGTTTAGTTTGTTGGGGCAAGGGAATTTGAGGTTTGAAAATAATGCTGCATTTATATATAGAGTTAAATAGGCTTGAAAATAATCCTTTTAAGGATTTTTTTTACATGACCAAAAATAATCAAGATCTGATTGTTTGAAAACTATAGGATAGAATGTCAGTAAGACTTTAACAAGCAAACTAATCAACTGGTCCTCCTACTGCTTAGAACTGATGAAATAAAGAGATTCTTATTAATTCTGCTTGTAAATGCTTGGGAGCCATGCAAATTCTCGCTGGTGAGAGCCAGATGGGTCCCTCCATAGCGAGATTCTTTTATAGGCTCATTCCTCATTTCTGTGGCTAATGCTTTCCTCTTGATGAGGAGATCATCCCCACTGATTCTATTTCTGGTTGCACTGTTGCTCTCAGAGGCAACAGGAATACAAATCATGGCTGGCACGTCCTTCTGGTGGCTGTGCTGGGCACTTACATGAGACTGAGACTTGAGCCCTCCTGCAAACTGTTGTTGCTGCTGGGGATGAAACCTCACACTGGACTGAGGATCTCCACTTGTGCCTGGTGTCTGGGCCATTCCTGGAAGCTCAGTAGAAGAGAAAGGGGGCCAGGATGGGTTGTCCCATTGCCACCAAAATTGGGGGGAAAAAAAAAACCTCCCCAACAATATTTTCTAGAGAATCAAGGCATTACTTTATTCTGGCCAGGATGTTGTTCTAGCCAGGACGTGCAACAGAAATAATTTCATCCGCACATTGCACAGGTTGTGCAGAGAAAATCATACCATCTCAAATGACTCTTTACTAGATTTTTCACATACTTATACAGTCAAAACCCAGAGAAATTAATCTGTTCTATCTTCATTGGTCCCAAGTTAGGCAGTTCTTAGTATTTAGTTTCCTCTTTGGTTGTTGATCCCTTCGCCTGATGTTAATTAGGTTCTCATTCTTCCGTTCTCTTATCTGTCTTTTCCCAGACCTTGCCGGGGTGATGTTTAGAGTTGATGTTCGTTAATGGTCCTTATCTTTTGTGTATCTTCTCTGCTACTCCCAGTCTGTTGAGATGTTAAGCTCATCAGGCCTCCAGTGGTGAAACGGTCCTTTGAAAAGAAACTTCAATTCCTTTCCCCCTGGGCAAAGGTGAACAAAACCCCTGACTAAAATCACATAAAATTTTTTTAAATTTTGTATCATTTCCAACACCATGTGGCTGGCCTGGGGCAGCCTGCTGGACCTCTCTGAGCTTGGTTGCTGGGCTTTTTAGTTGGATGAAATCTTCCTCTGTAGCTTAACAAACTTAAAATTTGCCTTATCTCTAACACATTTTAGATATAGTTACATACTTTATGACTTTCCATGGTTGGGGTTTTTATGGCAATTTCCTTCCATCTGTGCTTATGTCTGTGAAAAATACATATTATGATATTGGCTTTTCGCAAATATTAAAATGGATGCTATATGTGTATAATGTTAAAGTAGCTTTGCTATAAAGATGTAGTTTTTTGTAAGAATAACTAATGCTTTTTTTTCTGTTAACTAGACTTAGACAGTAGTAAAATAGCTGATATAGTTATGCTTGTGGTAACGGAACTGCCTGCTCGGTTGGATAACATTCAATGAATGTATGGTGGTGTAATAAATAGGTACGCCCAATTTATAAATGAAAAGGTATAAAATTTATTAAATGTCTGAAAGATTCGAACACGCAATGCCACTATCGAAAAGGAGACAGAGCCAAGCCCGGGGTTGGCTCTGGGTGAACACGGATCTGACCTCTATCGCATCAGACCTCCCTGTGTTCACAAATCCCTGGCTTTCGAGGTCCACTTTTATACAGTTCTTGTGCATAAAGTCTGGGACTGAGTATTCTTTCACTGTTCAGCATATTCATGAAATAGAAGCTTTCATGGAGTCGGGCTGGACAAAGCATATCCTGCTTGAGGTTAATTTCTCATCAGAGCAGTGGGATATCTGATGAGTCGTTATGGCCCATATCTGGATGCTTAATCTTGATGGTTTGCACCTGGCCTGGGTGGAGGTTCTCGGAGATGGGCCATTTGTCCTGCCGGGAAAACCTTCTATGGAGTATGTAGATGACGCTGATCTGATCAGGATGCTTTTCCTGTCGACATTCCGTTCTTGGAATGTGGTTTTTTTGAATGTGAAACTTGGGCTAGGGTGAGGTCTGGGTCCTATTTAGGACTAGTACAGGCTTGTCCCTATGTTAACTTTATAACACAATGTACAAACTTATACATTTGAGCACGAGTTCTGTGTTCTATATATATCAGTGGGCACCCCTGCTACGGACATGCCAGCTATCAGCAATCGCCATCTGCAGAAACCACAGACCAGAGCCCAAGCTGGAGGTGATAACATGTCCAGCATAAATGTGTCAGCGTGCCTCCGGCAGAGCTCAGCCTCATCCCTCAGGATGGGTTGGCAGATTCACCTCTTGTAGATACTTTTACTGAACAACCTGTTGCAGGTGTCTCAGACATCTTTACAACCCAATTTCCCAAAGATTTTTTGAACTTTTGATTCAAAACCATTGTGATAATGTTGCAAGAGGGCAAGAAAGAATGAGGCAGGCAACGAGTTGCCCCAGGAACCTTAGGTCATCAAAACTCTCTTACTTCCTTGTTTTCTTTAAAAAAATTTATTATTTACACTCGGCTACTTCTGATTTGACAGACGGGGATTCCCAGAGTCAAAGAGAGCTCAGCATGAGAGATTGTAACTCAGTCTTTGCTTGGGCTTGGGAAAACGCATGGAGAGAAAGCCGGCATCTCTGAGAGTCAGCTGCCTTTGCTTTGCCCTTCCAACAGCACCAAACACATCCGGGGCTGAGCGTGGGCCTGTGTCTGTGTGTGCTGACCTGCTACAAGGCCCAGCGAAGCTGCAGACCTCTCTGCTTGCTTTCTGCAGCCAAGCTGCTTTCAGTGGTTGGGGGAGTAAAATCTCTCTATATGCAGCACAGTTAAGCTGCAAAGGAGGAGCCTTTCTGAAAGGAGAGAAGGCAGATTTTGGGTTACTGCCATCCCTTCAAAGGGAGGGATTTCAAGCCTGTGTGTGCCTGTGGGCCCCCAATGGGTTAGAGTGCTCCAAAAGGTGCACCAGAGCTGCAGTGTGAGCTCTCCCAGCCTGGGCAATTGGCCTTAGGCAGAAACCCCACCGAGAAGCAGAGATTGTGGGAATCAGGTCAGCCTGATGAGCAGCAAAGTCTGTCCAGGGATACAAACAGCCATATGGGACAGGCTGGCTGAGCCCCCTGGCTATGCAGAACTCACTGCATATCAGCCGTGGAGAGCCCTGCCCTGGACTTCAACCAGAACTGGATGTCAACCAGAACAAACCCATAGTTGGAAAGTGACAGATCCTGAGCTGGAGAGCTCAGGAGCAGCAATGTAAGGAGGGAGGCAGGAGTGTGATTAAAAGTCTGCAGGAGGCAGGGAAAGTGCCAGCTGGATGCTGGGGGGCTTTCATGGGAACGACAGTGGGTTCTCCTCTTTACAACCAGGGATGCTGAGATGAATTGTGCATCTCTTTCGATTAGAAGGATAAAAACAGTGCCCTGACCGAGGTTTGACATGAATTACTGAGGATTACATGAAATTTAAAAATGCTTTGGGCAGTGGGCAATTTTGGAAACTGACATTTTGACAAGGAGTGCATGCAGATTAGAGCTGAAATCAGGTGGAACCATGGCATGGGCTTTCACTGGTCAGTAAATTTTGGCCCCTGAGGTGACAGAGACCCACTGCAGAGTAAGGGGTCCCAGCTGAGTTTATGGCAGAGGTTTTGTGTTGCCTGGGGTATGTGGTTCTCCTACTACACATTTCAGAATCCCCTCCCTTTGAGGGTAAGATTGCCAGTAATACACGTTGGATGTAGCAGACTGTTGTTAGACAAATTGCTCTGGGATTTTACGGTGACGTGAGACTTTTCTCAAACATAAATTGGGACTAATTTTCTCTGGTGAGGAATGGGGTCAGCCTCAACAGATGTTTAAGACTTGACACCTATTTGGGAAATGCATCCTTTGATTTTTGGCTGCTAGGGGTATGTAAGCTACCTATAGTGGAGAGTGTAATGATAAATGCTGCAACAGGGAAAGAATATTGCAGCCCAAATGAAAACATAGTAGCAACTGAGAGCTAGAGATGCCTAGTGAGTGACTTTTTTTTACCAAGAAGTTAACATTTGCTGTTTTGAATAGACAAAAATAGCCATACTTTCCCAGACAGGACAGAACCTCACTAAAGATGCTGATAAACTAGGGGAGATTTTATATTATTCTGTAGAGCAGGAAATACTACATGAGAAGCATAAGAAGACAAGTGTTGGCCAGCCTCTCCCATGGTGGTGCTGGGACACCTGTAGGTCCAATCTCTGTGCTGCCCCAGGAGCGTGGCTTGGCATATCCTATCTAACCATGAGTGTGCATACATGGTCAGCAGGATGCGTTTGGGTTGTCCCTTCTGCTTGTTTTAAACAAAAGTCTGCACAATAACAAATTGCTTCCAGAGGTGGAGCATCTTGAGAGCTATATGGTAATGGTAATATGCAGGTGTGTGTGAATTCGCACAATTTGCTTCTTGACCATCCAGGGTAAAGCTTATTAACAGCTCTAGACAGGGAGCTGTTTCTGCTCCCCATTCAGTGTATCTGTTCATGTCTGCCTTACCCCGTCAGTGACTATTTGCTTCTGTTGCCCACAAGAAGGAGACCTCGGATGGGGTTATACAACCAGATATTTATTACTGCAAGTCATGTGACAGACCTTCTGTTTAGTTTTCTCTTGCCACATTTCTTCAGCTCCATTCACGTGCAAGCAGGCAGCGTGGCTGCAAACAGTGGGGTTGCCATCCCCAGTGCCTTCTGTAAACCACTGCCTCTGTCCCTGCACCATACAGTACCACACTGGCTGCCACTTCCTCAGCTGTCTCACTTCACCAGGCCTGATAATGCTTTTCTTCCACCCCAAGGCAGACTGGGAGCACAGCGGACCACCAGTGTTCCAGGCACGGATCCTTGGCTGTGGCTGTTGGCACTGGTGTGCCTGGCCAGGGTTTCCCTCTTATCCTGCCTGCATTGCTTAGGGATACAGGAAGTTTTGAGGGCCAGGATGATCTTCTTCTCTGGCAGTACAGCACCTACTGAGTTGGTCCACTGCTGAGAACTGTCACGAAGAACGTCAGAAACAACCAGGGATACAGACACAGCATTAAAAGGAAAAGCATCCTATCCTGGCCATCTGAACCTTCTCTGGTAGCTCTCAGGCACCACTTGGTGTAAGGGAAGGCTACTCCATGACAGAGTGCCAGTGGGACAGATCCCAGTTTTGTCTCCTCCCCCTTTTTTTACTGTCAGAACAATTCACTGAATTAGCTCAAACTCAGGGTGTTTTTCTCAGGCATTTTACAGGGAATTAGTAATACTCACAGGCTATATTCCTAGAGAAAGACCATACAATTATCTACAAATTCTTGGCCTAAGATCATGCTTGTAAAAAAATCACAGATGAAGAACTGAATCTCCTTAAAAAAGTGCTACCAGGGTGTTGCAATGATAATTATTGTGATCATGAGGGAAGCTGTTACCTACAAATGGAGCTGTCTGGAAAGACTGGGGAAGAGGTTAATCGAGTCACCCTGGTCTAATTGTATAAAGCACAAAGTGATATAATTAAATACAGAGTCTCCACAAGCACCAATGCTGTGTTGTGTAAGTTTTGTCGCCTCTAGAAATACGTGATAGAAGTTTGTTAATGTCACATAGGAAACTGTATAGTGAAACTTACACCAGAAATCATTAGATTATGGACTTCAATGGCAGATGTGCAGAAGAAAACAAAATATCTAGTCCAGTCTGGTTTTGAAATAAGTTTATTTGGGGTCCATAATTCTTTGGTTTCAAGGGTATCTAATGTAATCAAAATAATGAATATGTGCATCTCCCTGGTTTCATGAGCATCTTAGGTGATCAAAATAGTGAATATGGCTTCCTGGGCTCACCTGTCTGTCTAGCTGTTGGCAAACTTTTGTGTGTATCAGGCTTCGGCTGTTGGGATTTCTGTAATTATTTGCTTTTTCACAATAAGTTGAAGTTAATTAATTCAAATTTTCTTTAACTCTTTTGTGCTGTAATAGATCAAGTCATGTTGAAACAAAATGAACTTTTGAGAACAGCTGTCACAGTCTGTTTGGGTATTTCTGATCTACAGGACAACGTACCCTGTAAATTAAGTTTTATTTTATGCCTTCGTTGAGAAAGAAAGGAAGAAACACAACAAGCAAGGGCTCAATTGTCTTTGCACAGACTAGTCTGCCACGAGTTCACTAATTCATCACATAAATTATGAAGTTTCTAATTCATAACTTGCAATTGACAACTTGTAACTCAACTCTTGCACCAATGTGCAGAATAGTTACCTAACTGGTGGGGAGATGCTCATCCTTCCTCCTCTGTCACAGCACAAGTATCCCTGGTATCACACTAGGAAGCACAACAGCCCCAGTGTAACTGCTGTTCTATCAGCTTCCAAAGCTTTTTGCTTAAACTGACATTTTCATACCTTCCAGCATGGAAGTTTTGTCTGTGCCATTTCCATGACTGAGCAGATTCTGATGAAACTACCAGACAATCACCATACAAAGACAGACAGCAGCTGCAGGAGACAGCAATCTGCAGGTGATGATGGCTGTGTAATGGCCCTTTATCTCCTCCTGTCCCACCTATTTGATATTCTTCCTTCGAACTAAAGGCACAGCTCCCAATATACATCAGGCATGAGGTGTGTTAGCCAAAAAACCTGACCTAGTCGATCTCTCCAAATACCTGAAAGGAAATTGTAGTCATTTGGGGGTTGGCCTTTTCTCCCAGGCAGCAAGTGAAAAGAGGAAAAGGCCTTAAGTTGCACCAGGGGAGGTTTAGATTGGATATTGGAAAAAAATTCTTCACCAAAAGGGTTGACAAGCACTGGAAAGGCTGCCCAGGAAAGTAGAGAGTAACCATCCTTTGAGGCCTTTAAAAGCTGTGTAGACCTGGCACTTAGGAATATGGTTTAGTGGTGGACTTGGCAATGTTAGGTTAAGGGTTGGACTTGATGATCTTAGAGGTCTTTTTAACATAACTGATTCTAAGTGTCTATTAAGCTTTGCCAGGAACTGTCAGGTTGGTGAGTTCCCAAACTCTGAAAAAACCATCAGCTGGGCTTCATATGGTTTTGGAATCAAAGAGGATAATTCCCTCTCTTGCAGACAGACCACAGTTCTGTCAAGGACAGTGACAGCCACCATTTTGCAATACCTGGTCAGACAAAAGTCCATTTTGAAGTCATTTTTACTATAGCCACAACCAGGATTGGAAAAAACCAGCTCTATTTTTTTCACTTCAAATCTGAATATCAGGAGCGGTTTTGGGGATTTGTATGCATTTATTATACACAGAAGCCAGCTGATGGCTGTGATGTGTTGATTTACTGCTCTAAAGCTGTTCCTGTATTATTTTATCACATTACAGATAAACTGCTGCTAAATTTGTGTAGACTTACTATTTGATCAGCTGTCACCTAGTGTTTACACTTTGTTGACCATTTCATAAGATTGGACTTTCTCCTGAATGTACTGCCACAGGCCTCTCACTGCTTAGTTCTAAAAGATTGCGTCCTAATGACCTTGAGGAAGGACACCACAAAGATCACAAAAAGATCACAAAATCATCAAATTATTTACGTTGGAAAAGACCTTTAAGATTATCAAGTCCAACCATAAACTTAACGCTGCCAAATCCACCACTAAACTTTGCTACCATGCTCTTAAAGGACATGATGATGAACTCCATGGGAGTGTTTGCACTGTGTAGCTTCAGCCTTCTTCAACTGCCAGTGGTGAGGGCACAAGAAGCACTTTACCCTTCAGTATTTTGCCACACAGTTTTCTGCCACTCTTTTCCACCCTCTGCGCCAGCATAGTTATTTGTGCAATGAACCAGATGAGGGACTCGATTGGGCTGGAAAACGTTTAAGGACTGTTGAACCTAATGGATAACTGTTGCTTCAGACTGTTAGACTAATTTTACAGCTGTTCTGTGTAATGTCTTTGGCCATGGTTATCATTCTCACTGGCGTTCCCTTGCATTACTGAAGCGAAGCAAAGGAAACAAGCTAGTCCTTTGTTATTTACTTTTCTGTTATTTTCTATTTGCTTATGGTGGCATGGACCTGTTTTACAATAAAGGATTAACTTTACGATACAGAAAGTAACCTAATTCTCTGTGAATGTTGATTGTGACCAAGCATGGTATTTGTAGCTAGCCACGCAGTGAAGCAGTTTATTTTGCTTGGCAATAACCAGGTTGCTGCCTGATGTCTGATTGCAGCCTGTTCTGCAGTAATTTAATGGAGCCCAAACTAAAAGCTCACCTGTAAGGAGGGCAGAGTATGGTATACAGGAAAATACAACTACAGTACGTACTACTTATTCACATGTAAGCAGAGTTTTCAGCCCTGATGGCATAAGGCTGTAACCCAGGCTTTTATTCGTAGTGCTGTGTGGAAATGAAATAGTTTGAATCTCTTTTCAATGCCTACCTCTGTCACAATGATCCCGTATGGATCGATTCTTGTTAACAGTGGTTTGAAAATTAAAATGCTAATTATTCTGATGTCACAAGTTTCTCAGAACACATAAGAAATTCTCACTATGTGAATGATACTTGTTAACACCTTCTAGTGCTACAGTTACCTGCAAAATATTTTAGTGCTCAACCACAAATCATGAACGGGTGACTACCACAATCTTGCAAATCATTGAAAGGCGTGTACTATAGTTACATGCAACAGGAGTGTGCAAAGTCATTAACAGGCAAGAGAGCAGTGACTGTTGTAAAGACTGTGCAGGCTTTGGTATTTAAAATCCCCTCCCCAACCAATGAAGTTTAGCTGGTGCCTCAGTGGATTGATGACCGAAAACTTTGCGGGCATCTGGGAGTGGAGATGGATGTCATCTTTCTGCAGAAGCAGAGGCAACCGAGACAGCTTATCAGGGATTACAGAGAACCAAATGAAGGGCTAGGGAGTGATGCTGGATGGGTGAGATCATATTTTGAAATCTGCATAGCATTCCTTGTGCAGTGCTCAGATGCTGGCTTGCAGCTATGTCCCTGCTCAAGAGCCAGAGACATACGCCCGTGCCCACCCAAAACCCTTCACCATGTGCTGCTTCTTCTCCATCATCTGACCTGGGGCTCAAATCAAACCCAATTTCTGCAAGGAAATCACACTTGTGAGCACGTGCTACTGCTTAGCCAGCGCAGCCGATTTGCACATGGAGGCTTCACTTGGTGGGAGGGGAACCATGGAGAGACATCCAGCATCTAGAACTGTTCTGCAAATCTTAACTAATGGAGCAACCCTTGACAAGAGGCAGCATAAGAAGGAAAAGTAATTTTATTTTGTACAAACCAGGTATCACTCAGGCACAGGCATTCTTCTTGTAGTTTTACTCATTCTTTCCTATAGGGAAGCTTGAAGGTGTGTCCGCATGTGGTCTGTCCAAAAATATTTGTGGTTACAAAGAGTTTGGGAAGCTCACTATTCAGTTCTCATAGTGTCTTCTGGGTTGTTCTTATTAATGGCAGCCATGTGGTTGGCTTGTGAATGTGTCTTTTACACCTTTCAGAAGTTACTGTGAATCGTTTGTCTCTCCTTTTGTCCCACCTCTGTGAGTCATTAGGTAAAACTGCCGATTAAATCACTGCTCTTTTGTCTCTTTCTGGGTGTAGGCTGTTGTATTTAGGTTGCCCTTTGTTTTTCTCAACGTGGGTGCTTCTATAAATAGAAACTGCAGATAGTTGTGCCGGAGACTTAATGATCTACTAATTTAGGTGCCATTAACGCATGCTTTTCTTTCATCCCTTTTTCTTCCACTTCTTCCTGTTCTCCCACATCCACACATTTCTACTTTCGCTCTATCCATACCAAGTCTGACATTTCTACTACAGCTCATCACAGAGTTTTGTGCAGTGCTTTTGCTAAACTTGGGATCTAATGGGTCTGAGAAGGCAGAGGATTGAGGAATGTGCTTGATGTTATTTTCTATTGGAAAAATTTCCTGCTGGTCATGGCAGCAACTCAGGCTCGTTTCAGCTTCACAGGGAGCAATGCAAAGATCAACTTCTAAAATTAAAGGTAGCGCACGTGAATGTGCAGGATCATGATAAAAGAAGCTCAGGACACCTGTGTTCTGACTCTGGTTACACACTTGTCTTCTCTCCTTTAAATAGGAGATTTAGAAAGGTGGTTGTTCACTTTCTCACCCTGCTGCCCAAGGAAATGCCTGCTCAGAGCTCAGGCTGCAGATGGCCCAGTGGGATAGACTTGCCCCCAAACAATCAAAGGCAGAGATTCACTGGCTTGCCAAATGACATGGTATTCCTGAAGAGGAAGGAGTTCCAGCTTCACACAGGAATGGAAAAAGGAAGTGGTGAATGGTCATTTCTTCTAGAGGAGACACACATAGGAATCCACCCCAGAGGAATGTGGGCTTTCCTGAAAAAAACCAAAAAAATCAGTCCTTTGTTATCTCACACTATACTAAAACATAAAATTAAGAAAAATGACCTATCCTTACAAGGAGGTTAGAGATAATATGTTTGTGAAGCACTAGGTAGTATAGCAATAAATTACATGGGCAGTCCTATGAGGATGTCACTAATTGTGTATTCAGGCCAGAGTTTGAATAGGGGATAGTAAACGAGGCATGAGGCCATGCACTTAGCAGGGAGGATGAAACAAGCTAATGAGTCTTTGCTCATTAAATGTATGCCATCCATGTGCACAGAACGGCTAAAGGTGCTATGTAAAAAGGTACATGTTATCCTGTGATTAAAGATTTTACAGCACATATAAGGGCTACAAATTTAATTTGTCTGGGAAACTTTAAATCAGGCATTTCCTATCCTTGGAAACACAACTTTGCAACCCTTACACTTTTTTAATAGAGGCTTTTTATGGAATCCAGTGAAAATTGTTTAAATATTGTGTTTCCCCTGCTTATTCTGCCACTGTTGGCACTGAGCTCCTTCTGCCATGCTGCCTTCGCCATCTGGACCAGACTAAATGGCTTTCTGAATTGCCTTAAATCCCATCATCAAATCCTGCCTTCTGGGCCAATAATTCCTGTCCATCTTTCTCATAAGAGAACTCAGTCCCATTTCTTGACCAAGCTTGGCTCCATCAGACTTAGATCTCTGTCAAGTCTTGCTTTTTTTTCTCTATTTTGTTTTTATACCACAAAGACATGAATCTATAAGATATCAATACATCTGCCTACATTTATTATGGTTAAATGAGACCATCAGTGATATAGTATTCTGAAGTTTTCCACGTCAGATTAATTAGTTCAGAGAAGTGTTTAATTCAGTCTAAAGTAGGTTTTAATGAAATAGCAGCAAACTGACTGACTATGTATGGAAACTCAGACTGGCTGTTCTCTTTCTAAAGAAATTGTAATTCCAGTACCCTGTTGAAGATAAAGGTAAATGAAAAGCAGAGAATCAGATTGCATCCAGAATTGGATATCATCCAGTATGTTTCAGTTTGGTATTGTAGATATATTATAAAAACAGGCAACAGGAAATAAATATCCAACAGTAAAATAGATATTAATCAAGTGTAATACTCATACCTAACTTTCCTCCATGCTCAGCCTATACCATTTCTTTATGTTTAGGTGGAGCTTGAGTGACTCTAGTCGTATATACCTTTGTCACTGATTGGAGTAAAATTCTCTCACTTTGCTTTTAAACAAAGTCAAAAAAATATAGAGCACATGCCCAGTGAGAGGTGGTTGTACCTTCGGGACGGAGCTGTGTGTCATAAACGAAACAGCCAATTTAATAATTAAAGAGAATTTATTAAATTATCAAAGCATAAATTTTGAAAAAGCCACAAGCAAAGCAGTGCCGAGCCAGGTGATTGACACTGGGTGAACTGGATTCGGGCTATGTCCGCTCCGAACCCCTCTAGTTCACAAATGCTGGGGGTACCTTTTTATATATTTTTGGGCTCTGTTAATCTTATCTTTTAGCTTACTGCTTCGTCTGAAAGTTCCTGGAACAAGTAGATGACTATCTTTTCTTTATGATTTTGAATAAGCTCCTTTGGCGACGAATATTATCTTACCATATATGCATATTGAATGCATATTGCTGGAGTCTTTGCCAGACGAAAAATCCCTTGAAGTACACTCTTTTGGAGACAGCTTCATGTCTTTGGTATTTGTATTTTTCTCTTGGCTTTGGCAAAAATGCTATAGTCTTAATTTTTAGCACGAATTACTTTGCAACACATATTACATGTGTGTTAATATTACAATTATATATCATGAACCAAGATCATCCAAGGAGACCGATTTCACCATCGAGTTCCCCTCCCTGCAACGATTTCAACAGCGCCTGGCCAGTTTCTCCCCACTGCCCCACCCTCCATTCCATCCCCCTTGGCAGGTGCTTACAGTTGCAGATCGTGTGTATGGGGAATCGCTGCGGAATAGGTCTCTGAGCACCAACTGTATTTTACCCTTTAGTTTCTGTACTGTTATAACCTTTGTTAGGATGTGAATATAACTCTTCAGTTCCCTGCAATCATACTCCCAGTCATCTGTCCATGGGGTCCCCAGTCATCTTGCCACACCTGTGGCACAATGATCTCTCTGATCAGCACTTTAAATAATGGCTTTCTAATATAGGCTAGAAATAACAAGTAGTGCAGGGGATGTTATGACATGGGCATCCGCAGAAAATGGAGATGGCATTTGGTGTCCTTTGACCTTTTGTTTCTAATATGTTTTTACTCTAATTGTTCTAATGTTTTGTTCCTTTACATCATTTATCCACCATTACTGTGTAAGAAGTATTAGGTTATTTTGTTTTCCACGAAACTTAAAATATCAAGCATTTTGGTTCTTCTCATCACTCTGAATTTATCAAACTGCCACCAACGTGATCTCTCTCTGCTTCAGATAAGGCTGGTAAAGTAACACTACTACCTCCACCCTCCTGAGCCTCCGTGGCTTGGCAGAGATAACAGATCAAATGGTCACATCCTGCAATTTTTCCTGGGACCACAGAACCAGTGATTCTCCAGACACTAAAAACTCTCCTAAATATGAGATTCTCAGCCTGAAAAAAGACATTCATTCATGTACCATGCAAATTCAAAATTCATTTGTATGGTATTCACTGTGTTCTGTGTTCTTTTAAAAGGAAAATAACATTAAGACAACATACAGATGAAATCGAAAGAAAAGAAACCAACCCTTCCCTCCTGACAAGCTAATTTTCAGTGCTTTAAGAATTACAGAGTGAAGTAAAATTATTTTATTGCATTCTTTCATCATTATGCCACAGTACTAATTATGCTCCTGGTGTTCTAAAGTTTATAATGCTATTTCCTGTCACTGAGTTCCCATTTCTTTATTAAATTAATTCTTTAAACACATGCTTTATTCTGGTAGTGAGGCCCTGGTAGCAGATTATCATCTTACGATGACACCAGTGGGTAAGTTTTCATCCACTGCAAAGATAGAAATGATGGAACAATGGCTGTATAGAATAGAAACCGTAGAAAAATGATTAATATTTTTCAGAATAATCAGCATATGCTGCCACAGAATGAATATGAAATCATCACATTTTAATATGGAAAACTGATGAAGTCTAGAGCATAAGTAATAAAAGTTATGCAAACATATCTTTGCATGCATATAAGAGACTGGAGTATGGAAGGCACTATGCATCCTAAAGGATACTTGCTTTGCTGCAGTCACTGCTTTGCATAGACTTCAGTAAGAGTGACCTTTCAAATTCAGTCACTATTCCCAGCTGACTTCAGAAAGATCTGAGGAATTTCAATCAAGAAATGAGCAAATCTCTGATAAAGATGGACCCACTGCCACAGCTCTGATAAACTCAGGGCTTAACATGGAACAAAGGGTCATTGCTGTCTGGTCTGGGAAGTGTTAGCAAACTGCTTGCGAGCACAGGCAAGCTTAATAATGACAACCAGCTTCAAGGTGCCTCCCAATCACTGCAAGAAGGAGATGCATGAAATATGACTCTGTTCTTGTTAAGAGTATAATAAAGTTATGGACAGAGAGAATATACAACTGAAGGATTAACCTCCGAGGAGAAACAGTCCCTCAAGGGAACCATGCTTGTGCTACTAAAGGGAGTGCCTTATGACAATTTAGTCTAACGGCCAACTGCAATAAGACTTCAAAAACATTTTCATGTAGTCCTTAAAGCAATGTTGTACCTTTTCCCAGGGCTTCTAGAGGCCTTTTGGCAGCTGGGGATTTCTGCACAGAAGCCACCCCTGTGGCACCCCTAGGACTGGAGCTGCCAAAGGTGATGGCAAAGGGTTTGGCGCTGCTGGCTATAATGCGTCTGGGGATGGGCTAGGGAGAAGTCTTTGGCCAGGGAGGAGTGATGAGTTACTGCAGCTCCTTTGCTCTATTTGAACAGAGAGGCAAGTTAGGGACCAGGGCTGGAGTTTAACAAATGCTGACCTCATAGGAAATTCCAGCATTAAGACTAAGGCTCTGCTATTAAGGAACATATTTAATATTTAGCCTAAATGAGGTCTCCAAACACAGGATGCCTGTCATCAGTGCACTCGCCTGGCAAAATTTAGTGGCACGGGTTCCAATCATACTTTCAGCAGTTGTCACAGGTTTGTTTGCAGACACTGTCAGACATCACTTTCCATATCCATCATCTATTTCCATATCCGTATTTTTCTCTCCATCCATGGATTACAGGTGCAACTCCCGATAAAGCCATTGGAAATCACACCCAAATATTTCAGAACAGAAACTAAGCCTGATCATTTGAAGCCAATGTAGCATTTTCCCAAGGTCTTTCAGCTATAATCAGGAAGTTGTTTATGGTTTTGATAAGTTGATGGTAGACAGTTCTATTTTTAAGGAAAAAACTATTTTTGGGGGGGTTTTTTCCTCTCAGTAATTAGAAAATTTCTGGTATTGACTGAAACAGTACATAAGTGAGGCAGATCATGGCAAGATTTTGTTTGAAGAGCTTTGTCACTGTCTTTCCTGTCCTATTACTCTACTTAAGTGTTCAACCTCTTCTGTGTGAAGACCACTAGGTTAGACAAATCATTGTAGTGATTTTGTCATACAGGCAAATGCTTAAGGCAAATTTAGATAATCAGAATAATTTCCCATTTTTCCTACATTTAAAGATATTTTGTATCTTATTTTCTGTCCTGTTGCTAATTATCTTAAAAGGGGCTTTGTAACAGAAAAGGATTTTTGTCACTGAACCAGTCATTTTTCTGGCACACTGCACTGCTAGTAATGTGATTGCTTAAATAAAAATTGCTGCAGCTTTAACATCATAATATAATCACTCATTTCTTTGCCTTTCATTCTAATAATGTAAGACATAATGAACTCTTGGTAGATATAGTAATATCCCATAAGTATTTCTATAGGATTTATGTTGTCATTTAATATTATTTCAAAGGACAAAACATAATTCTTGCCATTTTGCTCAGCTACTCATTTTGTGGTTTTTTTGTTCTCCCACTATCACTGAAAAGAAATGATCAAATTAACCATTTTAACAAGCATTTGCTAGTTGTGCCTACATACCATTCATTTAAATGACTTGTGAAATCAATCAAATAATGGGGCCTAGTCTTCTTTCCCTGAATAATGACTTCAAGGAAGATCCACCTCCCTCTCCGGGAAAGAATGGATAGCTGGGAATGCTCAGGGGAATAAAAGGATTTGAAGCACCGCACATAAAAGGCTGAATAGAGGAGTCTTTGAAAATAAATGCAGGCTTCAACAAAGGATGAGAAAGAAAAGGGTACAGAGGGAGCAGCTTGGTGTAGATATGGACAGTGCATACAGAAGAGGCTGCTGAGGAGATGCATAATACCCCAATCGAATGAGCTGGAGGTGCTGGGCTATAGGCTGAGGAAAATGCATTTCGATGAGGGGCACAGGCTGTGGCTGATGGGGTAATGAAGAGACTTCAAAGGGAAGTCAGTCTGGAAAATTAAACTAATTATCTCAAAAGTAAGTGTTTGCATTTCCACTAGTATCCAATGAGCCGTTCTTCACAGTCAAAAAATTATGAAGGTGAGAAAAAGAGATGAGGTCCATTTAATATTTTAAAAATTACAAAACCTTTTTTCCTATATTTTTCCTATATCCCGTATTAGGATTAATTGAAAATAAAAGGCACCAAATTTGTCATCAATCCAGAGTGGTGAAAAGAATCATAACATTACCTCACAGTTACACAACTTCTGTCCAGGCTTTTTGCATTTGTAGCAAAGTCTCTCTGGAAGATTCTCTTAGAGCAGGACTGAAGTAGCTGTAGCATTTTTAGTGAATGTTTACATGCACTTCTCCAGAAAACAAGCAAACATTGAAATGATTAAAGAAGATGGTGAGTAATCTTCCTAGATTAGCATCCTTAGAGTTCAAAATACAAAAAAAAATTAAGCTATTTTCTCAGTTTTTTGTTGTTTCATTTTTTTTTTGGTGGGTTAAACATGTNCGCCTCAAAAAAAAAAAAAAAAAAAAAAAAAAAAAAAAAAAAATTTAAGCTATTTTCTCAGTTTTTTGTTGTTTAAGTTGTTGGTGGGTTAAACATGTAATTAAAAAGGAATGCACACATGGTTAACATTTTTAATTGTGTCAGAGCTAAGAACTTTGTGGAGAAATGCTGGATCATCATCACTGCCTGACAAAATTCCAATAATGTATACTCAGTCACCCCCAATTATTGAAGTAACAGTTGAGTCACGAGACTTACTCATGGATATTTGGCATTACTCTCCACTGAGATTACCTATTGGACCAGACCATTCATGGGTCTGACCAAGTATTGCAATGACAGTGTTTTTCTAGGAGTGTTTGCAATGCTTTGTGAAGATCATGTTTGAGCACTTCAATAACGTTGGTCTGGAAGAGCATAAAAATGCCACTGTTGTTCCATAATACTTCGCTGAGGCTCAAATGCTGCAGTGCTTTCTGAATATAGGAAACAAATTTTAAAACAAACGTAACGCTTGAGACTATGCTGACTGTGTCAGATAGACAGGATAACCAGCGGTGAGTGCAGGACTTTGGGATGCTGAAGGGCATCATCAAGACCCTCTTCTGTGAGTTGGTGCCATACTTTCACCATGCTCACATGAGATTTCAGAACCCAGAGCCATGCCCAAGTAAATGACTGCCATCCTTTAGTCTTGCAGCCTCTGACCATTATTCCTTGGTCTCTAATTCCTTTGAGGTGAGCAGGTACACCACAGGTAAAGGGGGTATGGAGATTTTGTCCTCAGTAGTGCTGTGGGTGACATCTGAGAAGCTCTTCAAGACTTTGGTCTCCAAGACTTCTGAGAGAGAAACTTTGACAAGATTCTTATCTTATTCTTCTACTTCCAGCCTACTGCAGCTACAGCTACATGCGTAAGGCTTTGCTCAACGTCTGAGACTGCCACTGGGTTATTGTGTCCCTTGAAAAACTCCTCTTTCTATCATGGTACGCGTTTGTGGGAAATGTAATTTCTTTGGGGCCGCAGACTGCAATTACCTGTGTGTTTTGGCAGGTGTAAGAGGGTGCTTCCAGTGTGGTAGAGGAGGTAGAAGTGTGGGGAAAAGATGATACAAAATAGATGGGTTCAGCAGCAAAAGGCAGGCAAAATGAGAAAGGAAGGGTTTCAGATCTAAAATTCGGATAACTGAGGGTAAAGCAGGAGGGATAGACACTGCTAAATTGATTGAGGATGGGCAGTTGGCAGCAAACAGGAAGATATGTGCAGTACCTGACTCTGCAACCTCCTTCAGGATTTGAGGCCACTCTTCAGGGTCTGACAGCTTTGGGGAATGCATGTGCCTTAACTACATACTGGAGGCTCTTGTCACGAAAAGTCTACATGAGGATTTAGGACGAATTACTCTACTGAGTGTTGGAATGCTGTAGAGTTCTGGTCTTGTGCAACAGGGATCTGCTTTGTGCACACCAACATGGCTTAGAGAAACCAGGTAATATGTGACAAATGGGTACAGTCTGGGTATTTGCTTCAAAATTACCCTATTGCTATGAACCAAATTACTGAAGTTAACAGAATGACTGTGCCTTATAAGTGCATGGATATGTCTCCTCATGACTGTGATCAAGAATTTTTTTTTTTTCCTTAAGGGTTCTATTGAAAGACGTATGATTAAAAAGAAATAATACGATTACTGCTTATTGTTTCTGGCTTTCTGCAAAATAGAGAAAACTAAAAAGAACATTTTGTTAACAGGACAGTTTTGCAATAATACAAAGAACTGCTTTCATACTTTGCTTTTCTGCCATGTTGTAAATATTTCAACCCCCAAATAAGTTTGCGTAGTAGCTGACAAATGTATTGATTTTGTAAGTATAAATCTTTGAGCAATGTCATATGCTTTTTTTTTTTAAGACCAAATGAATTGAAAGATCTACAGCCCTGAGAAAGGAAGGAAATAGTAACCATCTGTGAAACTTGATTTCTGTATTTGTACCATAATAGTGAATTATTTGCATGTCCTAAAGGTTAACTGTCGTTGATTTCCTAAACCCTAAAGAACAGAATCTAAGCCTTCAACTTTGCAGTGTCTGAAGCTCTGCAGAACTGATATTGATAGGCTCTACCATCTTGAAAATAAGACCTTTTGTAGCTTTCATGTGAATAATTTTCTTTAATGTTCTAGTTTTGTTAAGTTTAGCTTGTGGTTGGGTATCTCAAACCATGGCCAGATGAGCAGTGATGGCTCGAAACAGACTTTCCTGCCTTGCCCTGCACCTGTGTCCTGTCCACCAGCTGTGATCTGGAAGCTGGGGGAGCTGGTTGAGATGAGGGTCAAGGGTTTTCAGCAGCAGTGGAGATCCACTCTTGTGCCTCTCTAGCTCCCAGAATAGCCTGAACCTCAGCATCCCTTAGCACACACACTTCATTTTGTTCCTGTTGGGACCCTGTCCAAACGATGCCCTTTGTTAATGAAATTTCATCTTCATGAAGGCTTCAGACACCTTCTAGAGTTGATCTCCTTTTACTTATCATGCATCCTACTATTACTCATGCAGTAAAATTAGCAGGGCAGACTTGGGTTAGTTTAATAAGTGATGCAGCTTTCAGGAAACCCCAGAATGTAGCAATGTCATCCTCTGTTGGTAATAATAATGAAGGCAGTCTTAAATGCAGGATTTGGATTGCCTGTTGATGACTGCATCTGTTTGTTATCTCATTTGTGAAAAGTAGAGATCTGAAAGATGAATTAACACCTTTTGCTCCTCAGTGCAGAACACTTCTCTGTATTTGATTCTTCTCCTAGCCTATCTTATTGGAAAGCTCATAAAAAAGTCACCAAGAGAGTTCACTGTTAACGAATATTCTTTGATGCAATATTTCACTATGTTTTTAAGGGTGAATCTATAGCTGATCACACATTTTTTTCCTAGTGAAGATAGGCTATAAAGTCATATCTGGCAAAAGGGGTTTTCCTGTAACTTCTTCGTTTTGTGGAAGATGGTTCTCTGCACCATCTTCTGAGAACTCAGAGCTGAGCAAGACTAACCAATAAATATAACTGTAGCAGAGATCCGGACTGAGAGCAATGCCCTCACAATAAGAAACCCATAGGAGCTGTTGCAGCAAGATGAGATATGGTTTGCAGAAGCTCTGAACCTCAGTTATATTTATCCCACAAGCTGTCACCAGTGTGGCTGTGCTGTGAAGAAGCGCAATCCCTAAGACGGACTGGTAGAGAACTTTACTGTACTTTCACTGCAACATCAAAACTTAAAGAAATATGTGTACAGATACTCCTGTGTCTCTGTCACTCCACTGCTTTATTGAACTAAAGTTGCGGCCCTTCAGCTTCTCTCAGCAGTCCTCTAAGCAGAAACATGGGATTCAAGAACAATTCTGCCCAAGGAAGGGCTAGAGATGGAGGATTATTGAACTGAAGTGTGTGAGGTGGGGAGTGGCAGAAAGAAACTCCTTTTTGGTATGGTTTGTCACTTTTATTCCTCTGTGAGCCAATGTCTTTCTCTGTTCATGCTTCACTGATTCTCTCTCCCACTAGGCTCAAATTCTGCCTCTCAGAAGCCAAGGGCTATGGGTAATAAATCCTCAATGCAGACAAGGGTGCTTAAGTTCAGGAATCTCAGTCCGCAGGATGAACCGAGAAGCTGGATACTCTGGCTGAAGCCTGCCAAGGCTCAGAGGAGCACAGCAGCGTGCCAGATCCTCCCTGGATTTAAGCATATCAGCCTGGTAAGCGTCCAGTAAGGGGGCCCAAACTGCAGTGCTGCTTTTGTGGTACACTATCACTACTACAGAGGTTTTACTATTGAACTTGTCTCACAACTAAATCACATTCCCAAGCTAATGCAGGACAAGGCCTTGAAGACAAATAATGATGTATTTATATAGTGCATTTCTTTTTACCAGCAAACATGAAAAAAAGGCACATTGATTCCAGATTACAATGTTAGAGATGCATGAAGAACATCTGTCATTATGACAGAATCATAAATCATCGTGCTGAAATCCTGACGTGCCTTTTTTTCATTGGCAAAGTAATTTTTTAAAATGAGATATAATTAAGTTGCTTAGAGCCACATATTACCTATTTTAAACCTATTATTTTTTTCATGTGATAACTGTCAGATGAAACACACTGGTTTGGTTTTGTTTTTAAATGAAGTTAATAAAAAAACCTGATCACTGTTTATCACAGTAATTCAGGGTGCTGCTAGGAACTGTCCCATATGAAGAAATGATGAGGAAAATAAACCTGTAAGTGAAACCATGCTGTAGGTGCACCAGCAAACCATCCTGACGTGGAAGACAGATAAGTAGTAAGAGACCAGTATATCTGCACCAGGAATTCTCCAGTGACTTGAATATCAAAAAGGAAATGCTACAAAGAGTGAAATCAAGGGCATATAAATGAGACGGGTAATAAAGCAGTGGCATAACATCTGGGGATAAAACTAGAAAGAATCAGTCACAAAATGAGTTACAACTTTCCTGGAGCATAAAATGGAAGATAGAAAGGTTCTATAAATACCAAGAAGTTAGAGGAAGAGAAGGGCAGAGGCACAAATAACAGACACCCAGAGCTGAGGGAAATGTTTTATTAATTTTGCTACTTTCTTCACATACACATAAACATTAATGATAGGTACTTAACAAGGCTATTTTTTTAACGGAATGTCATATACCAGAGTAGGGAAAAAAACAAGTAAAAGAATGTTTGAATAAGTCAGACGTACACAGGTCTCTAGTGCTTGCTGAAATTCACTTAATACCTACTGGGCTCTTGACTTACCTCTGAGAGTTCCTGAAAGACTGGATAAGTCACCAGGGCTGACAGCAACTATGTAGCCTAAGATGAAAATACAGTCAGCATCATACTTACAATTTTTGGATTCTCAGAAATCTGACATTACAATATACATCTTGCAAATTATTTTAAACCAAACACCCACTCGGTTTAAAGCCTTGCTCTTCATTAACTCTTCCCATCATGGCACCTGGGTTTTAAAAATGGAAAAGAAAAGAAAAATTTAGTAAGGTTTTTGTTTCTTAAATTTGGCATTCACAGCAGGCTTAGATTTTGACGCTATTGAGAAGTTGTTGGCTGTTTACAGGGTTATAACTGTTTCTGCTTTTAAAAATGGGAAAGGAAGAACCTAGGGAATTACAGAGTACTCTGCCTAATGTCAATACTGAGAAAGATAATGAGACAAATTATTGAGAAGTAAATTCATACACGCCATGAGAAGAGGTGATAAGAAGCATCCAACATGAATTTGTCAAACTAATCTAATTTCCTTCTTGAATAAGGCAACTGGTCCAATAGATAAGGAAAAGCAGTTCAAATTACTGTATGTAAGACCCAGGACATATCTTGACCTGAGTAAGGCTTTTGACGTCGTCCTATATGCTTATAAATGAACTGGGGAAAGCTGTTCCATTTGAAATCACCCCTAATTCAATCCACTGTCAAAAGTAAACCTAATACATGGTTGTTGGTAGCTGCACTTGGAGATGTCTTGCACAGCTCCTAACGGGTAGGCTTCTGTTAACGTTTCAGTACAGACTTAGATGACAGAATTAGAAATAATTATATACCTATAAGCTTGGTAGGTGACAACACGTAAAGATTTGCGAAATGTGCTCAAGGACAGAATTAGAATTCAAAAATATCCAGATAGGTTGTGAAATCCAACATGAAAAATTTGAACAAAGGTGATTGCAGAGGGCTACGTTTGGGAGGATGAAATCAAAAGCATAACCACAAAATGCCACTGCAGATAAATATCTAATGATTAATGAGGGCCATGAATGAGCCAAGTGTGATGCTGTTGAGGAAAAGAGATAAATGTAATTCTAGATTTTCTTGAATTGTCTGCTTAAAACAGCGTATGTAAGATGAGATAATTAGCATGCTCCTCTTGGCACTGGTGAGGCCTCAGCTAAAATACTGTTTTACTCTGAGGTAACATAATTTGAGAAAGATGTAGATCAGCTGAAAGTAATCCAGATATCAACAAGGATGAAGACTGGAAAATTTGATCCATAAAGAAAGGTTGCAAGTTCTAGTTTTGTTTTAATCTTAAAAAAAAAAAAAGGTTATATGGCATTCAACAGTCTTTGAGTATATAAAAGGCTATAACGGAGAGGATACGGTTATATTTTTTCATGCCCACTAATGACACATCGAATGTCAGGGAAACCTTTTTCAGCTCTACTATAAGAAATATTGCAGTAACACATTCTAACTAGAAGAAAAGATTATTGCTGGAATATATTACCCAAGAAGGTTGTATAATAGTTGCCATTATTGATTTTAGATACAAATCAGAGGGACTGCCATCTGCACTTATCAAGGCAGTTGTGGACTTTCTTTGAAGTTAGGAGATGGACCAGGTGCATGTTTTGTAGCAGGTGGCTGAGATCACTGGAACTGTGACAGAGCATACAAATTATTACAAGGTAATCCGTAACATATTTTCACTAAGAAAGCATTTGAAAATTCCATGTGTGGTGCTGGACATATTCAATTGCTGTTATGGAATACTGCACAGGTTGTTCTCTGGTATTTTTTTTTCTTTAAATGTCTTTCCTTTGATTTTGTGTTGTGGGATTTTTGGTTTGTTTTTATTTTACCTCAGGAAGGCTTGGTACAGCTTTGATTAAAAATATTGAGGAATAAGAGACTACATAACCCCTTGAGATCCCATCCAAATCTATACTTCTATGATTCATGTGCAATCTACTGTATTTTTCTGAGCTGTTGAAGAGCTTTGCAAGCACAAGTTAATTATTAAACTAGTTCTTTTCCCAGGGCAGTAATGACCTAATCATTTATGATAGTGCTCAAATGAGAATTAAACAAACATATCCAGGATAAACACAGATCAAATCATCTTTGCCAATGGAAAAGGACAGAATCTTGTTTTCATGCCAGTGGGTCTGCAAAACAACAGCACAGATAGAGATACCAGTAAAACTAACAAGTGCAGACTTTCTCAACCTGTGAGAAATTCTCTGTCTTGGTAATTCTTTTAATTCAAAGTTTTAGGATGTTTTTCGATTTTGGGAAGTCAGAAGAATGGGAATGAGAAAAAATGTAAGTGTTTGGAAAAGATTGGAAAGTTTTGAGGGGTTAAATTACAAATGAACATTTCAACATTCAAAACCCAAAATGTTGCCATCATGGTGTACTACATATATATATATATCTTAGCTAGGGGAGCACAGAGCCCTCGTAGACACAAGAAAATGCCAACCAGAATTGCTGTGCAAGTAAAATAGCATTCTGCAGTATATTTTTTGTGTTACCTCAAAATAAATCTCTTTAAAATCATATTCACAAAGGAAAACTGAGCAAACCCCTTTATTTTTCTATTTTTTTTTTTTACTACTTAAAACTAAAGGTTTTTTCAGAAAATATGCTCTTTGTTAGAAATTCAAACCCATATAAAACTTCTGAAAATTCTAGTCACTAATTAATATGAAAATAACTGGCTCAAAAATGTTTTCTAGAGAAATATATGATCATCAGAGTGGACTGTAGTGTTGACCAAAATACAACTGTAAACTGGAAGTGTTTGCAGTCACCATTGTTATTTTAGTCTAGTAAAAAGATGATCTTCAAAGATAGGATCAGGGTTATGACTTGCCAGAAATTCAGAAATATTTTTAGGTTTGGTGTTTATAGGCTATACTTCAGTGAATATCCACTGGTTCTTTTGTTCTTTTAAAACTATACATGATGTTTAGACACCAGAAAAATGATTTCATACTGCACAAGAATTTTCTCTCTTATGAAAAAACCACTGGAGCTTGTGAATTTTGCTGTGCAAATGAATAAATACTGACATAATAAATCTGGCTTGCATCAGGTATATCATTAGACACCCCACCCTTGGATCAACACTTGCAGAATTTCAAAGACCCTGGGACAAACATGTCAGGTGCCAAGGGCAGGCTTAATCCCAAAGCACAGGGAGGGACAATTAGACAGTGGGGGTTGGGGTAGGGGACCTTTAAAGGTCTCTTCCAAACCAAGCTCTCCTATGATTCTATGACCCAAGAGAAGAGAACTCAGCTGAGCTGAGCTTGCTCAGGGCAGCCCCAGTGAGACGATTTCATTGCTGGGACCTGTAAATCTGAAGGTGGACTCTTTGGTTTGCAGGCCAGGGTGTTGGTACAGCCCCATTGCACACGCCAACAGACTAAAGTGTCTTAAGCGGCTTAAATAGCTTTAAGCAGCTTTGAAGACTTAGATACTTAAAGCTTATAAAGCAGTTTAAGCTGCTTAAACCACTCGAGGACTTTAACAAGGGCCCCACGATGCTGCTCCTTGCCTGGCAAGTGAAACAAAGCTGCCTGCAGCTCCCTTGCCATCGGCTGGAAGGATGGAGCTGCAGGGTTGCCACAGATCTAGCCAGGAATTTGCTGATATTGACATACTTTGTCAATGATGTTGTATGAAATAATGCATCATATACTTTCTCCCCTTGGTTAACTCATTGTTGCTTTCTTTTCCTTTAACTGCCTCACTTCCCTAGCCACCTCTGCGTATTTTTTTTCTATTTTCGCCCATTTAGCTCAGGCTCTTTCAGTATCTCTTTTCCGTCTAATTAATTCTTCCTAAAGAGATCAGTGGGCTGCTCTTACTGCAGTGATACGCTTTTATGAAGAAAACACGTCTCAATTCACCCTATTCAATCCATAGAGCCGTGCTGGGGGTAATTGTTCATTTGTATCACGATGGTTTAACCTAAATCTAGAACTTTTTTTCTCAGAAGAAGGGCATGAGCTTATAGAAGCATTGTGGAAAAATTCAACCCTGTAATCCCAGGAAGTACCAGTGGCAGTCATTAGGTTATCACCTACAAAATCAGGTAACCAGATGGGAGAGCATTGTTCAGAACAAGGAATACAATACACAGAATCTCTGTCACGGTTTCTGGCGTTCTGGAGGTTTCAAAAGGATGTAGGAGGAGGAAGTCTGGGGACAGCTGTCCAGAAAAATGGGTAAATGTATGCTCCTACACTGAATCTCTTAGGGCTGGAAGGACTTTGTTTTCAGTTTTTACTTCATCTGTCTGAATTTGGGGTATGCTGCGCAAACCACAAGTGATGTTGCTCTTACCAAAGGATGTAACACCCCCTCCCTCTGACACAGAAGACAGCAACTGAGTGTAGGTTTGGTTTGGTTTAGTGACAATTCACTTTGAACTGCCATACTAATAACTAGGGCAGTGGTGATAATGTACTGGAGCACTTGAGTTGGATGTGATGTCCTTGCTGCTGAGGATCCTCTTAGGCCTACATCATCCCATTTTTCTTGTGTTTGAATTCCCTTTCCAGCTCCTTTACGAGGAACATTCTCCTCTTCTCTTTCATATCCTTCACCCATTTCCTCGGCCATATCCTAACTTCTCAGGTGTTCTCTCTCCACAGTCCTCAACTTAACTGGTCCCATATTTTTCACAGGCTTATGGAGTCCCATCACATGTGCCTTTGTATATATCACACACTTCAATCACAATTTAGCTATGAAATGTAACTATAAAGCTTATCGTACTCAAATAATGTCTTTGAAAGATTTGAGAGTGTAAGCAGGAAGAGGAATAATGGTCAGCCTTGCTCACTGATTTTTTGCTGATTATCTATGTCATGCATTCCTAAGTGGTGTGACATATTACCATAGTGTATATTGAACGCACACCATGTCCAATGTGACATAGTTATACAAGCATCACTTAACACTTTCATTAAGGCTTGATTTATACCAAATGGGTTTTTTTCAGCATCCTGAAAGCATGTCTCAATTTTTATTGAATAAAATGATTTCTAGCATGATCTATTCTTTTCAAGTCATCAATGCATTTTAATCTCTTTTCCCATTTATCCACCTATCAATTATTATTTCCTTCAAAATGTGTTCTAAACCCCTACATAAGATGTCAATAGGATTCATTAGCTTGGGTGTGATTGAATTTTTTTTTTTCTTAAATTTTGGTTTGATAAGCTCCCATCAGGTGACACCACTGGTAGTTAACAGACACATTTGTAGTGGAGTATTGGAACCATGGGAGCAGGGTTTGCTTGGGTTTATGACTTCTGTCTATATCATCCTCCTCATTGTCCCAGCTCCTTCTCAAGCTCCAGCCAGTTTTGTAGGAAAAAGAGCAGTTTGTCTGGACTACCCGTGGGCTTGGTGATCAGTGGGACAGTGTTAACTGCTTGGTGTCCATCCAGGGATCAGGCTGGAGAGGGTAAGCTGCACCCACCATTCCTTCAGCTCCAACTGTAATTTGGGTCTCATTCTTCTCTAGGAAGCTGCTCGTTTGCAGCAATAATTAATGATGGGAATTAATGATGGTAAGGTTAATTGCAAGCACAGAAAACTCATCTTTTTTAACCCTGAAAAGTTCTATATGGTCACCTATTCACAACTCATGTTTTTTCTTTGCAATATTTACTATTACATCTAAAGAAACAAAGGTCCTATTCATGTTGCAAGAGAGTTTGGGTAGTTTCACAACTGAAGGATTTTTTTAACATTTGTAAACCATGTGAAAAACGAGGTTCACTCTCCTGTTAAAATTTTAGAAGTTTAATAAAAGGACAATAGAGGACAAAGACAATAAAGCAAAAATACAGTGCCGGCTGCCCTTGGCTCTCAGCCAAGAGCACACCTGCTATTTTGGAAACACCCTTTACATACTTTTAGCCTAATGCATATTCATAAACAATTATACATATTCAAACTTTTCCCCAAACTAGTTTACATGTTCCAGGAACTGTTTTGCATGGCTCCTCCTTGGGTCCGCCTTTTTCGAGTAGGCACATTTACTGGCTGTGGTTTTGGTCAGTTGTTGTTCTCACCTCCAGCTTGGGCTGTGCTCTGTGGTTTCTGCAGATGGCGATTGCTGATAGCTGGCATGTCCGTAGCAGGGGTCCCCACCAGACATTCATTGAACGTTATCCAACCGAGCAGGCCGCTCCGTTACCACAAGCATAACTATATCAGCTATTTCACTACTGTCTAAGTCTAGTTAACAGAAATAAAGGCATTAGTTATTTTTACAAAAAACTACATCTTTATAGCAAAGCTACTTTAACGTTATACACATATAGCATCCATTTTAATATTTGTGAAAAGCCAATATCATAATATGTATTTTTCACAACCAGAAAAGAGAAACCAGGCATCAGGTCATGTATACAGGCCGTAGTTTGGCAGACATTTACACTTATGCCCAAATTTCAATTGGAACTTGATTTCCCTTGACTTCCAGGAAACTTCAGTGTATATTAAAATTAACTCTGCTGCTTCGAGGTGATAGCAGCACCACATGTTTGCATGGCTTGATAAAAAACTGCACATGCAGCAGAAGTATTTTGTTGACTGCATTAAGCCTGGTGAGGTCACACATCGGTGCTGATCCATTCACCGAAGGAGAAAGAAAGTTTTCAGTGCTGCTGCTGGACTAAATCACCAAGTGCTGGCAGGCTGCCAGGGTCGTGTTGCTGGGCAGATCATCAGGTGTTGGCCAGTCACTGAGGGCTGATCACACAGCAAAAATGTACAGGACAGCAGACTCGCCCTTCCTTCCTTCCCCAAAGTCAAGACAACTGTCTCCTTGATGAGTCTGTAGGATTATAGCTGACCTTGCTACAGGACAGCATGGGGCTTCATAAGCCAAACTGTCACTTTTTCTCATCCCTCCATCTTCTTCAGCGTTTTCTCCCAAACCTTGATGCTCTCACCACTGTTTAATATATTTTTTTAACAATCTTGTTTAGCTGAAGTAAAATGATAGCTTATTCCAACTTCAAAAAATAACTTTTCTTTACACTTGTTCCTGGCTATATTTTTTTTCTTTTTTCCAGCTTTGGTGGCTAGCTTCTTTGGCAAATGGATGATGCAATGAATTGCCTGAATCTATTACACGTCTGTGAACACTGAATCCTTAGATTGCAACACCAGCCCAATTCTTTGCTCTGCTGGAAGTCATCTTAAGAGGTGGGTAGAGTTTAAGATTTTAGGAAGAAAGCCGGAGTTGCACTCTACCAGTATTAATTTTACACATTCCCGCCTGCATTCTTGATTCTGTAATTGGGCTGTGTTTCCATCTCCACCCATATCCTGCCTTGACGCATATCCACGTGTGGATGACGGGGCAGTGACAGGTAAGCCAGCCAGCTTGCAGGCTGAGTCACCCCAGGAAGGCAGACCGTCATCTGGCAACTAGGATGGAGAAGAAGGAAGTGTGCCAACCGAACAGGTGATCAGAGCAATGCATTGCAGCCCACATGCCAAAACAGAGGTTGCACAATGTTGGCTATGACAGAGAAATGTGGAGAAGAACACAAGAATGCATTTCCAAAATGGCCTTCATAGGCCATTAAGAAACACCAAAACTCAGCCTATTTCTTTTCGTGGACCACTTTAATACCGAAGATGAATATAGCAATCAAGAAATGGATAGAGCAACGGTGTAGTATAGGCCTCTCAGCATTTTTGGTCACTTTTATATGGGTGTCTTTTTCTCTGCATGGAGGCTCAAAAGCAGGATCACACACAATTTATGAGTATGGAGCAATTACACTATTTGTTGGATTATACACACAATAAATGGCTGTGAGTAATGTGCTATTAGCCTAAGCATTAATTCCCTTCCCACCTCTGATGCAGGTAACCACTGGATTTCTGCTGGTCAGGCAGATGGTAATCACATGGGGAAGTGCCAGACTCCATTGCTACTTGCAATAGGGTGATCCTCAGTTTTGCTGAGTTGCTATCTTCTATTTTGATTTTTTTTCCCTCAGAGTTTTAGAGTTATTTCAGTTGTTAATTTTTCCATGAGTACTCAAGTGACTGCTGCCAACTCAACAATTTCACTTCTGTTCTTGTTTCAGCTTTTTTTAATACATCTTGCTTGGCTTAAGTGCTTGTATTGTCATGTATAGGTTAGCAGCCTTTTTTTAATAAAGCAGACTTGGGGTCACACGGCCTACCTAGGCCTTGTGTTAAAATAGTACGAGTGTGAAAGATCTACCAATATGGTGGGAGACAGACTGATCTGTACTTGTTGTTTGATGTATTTTTAAGCACCTTGCTGGTTTAAACACGTGGGTCTTGCCAGATGGCAAAAAGACTCAGAAATAGATACTGACACAAACACCATGAAGGGTCAGATGTGCTATATAACTGGTGGTATCAGTGATGCTCTTTGTAATGCCAAGCAGAAAAGTCTGGGAAGGATGGACTTCAAAGACAAAATTACCTAGAAATCAGTGAGATGAAGCTGAAAAAAAACAGTGCTTCATGATATTCTGACTTTGACCATGCTCAGATTCATAAGAATGAGAAAAAAACCACTCTGAGGATAATTAATCATTGGCACACGTTGCTCAGGGAGGTTTGGCACTCTTCATCCTTGGAGGTTTTCCAGACATGGATAAAACCCTGAGCAGCGTGGTCTGGGCTAAGTATTGTCCCTGCAAGGAGAGAGATGAACGTACCAGGGACCTCCTGAGTCCCCTTCCAGCTCGGATCACTCAGTGATTCTGTGAGTTAAGTTGCTTTTGGAGCCAAGATGAGGTGGAGAAATAGTGTTACAGAGGGAAAATGCTCAGTGTGACATTTTCCAGTATGCCCACGTCTCTGTCAAGCTTGACTGCTGCCATCTGTGTAAGGTGATCCTGTCTCTCTCCAGGTCCTGTCCTGGTGTTCCTAGTCTCTCTCCTAAGCTAGTGCTGGCCCTTGTCCAACATCTCTGTGAGCTGTTTCAGCTCACCAACCTGAGAGAAGATGATATTTTTTTTAACTGGTTGGCTTTCTGCTGATTTAGTTATCTGAACTACTTCCCTAAGAGACAGATGAGCACCACAGCATGAGGAGGAGGTGGGAACATGTGGTTAACATTGGAAGGAGTCAAGGGTGGGCAGGGCCTTCTCAGTGGGTGTGAGCCATTACATTTGCCTCACTCCTTCATGAAAACAATGTGATATATCTGCAGCAGCTTTAATATGGGCAGAACGAATTGGGTAAGCCCAAAAAGGGTGCATCATAAAGAAAATAAAAACACAGAAACAAAATTTCTATAGTGCTGAGACAATGAAAAGTGTAGAATTACAGGAAGGAACATGACAGTAAACAAATGAGTGACAAATAATATCCTTTGTAAAGATGCAAAAGAAAGATGAACAGAGATGCATCAAATACCTAACATTTGAAATTGAAACTCCTGCCATGGTAGGAAACCACAGATCTTGTTTACCAAATTACAAAAATCCTGTGTGGGTAGTTTAAACAGGAAATGGGCTGATCAAAAGCAATGATAGGGAAATATGAACAACAGAGATAGTATGGATAAGCAAAGCATTTTAAAGAAGTCAGCAGCAGAAAGTTAGTCCTACTTTGACATGAGATTCTGTGACATGAGATGATGTGAATCTCTTTAAAAAGAGATTGTCATTGGTGTGGTGATGTTATCAGAAAAGAAAATTGTAGTCCAGTAGGTAGCAGCAAAAACACAATGAAAGACATTCTGGTTGTAGTGGAAATGCTAAGAGATCACGACGTCACTGCAGAAGTAAAATTTAAAAAGTTGTTGAAAAAAACCTAGGAAAAAATGCCAAATTTTTACAAGAGGAAACACGGAGTTGTTAAAATATTAAAATGTGAGGTGGGGAAAGTGTCTTTCTGCCCTATGCTATAGGGGAGGTCATTTGCAGTGGAATACCGCACAAGACGACACAGAATTGGAAGAGAGCAGCCTCTGGACCCAGGCCCAGAAAACCAGATATTCATGCAAAAGAGCATCCTGAAAGAACATGTGGAATGGCATGCTTTGCTCATCACCATTTCCATTGATTATTTTTTCAGGTTGCTTGACACGTGCCTCAGGAATGCCCTGTGGAACTTCAGCTCTCAGCTCTTACTCCATCATCACAGCCTTGCAGAGAGGGGTGGATGGCTGCATCTGGGAGTCCATCTAAGAAAGAGGCTGGTTCACTTTGAACACTGGTGTGAAACAAGGCTACACTTGCTTTCTGGGGCTGTTTAGCATTATCATACATAGCTACTGCGTGGGCAGCACGAGCAGCAGCATTCCGTGGGGTGGATTGCACATATCTTGGAAGCGTAAATTGTGCTAGTAGCACTGCGATACTGAGCCATAGACCTGAAAAAACCTGTGAAGATACATAACCTAGCAAAAAAAGTAAGCCAAACAGGATTCAAAATTGGTTATCAAAGCAAACATCCCTGAAAGCTTAACACCAAGCATCAAAGTCATGCTAGAAAACACAAATTCTGGGAAAGCAGAGCTTGCCAGTCCTGTCCATATCCCACTTCTGAGTAATTAGGAAAGAATTGCCAGTAAAAATAGGAGAGTCTTCCACCACTCATACTCATTTCAGCATATGGAAATTCAAGATATTCAGTTCCAGAATGAAAAAAAGATTTTTTAGAATTATAATTTACATATAATTACAATGCTAAAATAGATCCTGGAAAACAGAAACATCAAAGATGCTAGGAAAACTAGATGCCTTGAGAAAAAGAAAGTGCCTATGAAAAAGTCTGAGTGCTGGTCTCTGTCTCAGCATGGAGTTGAACTACTCACCACCACCTCTCCTTCCACCACAGTCAGCAGGGAATATGGGATATAATCGTTGTGCATTCTCTGAATGGCAACCCCCAAGAATTCCCTCCGAGATGATCCAGTGTGTGTGAAGAAGACCAACCTGACAGGAACAATGGTGATCAATCCCAACCGTGTGTGCTAGCAACAACAAGGACTGACAGTAAGCAACAAAAGGCGCTACCTTCCACAGCAAGAATAACGTAAGGGCTGCTAAGAGGTTCCAATGTATTCTCCATAAGTGCTTTGTTTGCTCTTCAAAGCAAAACTTGCATCCGCTAGCTTCCCACTGGAGGTAACAGTTGTGAACCTTACCAAAGGGGAGGAAAATAATGCTCTTGCTCCAGAGATGCAAAGAGTAGCTGATGCCCAGGCTAAAGCATTGTACCAAATGCTTCAAGGAGCCAGGGAAAACCTCTTGCCAAGGCACCACTGTGTGACTGCTGCAGCCACGGTGCACTGGGGAGAAAGTCCATGCCAAGAAGAGTTGGCAGATGTGGGACTTGGGTAGTCATGTCACAGTGCAAATTACTTGATCCCTGATTAAAGTGGCTTTGCCTTTCATGTATCTTCAAAGGTATCTAGAGTCTACTGGTGTCATTAGCAATGATGGTTTATTTTCATTACCTAGACTGAATGAGATATCTTTAATCAAACTGTGTTGTATTACAGACAGTTCTGCTGTTTAACCATAAATATTTGGGTGTGCAATCTGGTGTTGCTCTGCAAGGTTATTAATATCTATAAAATAAGTAGTCCTTTTTTATTTGCATCATCTAGCAAATTGTTTCAGCTTATTAAGTTCAAGCTTAGATTTGAGTGTGCTTTTTGAGGTGATCCCTCAGTGAAATAAGGGGACACATTGAATACATTCAGGATATATTGTTTCTGCTGCAATTCCCAGTCATTTTATTAGCCAGGCTTTAACACAAAAGCACTAATCGATGCTTCTTTAGAAAAGTAAATCTCTACAGTCTGTTCTCAGCTTTCTTCTACATTTCTCATAATATCAAGCCCACACATAGCCCAGATTCCTCAATGGTAGCTGGTGAAATTTTTCCACCTTCTTGTGCTATATATACTCCTGTGTCCTGAGCAGCAGCCTGTGTCTGTGTTTTGAGTACAGACTGCTGTTATTTTAGATACCTGCCTCCATAAAGGAGCATCAGTGTTTCTTACATGTCTTCATAATGAGAATTTTTTCATTACTTTCACAGAGGCTTAACCTAATTTCCAAAATGAGGTTGGTCTTGCTATCCAAGTTAAATAACTAAATACATACATAGCTCTGTGTGTGTATATAAAATGTTGGGATGTTGTCCATCAAGATCCTTATGTATTTATATTTATATAGTAGTTGAAGTAAAGAGCTCTATTCAGGAGGGACTTCATGTGTGCCTTCTTTTTAAGCACCTACTGAAAGTAAGTTCCATGCGTGTTTGCACACTTTTCTGAATAGGGGTGCATCGAAGAACAGGCTTATTTTCTGGAATCAAAACCTTGACTGAAATGTTCCTGCCTGGATCCCTTGCTGGGCTGACAGCAACAAGGGGATATAAACCATAGCTCACACTGGCCTCACCAGTAATATAAGGACACATTGCATGTAATCATACATCATGTTGTTTCTCAGGTGAGACCATGCGCTTTAGTAACCCAGCTTTATGCAGTGGAAGCATCAAGATGGAGGTCATGGGTCCCAGAACAGAGCTGTGATGAAGCATATCTACATTGTGACATTCAAATTTGTTATATAATTAGAGCATTCAATTATAGACTGAAAGACATACTTAGACTGTATTAGAATATTCTCTGATGTAAATGAGGTTGGTTTAATTCCCTAACAGGCCGGGCAGCGACAAGAGGTGGAGATAAGCTCCCAGCACTAACTGGGGACAAAATTAAGCAAGTGGCATTCTTGCCTGTCCTGCCCTGCCTCACCTCCTCCTGTGCCCTGGTCCTATGGCCATGACAGCCAGCTCCATGCTGAGAGCCCCTGCCACAGGGAACAACTGGGCAATGTCCACCTTTCATTGTAATCTGCTAATAAGTTGTTTCTCCTTCGGGTTCCAGCTGCAGCTCGGCCCTTGTGCAGGCTATTGGTTGGGTGGAGCAGCCACAAGCACTGCGAACAGCTAAGACTTCTAAACAATTTCAGTAGTTTTCTTGGATTAATATTGGATTAATTTTGTCTCTGAAAACAATAAGTTTTGATAGGAGATCTTGTTTCTCTAGGCTGATCTGGCAGGTTCAGCCATAGCTTACGTAATCTGGAACATTAAGGCTTGTTTCAAAGAGAGAGGGAACGCGAGCCAAGACACAAATATAGGCCCCTATTTTCCTTTGAAAAATATGATTAGCTTTCCATTTTCCTCTTAGGCACCAATAAGCTACTCCTCTGAGTGAGCAAAGGGTCCTTTATATTTTGGAGATATTTGAGGAAATTACCACGGCATTATTGTTCCATAAGTCACTTCCAAAATATTCTAGATCTCATGCAGAGATGGAAAGAGTCTGTGACCAGACTGCACAGCCTAGAAACAACTGAGATTAAATGCAAGGGCAGCAGGCACAATGTCCAAAACAGATAAATCAGGGTGACTGCATAGTTGCATTCTTGTTTTTTCACTGTACTAACAGAGAGCGCAAAATAAGCCCGTATAGCAAATACATGAAAAAACACACACTGGAAGTAATATTTATGTTATATTAGCATATTCTCTGCTCTAAATGAGTTTGGGCTAATTACTTATCCGACCAGAATGGGATAAGCAGGGGAGATAAGCTCCTAATATTGTTAGCGTAGAAACACATAATCACTATATGATTATATGCAGGTGCTTTTATTTGAAGAGCTCTAGGAATCAGGGGTACAGACCCAAATCTGACTCCAACATGGATTTGAGATGGATGCATTTTATACCCTTTCCTTACATAACTGTTGCATAATCATGTTAATCATTAACTTACTATTGTTCTATTGTGTATATTGATTTCACCTGAGCATGAGTTACTAAACAATCATCACATTTAACTTTATCATCTGCCTTACAGGTGGGTACACAGGTGCAGGTTCACATGATTTTAGCAAAGACAATGCCCACTCCCGTTCCCAAGGCCTACTTTAGCTATCACGATTTTTAAAAACATTTTAACCCTATGCTATCAATATCATATTAGAAAAATTAATTAAGCAGAATAAATATCATTTATTTGATTCTTCTCTTTTCTATTTAAATTGCTTTACTTAGCAATCTCGGTAATGTTCTTTAACAAATTCTTTATTTATTTTCTTAAACAGGAAAAAAAAAGAAAAATTAAAACAAGCTGTGAAGAGATTCGTTTTATCATGGTTCCTCGTTCTCCTCAGCAGATGAACAACTGCAGTATCACCACAGATTTCTGCTACTTGAGTTAATGGAGTGCCACTACCAGTCACGGGTTGTCATCCTCTGAGTAAAGCACTCCCAGAAGAGGATTGCTGATGGGCACTGGTGAGAAATATGAACTGAGGATTTGCTTGTTGGCTGGGGTGGCAAGTAATTGGATAGATGTATATTCCAGATATAGGGTAACCCACTGTGTCTCCCCCAGCCTCTCACCATTCTCGTCCCTTTTCTTTCCTCACTTCATCCCAGACCCCATCTTCTCACACATGAAGTTAGAGTGGATCCCAGCTCCTGATCTCCCAATCTGATTAGCTCTTTGCTCACTCCCCTGTATGACATTCTTTGCTTCCAATCTACTTGGCTGGACTACCCTAACTCACCAATTCCTTCTTATGATGCCATTTCTCATCTAGAATAGGTTTGGTGTCCAGTATGTCTGTCTGAGAAGTTCTTCATGGTGCATTTGAACAGCTCTGTCCTCTGTACTCTTGATTTGAACATCTGTGTTGCTGGGACCTGAGGAAGGCAGACCCCTCCTTTTCTTTTGTTGACTAGACCTCTTACAGCTCATGTCCATCCATAGCAAATGAGACCTTTTAGGAAAGTGTTCTGTTGAAATCAAAGCCATCTTTATTAAACATGCACCATGACTTTTCATATACCTGTCACTGACACAAAAGCTGTCTTCTATCAGCTTTTAAGTCCTTACACCAAACTTGCAAGATGTAGGCTTTGTCGTAGAAGACACCAGAATTTTTAACCACAGCACATTTTCCCCTACAGCCTGTCAGACATGTCAGACATGTTTGAATTGTTTTACACTGGCTCCCCTTGAGAATGTGTGTCAAGTAAAAAGTCCTGAATGATACAATTTCATATTGTTTAGACAGGACAGCGGTATTAATGCATTTAATCTTATAAAAAATATTCTAATATCTTTAGTGACCACTATACAGACTTTTATTCCTTAGAGAAGATAAGGACTGTCCTTGCAAACAAGAAAAATTAGATCCTGTTGTGCCAAGGCCTATGCTCTAAGTAGTTCAAGGTGACCAGTTTACAGCTCAGACTGTTACATAAAACAATTTGCAAAGATCACTGAAAATTAAACACAAAATGACAGCTTCTTCAAGAAAACAAGATCCAGTGAAAAGCCCCAAGGACTATGCTGGAATCATGTCCAGTAAAGATAAAAAAAAGTGAGACTAGACTCAGTAGTACTCTGGCAGAGTAGTTGAGAGAAGACTCTCAGTCAGGTGCAAGAAGTATGACACTGATTATGTGGGTGATTATGATGAGATTTATGGCTAAAACAGTATCTGAATATTGCCAATACAGTGCATAGTATAAGCAGGTCTAAAGGGCTATAACATAGGTCCAGCTGGAAATGTGTAGGTTTGCAGAAAGCACAATTGCAAAGCAGCAAAGCACCCATGGAATTACATTAGGATTTTATCTCCACCTGTGGCTGGATCTTAGCCCTGTTACTCACCTGTTCAAAACGGAGTGTTCCCATCTTCGGGCTGGATGTACCCTGCAGGTGTCCCTGCTGGAGTGGGGTCCACCTGGAAGCTGCCCTGCAACCTCTGGAAATCAGTTTGCCCAGTTGGCCCAGTCTGCAGGAGCGTTTTGTACCCTTTTGCAGGCCCATGTGTACCAAGATCAGTCACAATCATCACCATTCCCCTATCTCTGGAATGCATTAATTATGCAAGCATTCAGACGGTTCCTCCTGCAATTCCCACCTGGTGTTCTTATCTTAGGATAAATCAAGACTGCATGGGAGAGGGGGGTGGTGTGTGTGGAGGACACACTCCCAAGAACTGACTATTTTTTGCCACCATCACAGGGACAAAATTGATATGGTAGAGTAAACCTTGCTGATGAGCAGAATCATTAATGAGTGGGCTATTCTGACTCCCTGGTGACCCAAATCTTGAGCTGCAAGGATGCTTCATTTGACTGAAACTGCAGAAAGATAGGTAGGCACCAGAAGCACAACAGGCTGGTTTGTGCTTTTCCTTCCCTCCCTGGTTCTTTCTTTTTTCACGTGTGTTTCCCTTTGTTTCCTGTTTGAGAAAAATCTGTTTGGGACATTAAAGCTATGTCCTTTGGAGAGCTGCTGTGATGCTGTTAGTAAACAGCTTCCGAAAAGCTCTGTTAGAGACAGCAGGGCATTATTGCAACTTCCATGTTTCCATGTGACCAACAGACAAAATGCTGTCCTGAAGTTTTTCTAGCAATGAATTTGTTATTCTGTGCCAACACCAGAGAGACAGGCTGTTCCCTTCCCCTGCAGCTCTTGTGCTGTCTTTGTCCCTCGCCCATACAACCCTGCCTCTCCAGGGAAGGACTGGTCTCTGTCAACAGCTCCAGTAGAAGTTCCAGCCCACCTCAGTGAACTGAAGAACTCTCTTTTCTGAAATAGAAAACCCAGTACTTTGTCTGTCTTACCATATCTAAGCCTGTTAAACAATGGTGTTTTTCTCACACAGACTTTAAACAGTGAATGAAAATTGGAGTTTTAAAATCAAAGCCTGACTTTTCTGCATGCTAAATATTTTTATTCTTCTTTTTTCCCTTATTTTTTTTCTGTCTTTAACAAAGGGTTTAAAAGATTTCGTGTGATCCATATTGCCACAGGAATAAACAAGCATTTGAAACTGCAAACCCTATCCAAAGCTTCTTGAGCAATATAGTTTTGTTACACTGACACACTACCTTTAATTCATTTGACCCCCTGTGTCTGTTTGCTTTACTGAAATTTGACTCAGCAAAGTTAAATCCCCTTGTATCATTCTGCAAGACAACTCCTTTTGTGTTGGATACAAACCAATTCGCCTCCAAAGCTGCATAATCAAATCCCGCCCTAACATTCCAGTTAGTGCTCGCTGAATGGAAAGAGAAATTGTGATGGTTGTATAGAAAGGCACCTAATTTCTATGGGATGCTCGGTGAGTATCAGAACAATAGATGGTGCACTAACTACCATGTTTACCAACACTCTTTTTCCTTGGCACAGTTTATATATTTACGTAAGGGGACGGCAGTCTACTGTCATTGTATTGCGCAAAATTATCGAGTGGATACCATGAAGTAATCTTTTTTCCCCCCAAATTTATTTTTACTTGATATTTGGGAAATTGTTCTGTAATGACAAGCTCTGGAACAAAATCTAAAAGACGGGGCATTTTCTGTATTTGAAAGATTTCTCCATATGATTGCAAATAAGTAAATGATGGAAATATCTATTCTCTTTTTATTCCATTTTGTTCAATCAACATGGTTTTCTCTTCCCTCTTGCTATATACTCATGTGCAGATTTTATTTTGTCTCTGGTTCATTTTTAACATTTACATCTACTTATTATCAAACAAAACAGAGAAATCAGTTGTTTAAGGATGTGCTGGAGCGAATCATTATAGGAAAGGTATATTTATTTCCATGTTCAGGCTATGGAAGGCTAGCCAGGGATATCTCTTTCCACTTAAACATTTTAAGTCCACTGGAAAAGAATTAGGGGTTGGTCAAATAAGGTTTTTCTTCTCTCTTTTTTTTTTCCCCTTCTCCATTTTGTGTTAAACATTAGAATCCATGAAAAACAGCCTATTACTGTTAGCCATAAAGCCATTCTTTTCCTGTTTCAGAGAAATCTACTTGAAATGTGTGCAGCCTTTTTGATCTCCACACTCCTAGTCTGGGCAAAACCAGATGGAGTGTTTCTACCTGGGCTATTATCTTCTTTTTCTCTTCTCCCCTTTGAGCTAAGCCATGCTCCCAGTGCAGCCCAAGAGGAAGGACTTTTAACCCACATACAGAATCAGCCCTGGCTGAGCAGATCACAGAAGGTTCTCAGTACTCTTCAGTTCCAATACACCAGCTCTTACGGACCCCAAAGCGTAGGTGAAAATCTGCCTTGTTTCCCTGCACTGCCTGATTGCATTTCCAGCCTCTGCCAAGCTCGTGATGGCCACAGGACCATCCTTTCAGACCTTCCCTGAAGAGAGAAGGACTGAAATACTGCTTTCACTGAGACTAAGTTATATATGAGAGGTAATCATTGGTTGCTTCTAAGTCTGAATCACTCAATTTTCAGTGGCTTGCAATATCACTAACACAGTTTCTTTTTTCCACTACCTTGTTAAATGGAAGAGACCCTTCTCTTTTATTTGAAACATTGGTTTTCTTCAGCTCCCTATATTTCCTCTAAAAGTCCTTAGGCATTTTTCTTGATAGAAATCTGTGCCTCAGCTACTGCCCCTCATAGGCAACCATGTAAGAAGAGTGTGGTATATCTGATACGACTCCTGCGTGCCTCTGATCTGACACAGCCCTGTAATGCTGTGGGGATGTGATTGCGACATAGCAGTCAGCACCGAGTTAGCACAACACTGAGGGGAAATCTTAGAGGCTGCAACAAGAATGCAGCAGCATTGGGAAGAAGGCAGTGAAGTGTGGAAAAATGTGAGTAAAGGAATGGAGAGAATGAAATGGAATATTAACAGTAAATACACTCGGGGAAAAAATATCGGAGGGTGAATCTCTGCAGACACTGGAAACAGATACTGACAATGATAATAGATTTTTTTTTTTATTTGTAATATAAAAGAATGTATGCAAGAAAAATGTAGTAGGAAAATGAAAGGAAAGCATTAACAAATGCACCTGAAACTGTGGAAGGTGTTGGACTGGCATCATTCCAGTGGCAAGAGCAGGAATCATTGAGTTATTTAGCATTCGTATCAGGGCAAAACCGTAGAAAACTACAGAATGGAAAAAATTCTGCATTGGTCTATTGGATAACTATAAATAATTTAAAGCAACTTCTATCTTACCTTTTACAAATCAGTGGACAACTGATTATGTTGTTATGTAGTTCTACAATAGCTACCTCCTTTTATCAGAAAATGGTGGGGGTTTTTAAGCTAATGTACATTTCTTTGACCACTTCTATTTCGGTTGTTCAGTTTCTCTCTAGGGAAAAAGAGTTGTCATGTTCATTGCTTGATACTGCTGCTATTCAGATCTCGTTTTACATTAATTCTTCTCAGTTTGTCACTCACCTGTGATTAATCAAGCAGAAACTAAGAAATAAAATTATGCATTTTGTAAAGGTGAACTAAGGTTTCAGTAACTGTGAAACTGTGGGTAGGAACACTGTGATAGTCTGTCAGGAATTCCACCTTGGTCTAATTCTAGCTACTTTGGTGGAGTTATGCTGAACTACATTTCCTGAGAATCTGAATTTTAAGTATCCTTGCTATGTTCTTCATAATAAAGTATAATCTCTGCAGGAGTAATAACTGGGGAAAATTTTGCTTTGGTCAATATCTGAAATGAAAATTATGTCATTAGCTGTGAGTTGTCTCCCAGGGCAAAAATACACCCTGTTATTACTTGAGGCCAGGAAAAAAAATTGAAATATTCTCCTTATTTTAATCTTTTACTAGATGATGATAATGGCAAATTAGAAATTACTTCAGAGTTCCAACTTCATTTTAACATTTAGGATATCTGCCTCCTGCACATTTGATATGATTTCCAATTACAACAATATGCGAGATATCTCAGTATTTGAGGTCGGTCCCTCACAACAGGCCCAGGGGACAGGAAAATGCAATTTCTGTGCAAATGCAAACAGAGCTATAGACTGTTTTCCCCGGGGAAGTATGTGATGGATACATGTATACATATAAAATATAGATATGTGTGTTTTTTATATATATATATATGTGTGTGTGTGTTTTTATAAACTCAATCCAGTTGTGTTTAAGTCCAGGATATGTCTCTGATGCATGAACCATAATCCTTGATCCTGTATCCTGAAATGTCAAATGATACCCCCAAAAATATATTAAAATTCATTATGCTCTCAACATATTACTAAAATGTTCCTTTGGGGTATGACTTGTTTGAATAGAAGTACAAGAAATAAATTAGGCATTTTTTTTACTTACATATTGCCCAGAGTTCTACAGATTTATGAAGAAAACAGATCTGGAGTGCTGCATTGCACAACTTCATAACGCTGCAGTTCGATTTTCCCTTGTATTTACAGACTGGCTTATTTTAAAATCTGTTCAAGCACTGGAAAATCATAAATATGCAGCTTCACAGATCTGGAGGTCAGGTTCCTGTGACTGTAATACATAGCTTCTTTTGGCAAAGATCTCCAATTTAGGGTCAAGCTCTGCTTGCTTTTCTCACGTTTGATTTAGGATGGAAATACACATGAGTGAAGGAGCAGGTTTTGTCGCAGTATTGCGTGGCTGCACAGTGCTGACTGCTCCAAACATGAGCAAAAATATGTACTAAGGTTGTAATCTAAGAGGGGTAGAATATGACAACATTTGGTAGAAATATTTCTAAGAGGTCTATCGGCATGTTCATGGTTTCATAGGAAATCTAACTGAAATATGCCTGATACAGGGATATTTTTCACTCCTTACCAGAACTTCTGAAGGCTCATAGTTGAAGCTTCATTTTGACTCCTCTACTAATATTAGAAATTTTAAATAAAACGAGTCAACAGATACAAAAGCTGGTATCAGTCGTAACACCTTCAATTTCTGATCATAAGTGCAATTAAGAATCACCCCTTTATTTTAAATTGAGAGAAGGGCATGATGACTGAGAAGCTGAGAAGTGGGCATCACTGTACCATCAATGCTCTATAACTCTTGTGTAATGGGACACAGTAGAGCTGCCACTGGCATAGTCATTGATTTTTGAAGATTCTCTTTCCTGCAGCAAACCAAAGTATGACAACCCCCTCCCCCACCAAAAAACTGGAACACGATAGCAGTGCTGTGTTCAGGGCATGACTGAACACTTGAGCAGCTGAAGGGGCACCACTTCAACACTGGCACTGTTGCCAGAAGAGTTGTATATCACATTGTAACCCCAGGAAGGAATTTCTGTACAGCTGGAAAGTGCATGTGGAAAAGCAAAGGCAAAGTGAACCTTGCCTATCTCCCACCCTTCTCCTCCAGATTTTACTCAAATACAAAGATTTAAAAAATGGAAATGCTCTTAGATGTTCAGCATTTGCCTAGATCCATAAACATCTTGAGGGCAACCAAGAGCAAAATGTGTGAGGTTTAAATATCATCTATCCAAAGGACCTATATGTATAATCTACTCCCTTTCATTTCATTATAATACCCTAAGAATTAATACCACAAATAATTCCATTATCATATAATCCCCTAAGAATTAATACCAAAAGTAGTGACGGCAGAATGAAAAAAATTGGAGAGAAGCTTGGGATATCTCATCCCTTTTGTCTTGGGGCTGAAATGACCGATATTGCCATGTCTCCTATGGCAAAGAGGACTTTCACAGCTGAGAGGCCAGGCAAGAGCCTTGAAATTTCTGTGCAGCAGTCTTGAGGTCTGTCCAGACACAGATGGTTGAAGGGCTCAGAAGGTGTTATTCCAAGTTACACAGTCCTATGTCTATCCACCATGGCTTTTAACCAGGAATGTGACTTGTTTATCCCCTATTTTGTTGTCCCACCCTCTATTCAGGGCCGTTCAGAGAAGTTGTGTAATAAAACAGAAGAGTTGGTTTGGCTCCAGCTGGTCCTGGTGCCTGTTATCCAGTGTGGGCTTGGTTTAGTTGTGGGCACAACACTTGGGACACAATGAGAGAAACTCAAAATAGCTCAGAGGCTTTTGAAGAGCTGAACATTTTATTTACTAGCTAGTTACCACTGCAAATAAAAGTTCTAGTACCCAAGATAAGATTAGTTTTATCTTTCTGCTAGGAAATTTGTAGCGTGCTCCTTTGACTTAAACTGATAGACCCTAAATATTCTGATAAGCTTTGCTTCTTTGAAAACCAACTGTCTAAAAACAGCAGCATGTGAAAGCAAACCAACCCTTCTTATTTTCCCTGTAGGTATACTCAGAATCCTATCTCCAAACAACCTTAAAGAAAGTTTTCGATGCCACTCTTCTATTCTTGTTAGTTCAGCACAGCCAACAGTAAAGGCCTTGTTGACATTAGACAAATGTGCAATGATGCAGCAAAATCAATTTAGTCACACTGGAGCAAATCCCTCACACGGATGTAATGCCTGTGTGCAAAGTAGGGCATTTCTGAATATATGCAATATTTAAAATGAAGTGAAAAAGAGAGATCCTATTCCTCCCAGCTGATTCCTTAATGTGAATCATATAGATGCCCCTGAAGCCTAAGTTGAAAGAAACGGACTTTCTGGTCAAAAATAACAGTTTGTTAGGAGTACTATTGATCGGGAAGGAATATTGTGACCTTTAAATTGCAAGTTGCAGTAGCTTAACAGATAGAATAATACTTAAAAAATTACCCTTTATGTTTAAACTGAGGATATTTGACCTTAAAATCACTAGGAAAAGAAATATGTGATTGCATAACTGCATTATATGGTTACTTTTCAGAAGAGAAGTGAAAATTAATGTGGTTTTGGTCCTAGGCTGTTTTTAGTAGTTTAATGTGATCTGCTGTCAACAAGAGGGAAAACAAACCTCTGATGCTCAATAAGACTAAGAAGAGAACAAAATGTACCTTACTGTGGGTATTCAGTTAAAGTTCTATGGGCAAAAAATGGCACAACCTGTGAAGGTGTTACTGAAAAACAGGTGGGGTTGGCAAGGGAGGTGACAGTAGGAATACCAGTAATGAGGTAATGACCATCTTCCTTTGCAGTCTGCAGAGGTTTGGGGATTTTTTTTTTTTTTGATAAAAATGCTTTAGAAAACTGTGAAGTTGAAGTAAAAATTTCAGTAATTTTGTTCCTTTAGCCGTTTTTGGAGGAAAAAAGTTCCAAATACTTTGTGTGGCAGTATATAATTTATTTAACATAGTAATAAATGAAATACCAAAATCCAAACAAAATGTATGTATTGAAAGCATAGTTTTTAATCAAATCCAGACTATGTCGCAATACTTTTCTTTAAAAAGTATTTTAAATTTGGGGAAACTCTTTCCCAATCTGAATGGAAGCACATCCTGAAACCTGAGAACTTTTTTGTTAAGTGAATCTTTGATTCTCCTTGCAGCTAAAGACTCATGCTAGGGGAGTGAAAAGATATCGTGCAGGGCTTCTTTTCCATGTACATTCACCTACTACCTGACTGTTAAAGCAACATTTTTCCTCCTCCATCCTCCCTCAAAAAGAAGTCTAGGAAGTCCCTTTTCAGAAATGAAGTCAGGGCAGAATCTCATCTGGGTGGATCACAGTCTCCCAGTAGAGCCGGGTGACTTGAGGAAACGCTGTTTTGTTTGTACATTGCCAGGAGTTGGCAGTGCTTCATTTTGCTCTAGCAACAATGCTAACAAGAACCTGAGTAGGAAACCCTCCTGAGATAAGGAATCACAGAATGTGCCGAGTTGGGAGAGACCCACAAGGATCATCGAGACAGGGCAAGGGAAGTGCTCAGGCAGGTAGGGAGCTAAGCAATCAATTATTACTGAATTTCAAACCCACAGGTGATACAACTATACCCCCTGCCTTATAATTAATGAGATTCATCAACAGAAGTTGTGGCCCCCACTGGGCAATTCCCAAGTTCCTTGAAATGAGTCTAATACCCAATGAGGTTACTTGTGCTGCTGCAGAAAGATATTTCTGGCCTTTTATGTGTCAGAAAAGAAACTGAATATGACAGATTTGGAGCTGGCCTGTGACAATTTAGGAATATGGTCTGTTGGCCTGATTATTTGGTTGAATATCTGGGTTTAACTCATCAGAGGTTAGCTTGCAGTTGCATTCTTAAATTATCAGAGCTGATCTGTGCTTGTTACCCTGGGATGCCCTGTTTCCATTGACGCTGCACAGCCAGGGAGCACAGGGACTTTGAAGGGGAAGAGGTTAAGTTTTGAACCACAGCCTCTCTACATGGGCTAGCATGCTACTCATCCCTAGGAGAGACATAGGGTTCCAAAGGTCCATTGGGAACTAGAGATGGGATCCATAAATGTCTGATAAAACAAACAGAGCATTGTTAGGAGACATTGATTGGGATATGTTCATGTATATCTAGGCTGTTTCCATATGTTTATGGAATTTTCTACGAAAGTGAACCCTAAAAAATATCTTTTGGAAGAAAACGGGTTTGTGAATACCACAGTCATTTTTATCAGTTTTTATCTAATACTGGGCGTTCAGAACTGGCATGTTGCCTCTCCCCTTAGGCAAGCTCCCTTTCCCTGAAAGGGAATCTAACAGGATGAGCCCAGGGTTAATTTACAAAAGCAGAGTGTCTTCTCTGACCGTGAGACCAATAGGAAACTGTGCAGAGGTGATGTTATTCCATAGTTTACAGTGGAGGCATGTTGGGTGGAGAACTGGAAACATGACATGGCAGCTGGCCCACTCCAGAGCACTGGACCCAGCCTCACCTGTGGTGAGCTTCCAGCTGGTCGAGTGATTCTCTTCTCAGTTGTGAAAGTGTCAGTTGTTATTTGCCAGGTGCTGGAGAAATATTTTACTTGGGTAAAGAGCATATATAATAGGACACAAAAAAGGTTTCCAGGAAACCATCCTCCAATCTGGAAGAAAAGTTTGATGTGTGTGTCTGTGTATGTCAGGTGAGTGAAGTATAGAAAACAGAAAGTTGAAAATCGTAAGAAAATTACCTGAACCAGGTTTCTCTCACTCTCTCCTTACTGAAAGGACAAGTAGGTAGTTTACTATAGCTTGATGGATTCTTGATTGTGGAGTTCCAAAAGTCGGCCTACAGGTCTAAGCCATATTCTAGATTAATTCCTAATTCAGCCATCACAGCTAGTGAGGCACTATGCTCATTCATTGGTTGTTCCAGATGTTTTAGTATGCAAAGTTCTCCTTCTTCACTGTTGCTGGAAAGGTTAATATATTACATTTCCCTAACCGTGAATTCCCAATGCATTCATCTTGCTTCCAGTGAACATATTTTATATTTTATGGATTTCGCTCAACAGGAAAACCAACCATATATTATGATGTCTATTTCTCAAAAGAACACAGACCAGTAAATGCTTTATACTCTGGGACACATCCTCCCAGTGACTGCTTCATGTTGCTGTAATACAGTCTGGCCAAAAAGCTGCCAGATCTACGTCTTGGATGACTACTATGGCAAAAACATTTTTTAATGACACACATGGAGTGCTGAGTCTCCTCCCCACTTCCTTCACTGTTGCCACATAAAGGTTAAACTGAGCTGTCACACTGCAAAGCCCCATGGCTTTATTTGGGTCTGTAAAAAAAACTTTGGAAAGAGACTGGTTAATGTCACATGGTTGTTTTAAGAGGAGGAAATGCACATGCTGATGTTTAGGGGTAATCTGGGAAGGGTTGCATTTGTAAGGCCAAGTGACTGACTGCTAGAAAATCTAGAAATACAAGGAAGAGACAAACTGAACCAGGGACAAAAGGAGGAAATTAGAGCCAGCAAGTAAATTCTAGGTGCAAGGAGCTTCTAGTTATGAGGTCTCCATTGAGAAGTTCTTCAGTGCAGCTGGCAGCCATTTCTTTCTGCAGCTGAAGTTTCTGAATGATAACATTTTGAGGAGTATATCACAGGAATGTAGATTACAAATGGCAAAGATCTAGATTGCAGCCGCAAAGTGCATATCTGAACAGAAGGCAAAATGCTTCTGGAATTTGCTTTAAATGGGATGTCCAGAAGAAACAGAGGATGTAGTAAAACTCACAAATTGTGAACAGAAGTAATGAGTAGCAGAGCAAGCTCTGAAGTTCTTGTGAGTGCAGAAGAGGGAAGCAACTTCAGCTTCTGGATATTTCCTGTAGCTAGTCATCTTGATTTCTAGCTATCAGCTTGTCACCATCTTCATTCTTTCTTCATTGGTTTGACTCATTCCAGTGAAACACTGGAGAGCCCAACAAGTCGTCTTCCATCAGAAACTAGACAAAACTGTCAGGTGTTTTCAGACTAAAGCAAGTACAGCATGTATTGCCCCGCTGTGGGCTTGTCTACATGACCTTTTCCAACAGCCCCAAGCCAGCTCTGCCTGTGTTCCCTGGCGGCCAATTGTGGCGTAGCTCTGGCCAAAAGCCATGCACCCAGGCAACTATAACGGGATGCCACTTCTTTCACTGATCGTTGTCACATTTTGTCTAAACAATGTGGTTACATTTAAAAGCTTTTTCCCTCACTCCCTTGTCTTCATGTACTGAATGATTGGTTATCTCAGGGTGGTTTTTGCTGTTCCTCCATGCCCTTTTAGTTTCTGTCCCAAGTACTCCTAATACGATGCTACCATTAGCAGGAAGGCTCTACATTTAAATTCAAATTATGCAAGTTCAAACTTTCATTTTAAATCCGATGCTGTTCAGATGCCATGCAACTACAGATTTTACAGCACAGTTTGAGCAAGCTTTGCAAACATCCCAAGCAAACAAACTTTGCAGGAAACATAATCCTGTTATTTTACTAATCTTTGGGACACTGCCTCATGGGGATCATCGTTTGCAACAAAGTGTCTGCTCAGTTCCTTCACAGGGTGATCTATCTACCATTACACAGTATTGCTATTTTCCTGTGTTGACATCTGTTAGAGAAATAGTTTATACTAGTTACAGAAGCCACCTAGTTTGGTAATCTTATGACTTGCTATTATTTCTCACAAATGTATTATTTACTGGGTTTCTGGTCATGTTTGCTCTTAATACTAATCAACCGTTCTTCGGTTATTGCCTGTTCCCCAGAAGACCCTTTCTAATGGCATTTTTGATAATTTTCACCTTGCAGAACCTTAACTTTAATTCCAGAACCCATTTCATCATTCACACTTGCATACTCCCAGCCTGTTAGCTCCTGTCACAATGGATTGTTAGCACATCATCATAGGGTGTTGGATAGCCAAACCGGTGAGGGGGGAGGAAAGAGAACTACAGGGCTCTATCCTACCACTTGGTGACTCTTAGCAAAGAGGCAGAGGTAGCTGGCCTGCAAGACAGAAGGTGTACTTGAGGGGACTGCTTCTGGAGGCATTTTTTCCCTACATGTTGGCAGGTCAAGGGTTGAGAATGTATGGCTTGTCTCCTCCACTGATAGTCAGAGAATGACAGTTCCCTCTTAACAATTCCTCATTGTAAAAACAACCTGTAGCATTGTTCTCCTGTTTCCATGATAAATTATGTATGTGAGACATGCTGAATCATGACAATGCTCCTGTACACAGTTGTTCCTTGTGCTGAAGAAATTCGTATTTTGTCATGTACGGCTTCTTTATGGTCCTATTTATTATGGGACTGATGTTAGGGTCTTGATGAAATTGCAAGGAAGTGGGAAGTATACTACATGCTCTGGGAGTTTAGGCACAGACATCTGGAATATTCTGAAGAGCTTGGATCAGTTTATGGTTGACCAATGTGTAAGCAATGCTCTGTGTCTGCATGCATACTTCACAGACTCTCACAGAATTATAGAACAGTCTGGGTTGGAAGAGACCTTAAATATTATCTGCTTCCACCCTACCCTACCATGGGCATGTCACCTTCCACTAGATCAGGCTGTTCAAAGCCCTGTCCCGATAGATAACACAGAGAATAGAAATTTTCAGTTCCCCTGAAGTTGCTGGATAGAGCTTGAGCACCAACTAACAAAAAAAGATGAAAGAATGTATAAGTGTGCACACAGGATGATAAATGTAGCTGGAACCAGTGGATAAACAGATAATGAGGAATAGAGGGGCTTTTTTGGCAACCTTATGTAACAAGAAGCAACAGCGTACGCCCTAAGAGAAGTTCAAGGAAAGGTCATCTGTAACACTGGGGGGATTCAGTGAGTACGACCACCAAAGACCCCTTCAGAGGACCCTCTAGGAACATTAAAGGACTTCCAGTAGGAGGCAGCTGCATGCAAATTAGTTCTATGAAAAGTGATGTTTATGTATTTGCCAGGAAGTACATTGTAATCAATATATATGATCATGATGGAATAAATACCTTGTACCTTCAGGACACACATCAGACTAATGGAGATATCTTTCTGATGTGTCCAGAGCTGTAATAAAGAATGCCTGCTGTCTAATACTCAAAATTGTGTTAGAAAGTTAGTTTTCTAGCTGATTTCATTATCAGTCCACCATTGCCTTGAACACTTCCAGGGATGGGGCATCCACAAATTCTCTGGGCAACCTGTTCCAGTCCCTCACCACCACAATACTTAAGGCTTTTGAGTCAATAAAATGTTGCGTCTAAACCAGAATTGTACTTTCTTGTTGTATCTTTTTAATTGTACCAATCACCAATTCTCTTCAGTCAGGTAATGTGGCTGCATGTGGTGGTATTGCTGTGATCCACCAAGCCAAACACGGGCCGAAACTTACAGACTCTCACCCTGTGATAAATAAATGCTATAATATTGGCTTTCTGCCAATGTTAAAATGAGTAAACAGTGGCTTGGTCGCAAATAGATGCTATGTGAAAATATGCTATATAAGGTAGCTCTTTGTGAAGAATGTGGGTTTTTTTGCTATGAACTATTTTGCCTGGATTCCTGCATACCAACAGATAAGAAAATATGCATCGCCACAAGGAGACGGGGAGCATGAAAATGGGGAATACAGCATTCCATTTGGAAAGGGTTTGAATACGAATCTCCAAAGAGATCTACTGATTCCGGGAAAACACTGAAAGCAAGATTTCATTATAACAGTTACCGGAAAGGGTTTGAATATGCATCTCCAAAGAGATCTACTGATTCTGGGAAAGCAAGATTTCATTGTAATAGTTACTGAAAAGAGTTTTGAATATGTATAATTGTTTATGAATATGTAATACTCCAGGTGTATGTAAAGGGGTGTCTCTAAGACAGCGGTGTGCTCTTGGCCGAGTGCCAACAGCACCCAGCACTGCTACTTTTGCTTTATTATCTTCTATTGTCCTTTATTAAAATTTTTAATCCTAATAGGAGAGTGAACCGTGTTTTTCACAACCCGCACATCGGACAGGGAGAAAGGCAACCACTTTTAACACCCTGTCCAAGGGACAATGGCCTCTCACACAATCACAGGATGGGTCAGGTTGGAAGGGACCACAGTGGGTGATCTGGCCCAACCTCCCTTCTCAGTCATGGTCATTCTAGAGCACATGGCACAGGATTGTGTCCAGACGGTTCTAGAGCATCTCCAGTGCGGGAGATTCCACACCCTCTCTGGGCAACCTGTTCCAGAGCGTGGTCACCTGCACAGTAAAGAAGTTTTTGCTCATATTCAAGAGGAACCACCTGTCCTTCCTCTCACCTGGACAGAGCCAGGTTGCCACCCCACCGAGAGTGGGCGGTCACTGTTGCCGGGGACCGGGAGGAGGGCGGTGCTCCCAGGGCGGGACGGGGCTCCCAGGGCGGGGCGGGGCTGGCGGG